>CM034703.1:77086587-77128998 GCA_020142125.1 Phrynosoma platyrhinos
ACCTGAATCCTCACCTGAAGCCCATTGTCTAATTTGCTTGCTGTTCCCCTCCAAGAAAGTGCCCCACCTCCTTTTTCCTGCCAAAAGTTGTTTTCCAACTGTTCAGCTAGAGACAACTTAAATGTATCTTGCAAGGATTTCAGACTCAGCTTGAAACTGGAAGTTAGGGACTTGAAACTTGGAGTAAAAGACTTAAATATGTCACTCACCTTTTGCCTTCCTCTGAGGCTCAGAGATTGCGACTGACCCCGTGGATTTCCATAGCTGAGTGGAGATTCGAACCCTGGTCTTCAGACTCATAGTCCAACACTCAAATCACTACAGCGTGCTGCCTCCCCTCAACAAAAAACCTTAGATACTCATCATAATTGAAGAGGCCCATGCCATGACCTTTATTGCAGCTGATCTGCTAAGCCCCATCTCTTTCATTCATGCTTTTACAGAAGCAATGAGCTCATCCTTTTGTGCTTGCTCACAGTGCTGCAGAGCATGGGGTACTCCTAGCTGATTCTTGCAAATGTTGCCAGCATCCCTCTGTGAAAGGATTATGGCAATTTGAAAGAATTTTGCTAAACTACAGTGCAAGTGCTAGATGTGGCAGCACAATTGCCCCAGATTTAGTATTTCTGTGCAAAATATGGAATTGGTGCATGTTGGTGCCATTTAGTCCAGAGCATGGATTCTGAGTTAGAGTAAAACTCCCAGAATTCCCCAGCCAGTGTTTCCTGTGACTGGAATGAGTGAGGAATTCTAGGGGCTGTAGTACAGTAAGAGCTGTTTGACAATGGAACACACTTTCTAGGAGTGGTGGAGTCTCTTTCTTTGGAGGTCTTTAATAATAATAAATAATAATAATAAAATTTATTTCTATCCTGCCGCTCTGCTGGATGGCCATATATCAGGGGTGCTTTGATTGTGAATTCCTGCATGGCAATGGGTTAGAACTGGCTGGTCCTTGTGATCTCTTCAAACTCTATGATTCTATGATTCTGTATCCCATCTTGTCTAATGATGAAACATAAGAAGAGTTAGGCTTTGTTAATCCTTGGGTGCCAAACCAGCAGGAAATACCAAAGATATCCAAGTAGGGCTAGGAAAGAACCCTCCCTGACATCATGGATTGCTACTGCCAGTCATTGTTTATAATGGTGCACTGGATGGACCAATGGATGGACCCACTATAAGGCAGCTTCCTTTGCCCCAACTCGAGCAAAATAATGCCAGCTGGTTTTAGCAGAAGTGTAACAGTTCAACCTTTCTTTTCGCTATGTGGAAATGCTTTCAGGATTGACCTCCACCCTGCTCAGACCACAAGCCACCCCTACAAAGAGCCTTGATACAGACTTTTATTGCTGCCAACAGAATATCCTTTAATATAAGGCCATTGTTTTGCCTAAGAAGCAGGACAAAATGATATATCTACCTCTTGAGAGAGTTATTTTTACCTCACTTGCACTTGCTGTGCTCTCAGTTTATAGGATGCTTTTTCAGGCTAGCAGAAATATTAACCAAAAATAGCAGAGAATTTGGGGGTAGAAAACCCACAATGGGGGCCATGTTCTAACTGCAGAAATGTAGAAGAATGGAGTTCCAGATTTAAAGTAGACACCTCCCTTTCATAACTCATGAGATGATAATTGGAAGTAATGAGTTCCAGATAAAGAGTTACTTGCAATTAACCCCTTTCCCCAATAACAAAGATATGGCTAAATGTGTAATCTAATGAGGACAAATGCCCTCTTTCCATGATATAAAACTAATCATTGGGAAAGTATGGTGGTGGAGGAGGAATTGCACATGATTCCAATGCTAGGTCATGCTGCTGCCTTTTGCACTAATTGTGGGTTTTGAGGTGAAAACAAGGCACATGAGTGTGTTTTGGAAGGTGGTCCTGCAATTTGCAGTATTCAGTTGTGTGTAGCTTGAATCTCCTTAGATAGTCCCAACTAGGGGAGACCCATTGAATCAATTATTGCACGGTGAGTCAACAAAGAAGTAAATTCCATTGTTTCAATTGGATCTACTCTAGTTGGAACTAACAATAGGAATAATGATGTTGCTCCAGTGGTGGTGGTGTGCCTTCAAGTCCTTTTTGACTTATGGTGACCCTCAAATAGAATAGAATAGAATTTATTTACGGTCTTTGACCAAAATATGGTGACCCTCAAACAACCTGCAACGGGGTTTTCTTGGCAAGATTTGTTCAGAGGGGGTTTGCCATTGCCTTCCCTTGAGGCTAAGAGAGTGTGACTTGCCCAAGGACACTCAGTGAGTTTCATGGCTGAGCTGGGATCTGAACCTTGGTCTCCAGACTCTGGTCTCCAGAGTGCAGAGACTTGAGGGCAGTTAACAACAAGTCCAGAGTCATAGTCCATCATTCAAACCACTACACCATGCTAGCTCTTAGTCATTTTTTAGAGTAACTAAAAATAATTATGATATAATAATAACAATAATAGGTTTTATTTGTAACCCGCCCCTCTGCTAAGCAACCGGGGCGGCGTACAGCAAGATAAGACAGTACAAGATAAAACAATCAACCCAGTTCCAATTCCTGAACCCGCCCGCCCCTTATGATTTTTATTGTGAAATTATTTTCCACTATTAGATGCAACAATATTCCTATAACCAATGAAGGTAACCAAAAAGTTACAGTTGTGGGTTAGTTATGGCCATTTTTAAGCTATTAGGTGTTTGTGACTCGTTAATTCCAAGTTCTATATTGGAGAGCATGGGAATGTGGGCATGTGTATTTGGGACTTTCAGAAATGGTGCTTAGCCCTTGCCTGAAGGACTAATCATATATACACTTATGCAGCTAATTTAAAGCAAACAATGACATTTAACTACATTCTCTAACTACAGTGGCATCTGCTTCCCATCAGACAAACAGTATCCAGTTTTGGATGATATGTAATATATAGGGTGATATCTGTAGGCTCTGCACACCCATTGTGCATGTTGATGGACCACTGGCAGCATTTAAGGGTTGGCCCAAGAAATTTGGCTCTCTGGGCAACAAGTGGGTGCATGCATGTATGTATGTGCTTTCAGGTTGACTGTTGACTTATGGCAACTCCATGAATTTCATAGGGTTTTCTCAGGCAAGGAATCCTCAGAGGTGGTTTTGCCAATTTCTTCCTCTGAAATATAGCCTACAGCACCTGGCATTTGCTGGCAGTCTCCCATCCAAGTACTGACCAGGGCTGACCCAGATTAGCTTCCAAGATCAGATGGATCTGATGCTTTCTGGGTGTTTAGGCCTCATTCCTCCTTAAAAGACATAACACATTAGCACATTTTCCTAGAGCTGGGATACAGGGCATTCCTGTAACCAGCAAGGACAAATTCTAGAGGACACTTTTTCTGAAAATCCAGCAGCTGTGTCTAAAGTCCTATAAATTGTTTATGTAGGGTATGTTTTATATAAAACCAAAATTAACATTAACTGTCCTTTTTAAAAAAAGGACCTAACTGGGAGGGGGGAATACCTTGGGAACAGTTTGCAAAGCTTGAGACTTCTTGGGCCATTTTGAAAAGAAACCTGGTCTTCCTTCTCTCTTGCTTATTTATTCAAATTGGAGAAAGCATGAACTAATAAATCATATCGACTCAATGTAGGCTATACAGTAGCCCCTCCCAATTCGCAGAGGATCCATTCCAGACCCACCCACCCCCTGTGAAAATGGGGGCTCACAAATATTCAAGGCCCATTGAAAATAATGGCGTGTGTGCCCATGGTGCATGCGGGGATTGCGTGAAGCTGCGCACTGCCATTATATCCCTCCCTGCTTGTCCCTCACATGAAGAGCAGGACTGCGGACTCCAAGTCCATGAATGGGGGGACGACAACTGTACTTTATATTACCATCAAGAAAATAATTGTTAAAATAATGATACAATACGTAAATAGCATGTACATTATAAATAACTATAAATATATCTAGATGGATATTGAAATAATACCACAAAATATTATAATAATTTTATATTACTGTATTGCAGTTCCAAAAAAACCCCCAACCTCTTATACTTATCAATATCAAAAATATAGTTTGGAGGTCTTTCATTTATAGGGTTGAAGCTGACTTGATGGCAAATAAGAATATTTTTAATATGCCAAAAATGAATGTGCAAGAAAGACACCCAACCAAATAATGTTGGTTTTATTCTTATTTTTTTTTTAACTGAGCTTCTGTAGTACCTTAAATATTTAAAATGAATAGAAACATTAAGTAATAAATGTAAAATGCATGAGAGACCCTGATTACTGGATATCCTGGGGCAAGATCATTAGAGCAAACCACAATTTATGGAATATGCTAAGAATGAAAGGGGAAAGGACATGTGTGTGTGTGTGTGTGTGTGTGTGTGTGTTGTTGTTGTTGCTCCATGCTATTGTTATTGTATTCAGCTTATTTAAATGAGTTGCTGAAACAGTCTTTCAGCATGTCAAATAATCTCTGGTTGTCGAAACAATATATTCACGCTTGCAAAGCTAAATTGAATACTCCCTTCACATATTCTTTTAAAAATACTTTTAATATAGGAATAATCATAACAATCCTAATCTTTGGGTAGAACTATAGTATTGCAAATTGCAATTTAAATGAAGTTGTGGAGCGTTTTGTGACTCAACAAATATTGAATTTAAGCATAACAGTGCCCCCTTGTGGATACGCCATGTGGAAAGTGGAAATTCACAAGCCACATAAAAGCTTCGCTCACTTCTCAAATGGGCTGCCAACAAATCTGGATTTGTAAAGCATCAGAAGTTTTTGATATTTTTTTTGTTTGTTTCTGTACTTCTTATGGAATACATAGCAGTTTGGGGCATCTTTTATATCAGCCCCAGATTTATTTACTTTGGGAGAGATATTGGGTAACTATTAATTCAGTGAGGCAGTGACAGATGAAATCTTCTAAAAAGAAGACAAATTGGGACTGGTAATAGGTGATCTAAAATAAACCTTAGAAGGATATTGGAATGGGAATTACTGGACAATGAAAAAAAAATCACTTCTAAAGTTGATATAAAGTTGATTTTAGTTAGCAGCAGATCTTGATAAACTTTTTGGATTACAGACATCTCCCAGCCAACACAGCCAAGTAACTTTTGGCAATGACGCAAGCAATTTTTCACTCTCCTTCAATCATATGAAGTTAAATCTAAATGGCCCTCTCCTATGTACTTTTTTTCAGACATTAAACACACACACAGAGAGAGAACAGCAAAACCAGTTTGTAACATATGGAAATGATTTTGTGGCATTTAATGAGCAGTCTGGCATGGAACTTGAAAAAGAGCATTGTTTTCATTATTGCTGCAGTCTGAAACATTCTAACTCATAAACATAGTTGGCTTCTGAACAGTAATGTGGCTGTTTTGATAGAGCTCTAGAATGGGAAAATAATCAAACCTCCCTATTATCTGGGACTGGGAGACCTGATTAGCACCGGGCACCAAACCACCCTCAGGACTTTTTTATTCCCCATATTAAAGATTGTTTGGCTTATCTGTACCGGAAACTATGTGGGATTATCAGAAGGACTACAACACATTCAGAGGAGACCTTTGAGAAGTAGCTGCCAGTTTCTTGCAAAACGATGTAAATCGACAAATGTCGAAATGTAAAAATATGGCTGGCTTAAGACATTTTGCTATGAAAATACGAACAAGGCAGGGGGGACTGCAGTATAAAATGATAATTACCCAAAGTGCCAAAAGGCATTGTGGATGGATATATGGTAGAGACATATATACTGCTTGTTATACAGGTTTATTTTTAAGACTACTAATTTATATCCTGAAGAAGAATGCATTTTGAAACTCAGTACTTGGACCAGATATACTTGCAACTGATTGTTAAACTTCAGTTCAACTGTAGAACTTCAATCAAATTGTATACAGGTATTATATGTGTGATTTATATGCAACTGATTGTCAAACTCCAGTTTAACGGTACATGCCTTTAATATAAGTTATTGGACCTTATCCCACGGGGCCAAAAGCAGCAAGAATCGGCTAAGAATCAGGCGCTATAGCGCTATAGTTTTCCGGGTGATCCCACGACGTCGCTCGGAATCGGCTAAGAATCAGGCGCTATTGCGCTATAGTTTTCCGGGTGATCCCACGACGTCGCTCAGAATACAACAAGAAACCGCTCGGAATGCAGCATCATTCGGGTTCTTTTGTATTCCTGTTTTCATCGGGCATTGCAATAGCGCTAGCTTATCCATAGCGCTATTATAGCGCTAGCGCCATATTATACTAGCGCTATAGTACTGCAATGATGCTCATACGGTTTCTTGCCACTTTTGAGAGCAGCGTGGGATAAGGTCCATAGACATAACATATGTTTGCTTTCTGTTTTACTAGTTGTAATTACATAAAATTTATTGCCCTGTCCAATCCACATGCGATCTAATTTGTTTATATATAAAGACATTTTGCTGCTGGAAGTGAAAGACAAGATGACACCTCTATTTTTCCACATACAGAAGAAACTTACTTCAACATGGGTAAGGTAACTGTGTCCCCTACAGCATCTGAGGGCAAAAGGTTGGGTTGGGATATAGGGCAGGCTACTTGGTACCTACATCCTCTTCTCTATCACACTGTTGCATCACAGCCCCCAGCATCTGCTGCTTGAGGTGACACTCACTTTGCCTAATAATAGGGCTGGCCCTTATTAAATGTGTTGCACAGGTACATCTTACCTGTCCTTGGACAGACAGAAAGGTTGTATAAAAGATTAAGATGGGTCATGGTATGTTTGATTGCTGCTATGATGCTTATGGTATTAATTAATCTATTGTGTCTATAGCTAATAATGATTTTAAGAATCAAGGAAATCCTGTCTAAACATATCTTATTATAGCTTCAGAAATCTGCCAAGAAATTAAAGAAGATTCTATAAACCATTTCAATATTACATCTTACAAAAGAACTCCAGATACTAACTGGACTGTTAGGTTCAGTTCTATATTTAAAGCCACAGAACTGAACCCTATCAGTAGTCCCAACTCAAGTAAACTCACTGTTCAACAATTTGTCCAATAGTTTTCTCTAACTGGTACAGGCCATAATACAGAAACATTCATTTCCTGTTTTGGGGCCTAAGCAGACTGGCAGAAATAGTGCACATTAAATTGAGGCACTGCCCTGGCTCAGTGCTAGGGAATCATGGGAACTATAATTTATTGTGGCACCAGAGATCTCTGACAGAGAAGGCTCAATGTCTCAGAAAAAAATACAATTCCCATGATTCCCTAGCACTGAGCCAGGGCAGTGCCTCAATTTAATGTGCACTATTTCTGGCAGTCTGCTTAGGCCCTTAGTCTTCAATTTAAGAACAGCTTCAGAAAATGAAGATAGAGGAAATGAAGAGGTGTGCAATGACTATAGGCTTTATTTCAGTCCTTGATCAAACGATTAAAGTAACAGCCTGAATCAGTTCAGAATGACTGAGAGACTGCTTGATTTAATTCAGGTCTGAATCCAAATACAGAAATAAATATCTTGGTGGCTCCCATTGACTATCTTTGGAAATCAACAAACAGCTATTGAGGAAAAATGGCAAACAGTAGTCTCTTACGAAGGATTGTGCCTGCCAAATTTCTGACAAATAGTTGCAGATGATTTTGCACTATACACCTTTACAGTTTTTTTTCCCAAAAAAAAGAAATTGCCACGACTTTTTCAAAAAACCCTTAGCAGAATTTCATGAAACTGTTAGATAGTTTCCCCTTCTGAGGGGAGCAAACCTGGAAATATCTTTGTACAAGAGCAACCTTTATAGCTGGGGGCATGTTAAAAATAGTGCTTATTCCCCTCCTCTGCATAATTGGGGAAGACAAAAATGACCTGGCCTAGTTAAGAAACCTGTAAAATTTAAGTAATTTTATTTTTAATGGAAGGGAATTAGTTCAGAATTTGGAAGGCTGATTTGGTTCATCTCCACAATGGCCTGAATCCTACTGACTAATCACAACTGGAGTAGACCCAATGAATCAACAAGATTTATCTACAGGTTGACTCATCATTTAGTGATAAATTCAATAGTTTTACTCTAGCTAGAATTAACCAATAAGATTTAAGCCCTTAGTGGTGAATGTGTGTTTCTATTTGTATAAAAATTGAAATGCCATAAAAGTGTTGCTAGAAACAGAATAAATTTGGTGATTAAAAACAGCAAACCAGCAGTACAGAAGCAAATAAAACAGCATGGTTTCTAAATGCATGATAGCATATATTCTAACATGTTAACTACTGTAGTGTTGGCAGCAACAGATCTGTTATCTCGTTTGCTTTGATTACTTTCCCTCTGAAGATTCAGATTTTCATGTATTAATTACTGATATTTCCAGGTAAACAATTTATGTCTCCAGTGAAAGTCTCCAGCTGAAAAATTCTGCATGCTAATATTAGTGATTGCCTTAGCATTTACCTGGGTTACTTCACAGGAAATCTGGATATAATTTGTGTTCCTTGAAACATAGATTTTTTTTCAAAGAACTTCAAAAGCTATGTGGACTGTTTCATTTGTATCCACTGATGGATTCTCTCGGAACAAGCTGCTGATGCTGCCTATGATGGCTCTCTCTCTCTCTCTCTTAACTGGGGGCATGAGTGGGCAGGGCAGGGAGGAAAATTGCTTTAAATATTATTATTATTATTATTATTATTATTATTATTATTATTATTATTATTACTACTAACCCGCCCCTCTGCTCGGCAACAAGGGCGGCATACACAAGATTAAAACAGATAACAGTTAAAACACTCCTTCAACCCAATCCCTAACTCTCCCCCCCCCCTTAAAACTAAATTAAACTAATGCAAGATTAAAATAACAAATAGACAGCAAAATACATTCCAAAAAAAGCAGCTTTAACAATGACAAACAGGTGGGTAAGCAAACCACCTCCATTGAGCCGGGAGATTTATTCCAGGAAGGTCCACCGGAAGAGATCCGTCTTTATTGCTTTTTTAAAGCTATCAAGAGTAGTGATAAGATGGATCTCTTCCGGCAGGTCATTCCATAGTCTGAGAATTTAACCAAATTTAATTTAATTTAAATTTAAAATGAATTTTCTTTTGTTTTATTGCCTTTTTAATGGAATCTAATAGACTTCTCCAGTTGCAAAATTACCACAAAATTACAATTACCCTGAAATTAGCAAAAAATGATGAGTTGAAAAGTTTTTGACAAGAGCTGGTACTGCAGAGCAGTTGCCAAGCCCTCAAACCTTCAGGAGAAGTGGCACAGCTCAGGCTGGACCTCAATGCCTACGTACAGAGTCTATAGACCAGATGACTATCCCATAAATGGGAAATGATGTGGGTAGTTTTTTGTATTAGCAACTGGCTGGATCCCACCTAAGTTGATTCAGCTTGCCAAATAATCCTTTCTTCTTCTTCATCATCATCATCATCATCATCATCAAAACACACAGTTACAGTCAGCAAGTTGTTCATGTACATAAGTACAGATGCATGTCTGAAATGGCAATGGGAAAGCTTTTGTTTTAGTTACATCTGTTTGAATCCACCCCATGGCTTGGCTGACTGGGGAATTCTGGGAGACTCAAAAATATTTGAGCTCTGATTTATTCCCAAGTAAATGTTTTGAGCACCAGAGTATGAAAAGCACACACCATGTTATTCGTGTGATCACAAGGGTGCTCAGATTTTTTAAAAATATATATATCAGATTTCTGTCTGAAAAAAATCAATCTCTTTCTGTCTGTCTGTCTGTCTGTCTGTCTGTCTCTGTCTCTCTCTCTCTTATCAGAGATGTAGAAGCAGTTGTAAAATATGGAATAGTGGTAGGTGGAGGACATGAGAAATGCTATTGGGTGGTGGCAAAAACTGGAGTGGGCAGAACACACACAGCTGGCCATGCAGATATCCTCTAGTGGGTGACAGTCTATTTTGCTGTTGTTGTTGCTGTTGTTGTGTGCCTTCAAGTTGTTTCCAGTTTATGGCAGTCCTAAAATGAACTTATTATGGGGCTTTTATGTGAAGTTGAGAGTATATGACTCACTCAGAGTTACCCAGTGGGCTTCCATGGCCAAATGGGGAATTGAAAGCTGATCTCCAGAGTCGTAGTCCAATGCTTAGATCGCTGCACCAAGAGACAGTCTACTTACCCTCTGTCCTAGGGATATAGCTACAGGGGGGAACAAAGTAAGGACATTGACCTTCCCACCAAATGAAATTTTATGCCCCACCAAATGCAAATGTGTAGCATAGCAGAGGGTGTGACACAACATTATTCTCTGTCTAGAATTCTCATAATTGCTGTGTTTGCATTCTCCAAGTAACTTTGCCTTCCCCTTTTCTTTGGATGCCTAAACTGTATCTAAATGCTTAATTGAAATTTTAAGTTACTGCAGTGCTAGAAATTTGAGGACTGAAGGAAAATTTCATTGGGGGAGGGAGGATCAGAATTCTGAGCAGGAGCAGTGTTCTCATTTCATCCCCTCTGTAGTGATATTCCTGTTAAAACTCACTGCCTTCATTTTGCCCAGGTCTGTCCTAGGGTTGATAGTCTGTCCTAGGGTTGTATAGTTCTAACAGAATAATATCATGACAAGAACAAATAGAGGAGGGGGAATCCCTCCTCAGTGGCATCCCTAGAGTTGGTGTCACCTGGTGCAGAACTCATGGTGTCACCCCTCCCATTGACCTCCTCCTCCTATTTCACACCATATAGAATCCTTAGTAATGTTTTTTTGCACTAATGTTACTCATAAATTGCAATTCCCATATATCACTGAATGTACTGCTAATAGTTTTGACATAAACAACTAGCAAAATTAAAAGTATATCTTCAAATTCCAATATCATATGCATAGCCTAAATATATTTACATATACATAGTGAAGATTTGTTTAAAATGTGATGTTTTTAAGGAAAATTTTAAAATAATATTAAAAATTAAAATTTAATTTTTTTAAAAAAATAAAATTTGAAATTTGAAATTTTGAAATTTTAATTTAAAAAATTATGGGGCCTCTCCTTTCTTCTCCCACTGAGCTTCACCCCACTCCCACCATCTCTTAAAGCATTTTAAATGGAAGCAGATGAATGCCACAACCTGTTTCTGCCCAAAAGTAGGTGTTTGAGAAGCAGTGGTGTCACCCCTCCTTAGAGTGTCACCTCCTTAGAGTGTCCTCCTCCTCCTTATTTAGTTTTTAAAATAATTAGAAAAACCACATATTTGTGAAATCATTGATGACTGTTAGCATGGCAAACATCTTTACATTAGTTGAAAAGAAGCAGTTGCTGCTTCAAAATCGTGTGTGTGTGTCTTCAAGTTGCCTGTTGACTTATAGCAACACCATCAATTTCATACGGTTTCTTAGGCAAGGAATATTCAAAGGTGGTTTGCCAATTCCCTCTTCTGAAATATAGCCTATAGCACCTAGTACTGGGATTAAAATAATCTCTTTTGTGATCCTTGAAGAAACAGTATCTCAAAAGGAAATGCCACAAATAAGTAATAATGTGAATAATTTCTCAACATATACATTGGCTCACACAACAGAGAATAGTCCTCAGACCATGCATTCTATTGTGAAAATGACAACTTAGATGTTATTCTTAGTATTTACAAAGAGTTCACTTTTCTCATTGTTGATTCCCTCCATGCAGCAGGCACTTGCCCTAATAACTATTCTGTATAGGTTTTGAAGTATTCAGACATCAAGAATCTGTGTCCTCAGGTGAACAAGAAATGCATAAATCAGGCAAACTACCTTCTTTGATCTATGCTTCTCTAATGTACATCTTTTAGAATATTTCTGGGTAAGACTTGTATTGTTTCAATCACCATGCCCCAAACAGAGAATTTTGCAAGGGGCAGGGAAACAATGGTAGTTTCCATATGTAACCTTTCATCTTTTTTAAAAAAAAAAAAAACCTTGTCCATTAAAGAGGAAAAAATGGGATAGCTACACAGTGGCTTTTCACTGTAGTGCTAGGAGCTATCTATCTGGAAGCACCGTTAGTCTTCCATCAGTCCTTTTTACACTCAGCAGGTATAGTGAGAATACATCTGCACTACACAACTGTAATAGTTTGATGTCACTTTAATTACCATTGTTCAATCCTACAGAATCCTGATATTTATCTTTTGGTGAGGTACTTGTAATTTTCTGCTCAAATTTTCTGCTCAAATTCCAGTGCTTTCCAAGCCTACTGCTTTCTGATGTGCAGGAGTCTCAATTCCACCTTCTCCCAGTGTGCCAGGAAACAGTGTCCTATTTGATCTATTTGCTACTTTTTTTATTTCTTTCCTGGAAACATGCCAGGGGGACCAGCAGCTGATGGCTTATGGACCAACAGCAGTCCAGGGAGTTTGAGTAGTGCTACTCTAGTCCTCCTATCTGAACTGCAACACTAAAAAGCTTGAACTTTTCCTTGAAGCCCAAATGACCAAACTGAGGCTATCCTACTTTGGCCATTTCATGAGAAAACATCTCTCAGTGGAAGTCTACAGGAAATCATATCTATAAAATGTTGCCAAAATCCACTAGAAAAAAATACTGATGATGAAACAAGGAAGGAAGGAAAGGGTTGTAAAGTAAGATTTACAAGATTGTATTGGATAATCAGTATAATTTCATAGAAGGTCTATTGGGAGTATGGGGAAAGGATATTAGGATTAATAATAAAGAAATCCAACAGTGGATACAAGAAACTAAAAATACTAAAAATAGCAAGGTTAAAGAGCAACAGATGAAAGTAATAGGTAGATGGTATAGAACACCACAATAAATACCATATATTAATTTAAAAAAGTGTCACCTTCTTGTTGGCATGGGTGTGGAAGTAAAGGAACATATATCCATATGTCATGGGAGTGTTGCAAAGTACAAACATTTTGGAAGGAAATAGAACAAGAAATTAGTAAAATAACAGGGGGAAATTCAATTAAATAAAGAAAGATGTACAACTGGTAATGTTAGGAATATAGGATTACAGGAGGAGGAGGAATATTTAATCAAACAGTTAATTATAGCAGCACATACAGTAATTACATATTGGTGGAAGGATAAAGAAAAGTGAACCTGAAATAGATGGAAGCAATATATATCAGAATATATGATGTTTGATTGTATAATAGAAAAAAGGAGTGTTTATTTTGGTCAAAATGAAAAGAAACAATTCAGTTTCCAGGACAGGTGAAGTGCCTCTTTGGGTTGTCTACTGTGTGCAAAAACAGGAAGGCCCAACTCTGAGAGACTGACAAAAGGCAAGAAACAATGCTATTTCAAGAAAACTAAGCTTTGTGTAAAGAACCAGCTGGGAAATGTGAAACTTATTGGCTTTTTAGGTCTCTCATTTAACTAATTAATAAGTTCACTAATAGCATAATGCTAGAATTGGATTAATGCCAAAATTCTACTTAAGTCAATCAATTAAGATAATTAAGTTGCCCATTTTTATTAGAAATTTTATAATTAAATTGATAAAATGCTAATTGATTTCATTTAGTTCTTTCAATTATTGGGTGTAGTTATGATGGTAAATATGATCTTAGCTTTATTGCGCTATAAACCACAAACAGAAAGGTTAGTTTCTTAAATTGACTAAGAACTCTTTGTTGGTTTTGCTTCAACAAATGAACATAGCTACTTCCAGTGATTTAATACATATTTACCTGAAGTAAGAACATCTTGATTTGCATCAGCATTTGAGAAGGGCCATACATCATAGTAATCTCTTTCCCTTGCCCTCAGAAAAATATCCTTCATTTCTTAAAACTGGAGAAAATAATCATAAATATGGGTTCATGTCCAAAGATTTGTTTTAAATATATTATACAGTAAAACAAGGAGAAAGATGACTATAATAAACCTTTCTCTGAGTAGGCATCTGTTTATTTGTCTTTATAGCAGTTGACAGCAGAGAATCTGGAACCACCCACACATTTTAGCATGAGAGGAAAGCCTCAATTTTAACCTATGCTTGATATAAATATCTGTCTGAATTAATTTTTTGTGTGGTATAGTGGTTTGAGCATGGGACTATGAGTCTGGAGATTAGCATTCAGTTCCCCACTCAGCCATGGAAACCCCCTTGTGCAAGTCACACATTCTCAGCCTGAGAAAACCCTGTGATAGGTTCACCAAATTGGAAACAATTTGAAGGCACACAGTAACAACAGTACATGCAACTGACATGTATTTTATTGTAAACAATAAAATAAATGCATGCATTTTACCCTTTTAGCAAAATTTAAGATTTTTGGTTTTTAAAAAGTCAAGAAATGTTTTTTCACGGAATACTATGACCAAATACAGAAATAAAAAATAGATGACAACGATTTTTTTAAAATAATAACCATAACTGCTACTTTTAGTAGTAATCCTAATGATATTTTGGTAATAAGTGTTATTCTCTTGGTCCTATGCAAAGGGATCTTATAAGTACCTTTGAGATTAACTGAAAGAAAGAAGTTGATAGCATAAACTTTTGTAGACTTGAGCCTACTTCCTCAGATGCCTGTTATAACATTCTTTCAGTCACTCTCAATTTAGTATTTCAGTTCGTTCAGTCTTTCAGTTAGTCTCAAAGGTGCTACAAAATCCCTTTGCATACTGATTTTCCAGACTA
Organism: Phrynosoma platyrhinos; assembly: GCA_020142125.1. Taxonomy (NCBI): domain Eukaryota; kingdom Metazoa; phylum Chordata; class Lepidosauria; order Squamata; family Phrynosomatidae; genus Phrynosoma; species Phrynosoma platyrhinos. The sequence goes on from CM034703.1 coordinate 77,101,217, forward strand.
CCACAGCTGTATCTTTGAATTATCTTGATCCTGTCATCCTTGAAGTCATGTTTAGTGAAGATGCAAGAGAGGGTCTTCTCCGTGGCTGCTTACGGGATAGAGAATTCCCACTTAATAGAAACTAGGCTGGCCTCCTTCCCGTTATTCCTCACCCAGTTAGCAAAATCCTTTTTATTCGGGCAGAGCTTTGTCAGCTTAAGGAGATTTGCTGGACAGGGCTTTAAGCTGGATGGCCATTTTCTGTCTTTTAGTCAGGGCCATCTGAAGGAGAGAATTGCAGCCAAGCACAGCTCCATCTCTGCTTCCAATCCAGCTATCCCTGCTGTGACCTCTGAAGAAGAGAAGTCAAGCACAGGCCCATCATGCCTGGACCCCAGCAGCTGCTGAGACCCCGTTCCACATTTCAGCAACTATTGCATTTAATTCCCACCTAAAACCTCCCTTTTCCTTATTTAGTTTGTATGCTTCAGAGCAGGAAACTGTCAAACTATCTAATTATAAGCCATGTTGAGAACCTTTGTGAGAAGTGTGGAATATAAATGCAAATAAATAAAAATAAGCAAAGAGTCTTTCATTCTGTTTTATTTTTTCTGTGTTTATTGCATTTGTCTTGTGTGATATAACTGTTAATTAACTGTGAGAAAAGCAGGCTGTAAGTCCAATAAATAAGTAAAGCCTTGTTCTTTATGAACCTGGAGACAAACATACAAATTATGATAAAGACAGGGCTCATGTTGGATACAGAAGCCCCATGTCGAGTTCTCCTGTTCCTTTCTATGATGTCTAGTAAAATATATCTGCCCTGATGTCATCACACTGGGTTTCTCAGCTCCTGCTTTGTATCATTGGCCATGACAGCTGCTGAGTGGCAGGGAGACATCGATTACGCATTACAGAGGAGGGGGAACCTGACCTAAAGCTGTCAGTCTGGGTAGCAATCCTTACTGTATTGACTGGAATGAATATACCTACTCCTTGCCATGTCTGTCACCCAGGCAGTTGCTTGGTAATGTAATGGCAGCAGTATGTACAATCAGTCCACTTTCTGAAGATGTCAGCACTGACCACAAAAACCCATCCACACAGTCTTGTGATGATGAAAACAAAGTCCTGTTGGTCACACGACAAAGCAATTGCGTGGCCACTCATCTGCATGTTGAATTCTACAGATATCAGTGTATACCTGCTTTCTCAACAGGGCAGGACATTAGGAAGAGTCAGACAGTTGTCTTAATGGACAGATGCTAGGAGGGAAGTGTAAAGAACTGGTAGACTGAATCTGTGTGCATCAGGCAGCTTGCAGACTCTGGTGCAGTGAGACTTCCCCATTGCTGTTGTCAATGCAGTTTGGTGAGGTTCTGAATGCATAAGAGGAGGAAACATCATTTTAGCCTGTTTTCTCAAGAGTAAAATTGCATCACACTGGTCAAGCCTGATTCCCAACCTTCCATTTACATGATGTTCATTCGTATTGCTTTTTATTCTTTATTAAGTTAATTTTCTTTATGTTTTCAAAAACAAGAGTCCTGGGGACACCTTTGTTGTTGTTGTTGTTGTTGTGTGCCTTCAAGTCATTTCTGACTTATGGCAACCCTCAGACAAACCTATCACAGGGTTTTCTTGGCTGATTTCTTCAGTGGGGCTTTGCTATTGCCATCCTCTGAGGCTGAGAGTGTGTGACTTGCCCAAGGTCACCCAATGGGTTTCCGTGGCTGAGCAGGGATTTGGACCCTGATCTTCAGTGATAGTCCAATTAAACCACTATGCCACACTAGCTCTTAAAGGCTAGCAAATTTAATAAAGTATGAGCTGTTGTGGGCTGTATCCAGTTTCTTCAAAGGTATGATGAAAAGGTGTCTAGGATTTTAGTTTACATATATATGGTACATATGGTTTGGAGTGATGCTATCTAGTGAGGTTAGCAGTGGGGGGGGCAATACCAAAAGGTCTGGAATTATTATATTATTTCATTATGAATATGTTTACAACTGTTTTTTTGTTGCTCTGTGATTATTATGTTGCCTTCTGTGACAACAGACTGAGTCAAGGCAATGGGTGAATTCTTTTTTTAAAGGAAAATAATGTTTACATAAACCAGGATGCTCTGACAATAAAATGGTTCTGTGAATCTAGAGTGGGTGGATGGCTGACAGCAGGATAACAGACTGCTTTTGAAATGATAAGGAATCCAAAGGTTGTTTGTGATATATCATGGAGGTCAGCTGTCAAGAAAAAGTGCAAAATGTTCACTACACTAGGGCATGCCTCTTCCATTTGGATCCCAGCCACATACACTAACCAGTAAAGCAGAACTGAAATCCATCCTCCTTCAATACCTTATACTTTCTCTGGCTTGTAGACTGCTTAAGATCATTAGCTTTATTGATTCAATTTTTCAGATTTGAAACAAATAACCAAGCACCACCATTTCCTCCTCTTGTTTTTACACAGGAGTGTATTTTATTTCGTAACACTGAATATCTGGTTGCAGTGCCTCTGATCAACAATATGAGGAATGAACCTTAACAGGATAAATATGAACCTTTCATTCCCAATGCACAGATGGCTGTTGCTAACCAGAGGCCACATCTACATCAATTAAACCTCCAGAGATTGGTATCTGTGAGACAGTGTGTGTGCCTGTTGCGGGGGGGGGGGGGGGGGGGGGGAGACCTCTTGTAAGGGCCCTTTATTTACCAGATGCACAGCTTGTAGGCTGTAAATGTGAATTGCTCCTTGGGCGTTTGGTGATAAAGAGATGACAATTGCTCCTCACTTGGCCACATCCATGAATATTGCTCCTGAAGAAAGACAGCATAGGAGGTGTTAAATTTGTTGGTTCCCATGCTTTGCAGTCGTGGCTGGCAGCTTCCATGTTAGTGGAATCCACTCTGGGTTTGAGTCCAAGCTTTAAATGAGTTTTCCAAGGCATTGAAACTATTTTGAGGGTAAGGTTCAACACTTTCAATTGCACTTTAAAATTCAATCTGAAACCTGGAGTAGAATCACAGCCCTACTGACAAGGAATCCACCAGCTGCCACTGTGTTCTACAGAAGTGAAGCTCAATATGTTAAGATCCATGTCCATACAGATGTAAAGACTGAGGGATCAAATACCTTTAATGACAGAGGACTTAACAGATACATTCCAATCTCTGTTGCAGGGGTATTTTGCACTTTTTTAAACATTTTTTCCTAAGCCAACCATTCTTTCTTAGTCCTGTGTTTTATGTCTTCTCAAATGACATGCCCAGAGATCCCAAGAGAGTTTCTAGCAATCTCAGAGTCAAACATAATAAAGATTACTTCACTATCCTTTCAGCTGTGGGATGCTAATCAGGCAGCAACATGTAAGACAAGTCTTCCTGAATATTTATTAGAAGATTTGTTATAATGTCTCCTGAAAATACTATGATACATTGTTTGGTAGGCTATGCAGTTTGCCAGTGAGGTTTTCTTGTTAGTTTCAATCTAAAACAAGTGTACACAAGGAGAAACAGCTGTGGAGTTATAGTTTTGTTTAATTATATTTTTCTGCAGGCCTGGAAAATGGGGAGATGAGCTGCAAGATAGGAAAATATTTAGTCTCTTCTCTCTCTCCTCTGCCTCTTGCTTCCATCCTTCTCTAGCCACCAATTTTCATCCCTTCCTCTCACATTTAAAGAATGAAAATTCATAGAAAGACAAGAAGAGCAAATAAGACATTTTTCCTTCATTTATTCTTCCTTGCCAGCCCATGCTTCCTATTTCCATGCTGCAATCCAAGGCTGCAGCAACACTGCAGAATTAAGTTTGACACCACTTTCACTGCCATGGCTCAATGCTATGAAATTCTGGGGTTTGTAGTTTTGTGAGATATTTAGTCTTCTCTGTCAGAGAATTCTGGTGCCACAACTAACTACAAATCCCAGGATTCCATCGGATGGAGCCATGGCAGTTAAACCAGTCAATCGGCATTAATTCTGCAGTGTGGCAGCCCAGGTAAAGCACAATTAGGATTCTTCATGTGTGAACTTGTGCAATTTATACTCTCTCAGCCCAAGGGGATGGCAATGGCAAATCTCCTCTGAAGAAACTTGCCAAGAAAACCCCATGATAGGTTTGCCTTAGGATTGCCATAAATTGGAAATGTCTTGAAGGCATTCAACAACAATAGTGTGTATTTTGTACTTAGGTGTCAGAAATCGTCAGAAATCGTCAACAAAAAGATGAAAGCTATATTTGGTTTCACCAGTTTCATTGAGGTGGGGGTTAGAGCACAAAGACCAAGTCCTTTAAAATAAGAATGGAAATAAATATAAGTTCAGATATAACCATTAAGGAGAAAAATGCTGCCTGCCAATTATTTCCCTTCTCTTTTTTTTAAAGGAAAACAATGAAAATGGTAAGAATGGTTATCAAAACTGATTGATATTCAACACACCTTCATTTCCCTGGATATTTTTTATTGTGTTGGTGTCTGATATATAGTTTCACTAGCAAATTCTACTTTTCTATTGAATATATTAGCCACCTTGAATCCCTATATTGGGAGAAAATCATGATAAAAAATAAACTAAATAAGATATAGTGGAGTTTATCCTAACATGCAGCTGATCAAATTTTGTACAGTAAGCAAGAAGAGGGAGGATCCTATATTCAGTAGGAACTCACCTTTTGTATAGCTGAAAAAATCTCTTTAAAAGATGATGGGAAAATGAAATAAAAACAAATAGAAAACACATAAATTCTTTTCTTTCAGTCTTCATAACCTCATACAAACAGTATAATTACTTTATTCCTTCTGATTCACTTCCAAGTTTTCTTGTTTCCTTCCAGCTTTTTCTTCTTGTTTTCCGTCATTGTTTTGTTCTTATTAAAGAGAGAATAAAGTTATTGTTTTTCTTTCTGGTTGGTATGTCCTCTAGGCTTTGGCTCTTCAGATATTTAGGATCCCAATTTCCAGAAACCACAGAGTGCATAGCACAGCCACTTGTCAAGGATTATGGAAATGATAACTCAAACCATGGGGACAGCCTTGTGCTAAGATTTCCATTCTTTCCAAATGCAAGATCCTCCTTTATGTCTGTCCTCATTGCTACTGTTATTATATAGTTATAAATGATGTTGTATACATGATACCCTTTGGGGACAGGTATGATATATTTATTACACAAATGAATATATTTTGGGCTCTTTTCTATTGAACTTCTGCATAGACCAGGTCTCTACAAGCACAGTGGTCAATGCTGAAATAACCTCAGTGGGAATAATCAAAATGAAATAACAATGAGGAAATCTATAAACAGATAGCCAGAATTATTTCTTTTAAAGCAAAGGCCAAAATCCCAGGTGTACATCTGCATCTGATGCTAGCAAAATATGCAGTTTGTTGTTCTCCATAGCACACTTCTGGGGCACATATCCCACAGCCTTTTGGGGCTGGGGTTTTGGAGTTGTTGGTTTCTTGTGTGTGAGGAGCTGCACAGGAGGGAGGGGGAAATTGTTGATTCAGATAAAAAACAAAGTCGGTGGAAATAAATAAACCAGAGAAGAATTCAGTAAAGAGGTACTCATTTTTGCTTTCAGTTCAGTGTATCATGAAAGAAACGAAGAACAGGCAGGTAAGCTACAAACAGGTTTAATAAAACAAGTACTGTATTCTCTCATATTTAAGTGATATAAATTGTAGACCAAAACTCCAAAAAGGTCTTGTCAAGAAATATAAAGATTTCCTTGTCATGGGTGTTTTGTTGTTGTTGTTGTTTGCCTTTGGAAAAAATAAAATATATGCTTGCATAGATTTAAGAGAGCACTCTTCCCCCCTCCTCCAGTATCCAAAATGGTCCTAGTAGGCAAAGCTGACCTTTATCAAATTGTTCAGTAATATGAGAACTACTTTGGTTATTTTCTCTATAATAAAATAAATAAATAAATAAATAAATAAATAAATAAATAAATAAATAACAATAATATGGAACAGAAAAGCAAATTCATCAGGGGAACCTATGTTGAACTATTCCAGCCAAAACCAATTTGAAATAAAAGCAAAACAACCCTAAAGCATGGATAATGCCATTTCCTCTGTTAGTACTAGTTATGACAAGAGGAACTCTGAATGTAGAAAGAGTATAGCAAAACTATCATTTCTGCAAATCCCATCACAGTTCAGCTGCAGAAATTCTGGAAGACATCAGCGCCTTCAAGCCAGCTTCGGAAGCAATTGAGCCCTCTCTCTCGTATCTGTTTTCTTCCTTTATCTGTAATGACTTCCCCAGTTTGTTTAACAATCACAAGTTTAGGAATGGCTGTGATGTTGTATCTCTTTTTCAACTCACTGTAAAGAAAGAAAAAAAAGGGTAAACACGTCATTATGAATCAAACACGTAATCAGGATAAAAAAATCGGATACAAATTATTATTATTATTATTATTATTATTATTATTATTACTTTTAAAAATAGATGTGCACCACATTTTTTTAAATTTTAAAAAGGAGCTTCCAAAAAATAACTGTTTTCTATAAAACACAAACATCATTTTCAAAAAAATGGTTTAAAGTGACAATTTAGATTTCCTCAAGCCTTTTCTACCCAACATTCTGCAAAGTTTTCAATATTAAGGACAGAACCTGATTTTGCATAAAACACAATCCCATGCACATTTAATCAGAAGCAACAGTACTTCAGTCTAAATACGTGGCTGCAGACAAAACAAGGAGTTATGTTTTAATTCCAAAAGTCAAATTCAGGGGGCTCCAGGAAGGCAGGAGTAAGAAATTGTTCACAAGGTGCGCCTTGTCAACTTAGGGCCTTTGCAGACTGCTAGAAATAGTGCAAATTGAGTCCACTTTAACTGCCCTGGCTCAGTGCTAGGGAATCATGGGAATTGTATTTTTTTCTGAGGCATTGAGCCTTCTCTGTCAGAGAGCTCTGGTGCCACAATAAACTACAGTTCCCATGATTCCCTAGCACTGAGCCAGGCCAGTTAAAGTGGACTCAATTTGCACTATTTCTGGCAGTCTGCAAAGGCCCTTAGTTATTAGCATCTTGGGATCTCACTTTTCACTCTTTTACTTGTGTCAGGTGTGTTCCACCTCTAAAATGGGTATATGACTCTACCCTGTCCATTTTACAATTTCTTACTTTCTGATAATATGTTCTATATATGTATTTGCCATATTTCTACCCTGTAACCTCAAAGTGACAAACATAGCCCTTCTTCCTACTTTGTCCTTATCACAAGGTCAGGCCAAGAGAAGTCACCTATTGAATAACATGTCTGTGCAGGGACATGAACCAACTACTGTACCACACTGATTCGATGCACGCAATATTTTTTGACTTGAGATGCATTGTGTGGATAAAATTATGTGCCTAGTTATTGTATTGTGCTCGTAGTATGTTGTCCTGGTCTGAATAACCATGGTAGACTGATAATGGTGCCTTATACAGTCTTCAGCTACCATGACACCCTTGTTTAATACACCTCTACTTCTAGAATAGGAAAACAGACTCATAGCCACACAACATCTACATTTTCCTGCAGTGTGGGGAGGTAATCCTTCATGCTGGGCCTGGCTCCTCTCTCATACTTCACAGGCAGGGCTTCTAATCTATCAATCATCCTTACCACCCCAAGAGGAAAGCTAGTCCTGTTCTGTTGCATCTCGAATCAAGAGGGGGCCTTTTGCATTCCAATGACTTTGGCCTTGTGAATCAGTTTGTGAAAAGATTTTCTCTATTTTGTGGGTCAGGAGACCTTGATTTGTACTGAGCTGTACCACCCTAATGAAGATGGTCAGTCTCAGTTCAGTAGATATGGACCACAGCCCCAAACTCTCCTTTGATGAGGAGTCAGCGGTTGATTCCACAATGGGGGAAGCACCTTCGGGGTGTGCAGAAGAAATAGCATGATCCATCCTTACTGGGAGATATGATCTAATTCCTGTTAGTGCCACAGAGACAGCTGGAGAGTGTGGCATCAGTCTGCACTGTGGATCTGACCACGCTAGCTGCAGCTGTACAGGTAAGTCTGTCAGACACTCTCAGTGGGTAAGAAGCTTATCACATTCATTTAAAAAACATCCTACCTGATTTGGATTAAATTTTAAAGCAGGCACCATGCTGATATTATCAGAAGGATTTAGCCGTCAAATCCACCACCCAGGTCCATCTCCGCTCCCAGGGGTGCTCAATGCGCCTCTTTTTAAAGCCAGGAGTTTTCTGGCTTAGGAAAATGGCTGCCGGAGTGGCCCTGGGAGTGAGGATGGACCCAGGTGGAGATTTTGGTGGCTAATATCAGGATGCCACCCACTTTAAAATTTAATCCGGATCAGATAAGTTGGTTTTAAAATGAATGTGATAAGCTCCTAAGTCTGTCACAAGAGTGAAATCAGTATGTAGAGTGATCTTGTAGCAACTTTGAGACTAACTGAAAGAAATAAGTTGGCAACACGAGCTTTCATAGACTTCAGTCTACTTCCTCAGATGCATTTAGTGGAGTGGAAACCAAGGACAGACATATTATATGCCATTGGTATGTGAAAATGTCAATTCAAGTTCAAAATCCTTTGTGTATGGAAATGATGGTCGTTAGTGAACAAAGACACTGGGAACTAACCATTGTGTATGGAAATGGCAAGACTAGTTTGTCTTTGGAAAATAGCCTGTAGGGGAGAAGAACAGCTGAGTGTAGGATGCCACCCGAGGATGGGGCCAGATAGTGTTGAAATGTGTGTAGTGAGCCAGGAAGCCCTTATCCCTGTTCAATCCATTGCTGAGGGACTGTAGATTATGGATGAATTCCAATTCTGCTGTTTCTCTTTCCAATCTGCCTTTGTAGTTCTTTTGTTCAAGGACCACTGTTCTGAAGTCTGAGATGGGGGAATGCATGAATGGGGCACCTTTGATTGTTTCTTCCCCTCAGAAAGTAAAAAAGAAAGACCAAATATGTCTCTGCTTTAACCTCTGTGGTGAATGAGGAGTCTTCTGTTTCTCCAGAGACCTCAAACAAGGAGAATGGACATCCCTGGAGGAGGGGAATTATCTTCCTGAGCATGTTTCTGCCCATTTATTTGAATCTGGATAATATCCTGTCCTTCTTTCACAGGTGGGAAAGTATTTGGGGTTGACTTCCAGCAGCCAGGTTTCTGGTACTAATGTGGACAAATTGTTGGTCCAGGCGCCTTCCCTGGGGAAAGGCAGGGAGTTGTGTGGGTCATCATGAATTGTCTAGAGCAGGGGTAGGCAACCTTTCCCCTTTAAGGGCCAAGGGACTTCAGCTCCCAGAATCCCAGGAGCTATTGGCCAACATGGGACTATTGGCCAACATGGCTGAGGCTTCTGGGAGCTGAAGTCCCTCGACCTTTAAAGGGGAAAGGTTGCCTACCCCTGGTCTAGAGTTTCAAGGGGGGAAAGCTCCAGTTTGTCAGAAGAGTATTGAGGCAGACCATAACTGATGGTGTTAGTCCAGCTAATTTGTAATTATTTGTAATTAATACAACAATCTGTAAGCTGCTCTGGCAGAAGAGTGGGGTATAAAAACTCTGAATGAATGAGCTGTTGCAGTTGGTAGTGGCTTTTTAAACTCGGTTCCTTGGACTCTTCCATCAGAGGGAACTATGATTGCTCACTATAAGATTATCACACTACACTCTTAAAGTGTTGATATTCCACTTTAACTGTTCTGGCTGCCTCCTGTTGCATTCTGGGATTTACTGTTTAGGGAGGAGCATTTAAAATATTCAGCCAGAGATCTCTTAGGCCTCACTGAACTACAAACCCCAGAATAAAACAGGAGCAGTTAGATTATCACACTACACCAGGGGTAGGCAACCTTTCCCCTTTAAGGGCCGAGGGACTTCAGCTCCCAGAATCCCAGGAGCTATTGGCCAACATGGGACTATTAGCCAACATGGCTGAGGCTTCTGGGAGCTGAAGTCCCTTGGCCCTTAAAGGGGAAAGGTTGCCTACCCCTGCACTACACTCTTAAAATGTTGTTATTTTGCCTTTGCTGCTCATCAGCTGGATCTGCACTGTGAGGTTTTCTCTAGATTGGTGACTTTCAGAAGTGTAGAGGAAATGGATGCCACCAAGAAGAGTGGTTGCCATGACAGATGCTAGTTTTAGAGGTTGGGGGTGTACTGCAATGGCCAGATGATGCAGGGCTTGTGGTCTCCCCACGGGAGGGTACACAATAGCAAGTGACTAGAGCTACAGGTAGTGTTTTTGGCATTCCTCAGTCTGTAATTGGAAGTTCAGGGCAAGAATATTAATCCAGAGAGACAATTTGACCATCAAAGCTATATAAGCAGGCAATTCTCTCAGGAGAATTGCAAACTGTCTCAGTTTGTATCAAGATTGTGGATAAAGAGAGCATTGTTATGCCTTCCAGTGGTGATGTTGTCCAAGGTGTTATGGAAAATAAGACTGTAGTGGATGGAGATAAATTTGATGGCCTGGATGCTATCAAAGGTGGCTTTGTTGCCCTTAGTTTCCTGAAACAGTAAGCATGCAGGTTCAGGAGAGTTGGCCTCTACTATCTTGGTCAAACCTGCTACATCAAAGAGGTCTGCTGCACTCAACCAGGCTGGTTACAACTGTGGACATGGAGGTTGTGTGAGAAAGGTTAGTAGCTGAACGCCATAGCGTCAAGTCCAGCAGGACTCTAGTTCAGAAAATCTAGCTGAACTCAGAAAATTTTATTTGCTAACTCAAGATTTATTCCAGAGATGTTCACTGTCAGAACTAAACAACAGGTGTTAACATTTCAAATTCATGGTGGGTTTCATTCCCATTAATTATAATTTATAAATACATTTCCCCCTCTTTCCCAGACCACTTTTCCACTGAGCACCACAGTTTATATATTTTTATTTCTAAAATATATTTATTTAGCACCTTTTCTCCTGGGAATTCAAATACAGTTGGCTCTCTGTAACCATGGATTCCTTATTCATTGATTCAACCATTAAAAAAAAAAATAAATCCAAAAAGCAAGCCTTGATTTTGCCATTTTATATAAGGGATACCATTTTACAATGCCACTGTATTTAATGGGACTTGAGCATCCACAGATTTTTGTATGCACAGTGGTCCTGGAACCAAACGCCAGCCAATACCAAGGGCTCATTGTACACAGGTTTATCTGCCATAAAATCCTGAGAGATGAAAAATACGACTAGCCGAAAGTCAACCAATTATCTTCATGGCTAAGTGGAGACTTGAAATCAGGTCATCCCAGTCCTACTCTAACCATTATATGAGGAGTGAGAATCATGCAGCCTTCTGGACTCTGTTGGACTGCAACTCTCAGCATTCCTCAGCACCTGCAATGGTGGCTAGGTTTTATGTGTTTTGCAATCAAAAACCATCTGGAGAGCCACATGATTCCCACCCCTCCGTTATGCCAATCTATCTCCCCAGGAAGGCTTGTGTTGCTCCAGATATAAATTCCTCTAGGTCAGAGGTGTAAAAAGTACAGCTTGCAGGCTGCATGTAGTCCCCATGGTTGAGGTCCCCAGGATCCCCTCAAAATTTGCTTCTCTTCCACGAATACTCTCTAAGGGACAGAAGCCATTTTGCCATGTTTTTGTCCCCTTCAGGTATTTTTGACCAAGGAGAGGCATTTACGTCTGGCAGGAAGTGACCTCCTGTTTTTTAAAAAAGGCTTCTCCTGAAGAAAAAATAGCTCACCTTTAGAGGGTGCTTGATAGCATAAAAATTTTTGTTTGTTTGTTTGTGTTTGTATAGAGGGTGGAACTGGGTGCAGCCCTCCAAGGTTTCTTGGGGACCAATGCAGCTGCTTAACACTTGCCAGTTCTCCTTCCCTGCTCTTGACCTTTTATTTACCCAGGCTTTCCATTACCCTTTCAATCCTTAATTCTTTTGCTGCTTGCTGATTTTATGACCTTTTGAACCTGATCGGCTGTTTTACATTGTTCAAATTCTGTCTGCTAATAGCGATGTCATTTTCTGACCTTATGTAGTTAAAACATCATCAATGACAAATTAACAACAGGCCGGGGGGCAGTGGTGTAGTGGAGCCATGGTTCATGTAGTCAGAAGCCTTGGATGATTTGACTGTTAGGATCTATGATATCCTCTGTCACCATGTACCCTGACTCTATGACATTATCTAGCACTGTCCACCCCAACACTACTGTTCCCTCTGAGTTAATCAGCAAACTCTACAGTAGTTGGAGTGGAAATAGATTTTTGCCAGCAAAAATATATCATTATGAGTTATCCCTATTAATTTCCAAAACATTTGGTGGTGGTCTATCATTTGCTGGTTCATTATTCTTTCTGAGGGGGTTTCCCCACTGTTGGGAATTCTGTTTTCATTTTTTGTTTTTAAATGGGAACAAATAAGAAATATTCTTTCCATCCCTATTGTAGGGAAAGAGGAAGACTACATTACAAGTGGAATGACTCAATTAAGGAAGCCATAGCCCTGATTTTGCAAGGCTGGAGGATAGCTGTTAATAACAAAGTCTCTCAGGAGTTTATCACATGGGGGAAATCCCGTCCGAAAACAGGGCTTTAAATTAGAAAAAAAAAAACCGCAAAAGTGGTCATGATTTCACACAACGCTGCTATTAAATTGATGTTAAAAGGAGGCCAATCTGAACAAAAACCCCTCATTTATGCTTCTTTTTACTTTCGGAAAAACCCAAAAGTAAAAATGAGGGGTTTTCGTTCAGATTAACCTCCTTTTAACAGTGCTTTCACATTTCACACAGGGCAGAACAGAAGAAATCCCATTCATTAAAAGCTTCCGCTTTCGCAGGTTTTTTTTTTTCACTTTAAAGAGCAATTTTGCACCTTCCCCATCCAGCTATACCCACTGCCAAAGATGTCACTCAATTCTCTACTTCCACATTCACTTAAGGCAAGGCTGGGCTTCTCCAGTGGGTCTGGGGGCTAATTTTAACCTTGGGGCCTTCCAGAGAAGAAGAAAAAATCTGGAATGGGCAAGAAGTCTACTGGTTTTTTAAAACAGAAATGTTATGTTAAATCAGTGGTTCTGAAATGTTGGGGCAGGACCCTGAGTGGGAGGGCAAGAGAGTTGCTCAAGGGTGGGGGTGAGACTTGGAGGCTATGATCCCTTCTCCTCCCCCTGCTCCTCCTCTACCCAAACCTTTTGATGTGTTGAATTTACTTAGATAAAACTGTTCTGATTTGAACCATGTTATTTCCTTACAAAATGTTAAAATATGAATATACATGAATACGCTAACTAAACAAAATATTTTTATTCATATTCTTTTTTGAGTGGGGTGTGTGTGCAATGTCTGCATGTAGATGTAAAGGGGGAGGGGGTCCCAAGGATAAAACATTTGAGTACTACTGTGTTAAATGATACAAAGATACAAATGATACCGTGCAAGCTATTTGATAGGTGAATTGGCAAGAGTTTCTATGCTCCTTAAAGGATGAATGGATTTGTAAAAGCCTTAATTATTTTGTTAGACTACTGGTTTTCAGGTGCTGGAAGTATTTTTTAAGTTTAGAATACATTTATGTCCCACCAATAAGACCTCTCAGTCAAGTTTCAGACATACAAAGCATAAGAAATTATTGAAGAGCTACTTCTAAAACCAGCCAAACAGACTTAAGTGCCATGCAACAGGCAATTGTCAAGGTAGATTTAGCTGACAGAGGTGACCTTCCCCTCCCAGCAGTTAAACTGGAGAAAAATCCTTCCATTGATGCCAATGGGAATTATTTGGCAGGGGTGGGGAGGATAATTGCCAAGAAGGGTAGTTAAGGAAAGAAGAGGGTGCTCTCCCTGTATGTTATAGATCAGGGGTAGGCAACCTTTCCCCTTTAAGGGCCAAGAGACTTCAGCTCCCAGAAGCCTCAGCCATGTTGGCCAATAGTCCCATGTTGGACAATAGCTCCTGAGATTCTGGGAGCTGAAGTCCCTCGGCCCTTAAAGGGGAAAGGTTGCCTACCCCTGTTATAGATGCTCAACCCCACCCCGCCAACAATGCAATTAAGCTAAGAAAAATAATTCCACTGTTGTCAGTGGAAACTCTCTATGCTAAGCTTAAATGTGTGCCTGCTGTAACATTTAAATACATGCTAGTAATTGTTTCTTTCACACAGGAGCATTACTAGGAGGTTGTGGGGGTGGGCACCCTAAGCAAGGGTAATACCACTGCTCCCTTAACATCTGCCCTTTGGCAGAAATGGGCTGTGGCATTTGCCCGAGTCCCTTAAAAATGCCGAAGAGATGGTGTAAGTGGGGCAAGGCTTAGTGGGAGGAGAAAGGAGAAGCCCCAGGGGTTTTTTTTTAAATTAAATTTTAAATTATTTTTTATTTCAATTTTTTTTTCTTTTTAAATTTTCTTTTTAAAAAATCACATCTTGCCAAAATTTCACTTTAACCACATGAAACTATGAACTGTAAATGTAAAATATATTTAAGCTGTGTGTATGATGTTGTAATTTAAAGGTATAGTTTTAATTTTGGTAGCATGGTGTAGGCATGGCGGAGTGGTCTGAGTGTTACTGGAGAATGGGATTGATTCCCAGCTTGGCCATGTAAACCCACTGGGTGGCCCTGGGCAAGTCACACACTTTCAGCCTCAGGGGAAGGCAATGGGCAATCTCTTCTGAACAAATCTTGCCAAGAAAACCCCATGACAGGTTTGCCTTAGGTTTGTCATAAGTCAGAAATGACTTGAAGACACACAACAACAAAGTCACAACTATTACCATTATATTCAGTGATATATGGGAATTACAATTTATGAGTAACAGTAGTACAAAAAACATTACTAAGGATTTGGTGTGGTATGGTATGGTATGGTATGGTATGGTATGGTATGGTATGGTATGGTATGGTATGGGAGTAACACCATGAGTTACCTCACCGGGTGAAATCAACTATAGTGATACCACTGCTTTCACATACAGTATTAAAAAAATACTGCACAGTCTCGGTCAGGAGAATAAAACATAACACTGCCATCCAGTTTGAAACACTCCACCTTGTACATTCTTAACTTTTATTTTGAGCAATTGGAGAAGGCAGAAGTTATAATATTGTGTTGCAATGTGTTCTTATTATTATCCTTATCATCATCACCACCACCACCCTACCTTTTTTTTTCCAATCCAGGAAAGCTAAATAGATACAGATTTTGTTGCTGTTGTGTAAATTCAAGTTGTTTCTGGCAACCTTAAAGTGAATCTACTATGGGGGTTTCTCAGTGTGATTTGTTCAGAGAGGGGGTTGCCCTGGTCTTCCTCTGAGGCTGAGAGATGTAACTCACCTAAGGCTTCTATGACAGACTGCCAGAACTTTGGTGTCCCAGCGTCATAGTCCAACACTCAAACCACTGCATCATGCTGACTCTGTTAAAAAGATTTATATCATACAAAAGGAGATATATAATTAAAGGCATAACTATTAAAAAGAAGAACGACAAATATAAACCTCAATGACAACAAATAGTTCTGTTTGTCAATAGCTTTGGGTCTGGATCCTATTGCCTCGCTGACTTATGCTGGTGGTCCAAAGGGAGAAGGCTGTTCCCCCTTTCCCGCCTGTGCAATAACAGCCAGACATGTCCATCTCATCCTACCACTAACTGGTAGTGGGGGCCCACCCAAGCATGAGATGGCTGCTAAGCACAACTAAGAAAAAAGGAGGTGGCTCCATCCCAGTGGTGTCACTAGGAGGGTGCGGTGATGTGGGCTGCACTGGGAGACACCCCAGAATAGAGATGACATCCAGTCAAGCCCTCCCCCCCTGTGCTCCATCGCCTGTGCTCATTGTGTCCCCTGTGCTCGCTCTGTCCCCTGCGTTCTGTTCCCTGTGCTTTGTCCCCTGTGCTCCATCCCCTACACTCCCTCCATACCACACACTCACTCTGTCCCCTGTGCTCCGTCCCCCATGTGCACTCCACCCCGTGCTGTCCCTGCACTCTGTCCCCCCCCCCCCGCATGCCATCCTTGCATGCACTCCATCCCCCACACGCCTTCCCATCCTTTTCCTCATCAGGAAAAGAGTGGTGTGGCACAGGGGAAGGGAGTGTGCACAGACAGTAACACAGTGGCAGCAAGCTAGTGTCCAGGCATACCCCGACAGCCAATAAGCAATTGTGCAGTTTGAGGAAAAGGCTTGGTGCAAGGAGATACTTGGAAGTCTCCTTACAGTCGCCCCTCTGTTTTAGCGGACTTGAAGTCCATGATCTTGATTATTCATGGAGAGGCAGTCCCCACTGGTTAAAATAAAACAGATTTAAGAACAACAAAAATGTTATACTTACCTTAAATGTGAACATGATAGACTTTGCCTTAATTTTATGGCTTTACTGTTTTCTCTGTTCCTTCTATCATCCTTTCCTATCCCCCACCTCTGCTTCCTACTAGGTTTTTCAAATCTAGAAGGGCAACAAGGATGTTAAGATATACGGGTAAAGGTGAAAGAAAATGAGCTTGTTCAGCTTGGTGAAAAGAAGATTGAGGGTGACATGAATTCACTCTTTAAGTACCCTAAGAGCTGTCACAGAAAGGCGAAGGCAGGCCTGTTCTCTGCTACCTAGAGGATAGGACAAGGTCTAACAGTTTGAAGTTACAGGAGGGTAGATTTTGATTGAATATTAGAAAGAACTTTGTGGCCGTGAGAGTGGTTCAGCAATGGAACCAATTGCCTAAAGGTGGTGCGGTTTTCCTTTTCTGGACCTCTTCAAAGAGGCTGCTGGGGATGCTTCAGCTGGAGATCCTGCACTGAGCAAGGGGTTAGACTTGCACTGAGCCCATGAGGCCACTTCCAACTTTATGATTCTTTTATAGCAGTATGATTCCTACAATACTCTGACCATATAATAAGGCTTCAAAATAAAAATCTGGTTTACATTTTTATGGATAACTCCTTGTGCAATGTACTTAAAAGTATTTAAACTGGCATAGCCAGGGGTTAATCAGCATAAGTCAGGAACAGGATCACAGTGTATATTCATATATACACATGCATGCACACACAAAAAACATTCCACAAGCATATGCAGATTTGAGTCCTAAAGGCCTGGGCACTGCCTAGCAGTGTTCTTGCCTATCAGTGACAATACTGCATGGTGTTGTTTACTCCTTACGAGATGCACAGTGAGGTAAACTGAGAACACTTTAGCCCTCCTGAGTTTATCTCCATGCTGTGAAGCTATCCTAACCTCAGGATTGGTCCTGGATTATACAGACTATGTGCAGGGTAAAATGAGTTCAGGAGCAATTATCTCTGTTAAGATCTTGAACAAGGGTAAGATTAATCATCCTGCTTGCAAATTCTCTGCTACAGATGCAAGTAAAACGGCCTCTCTTCACACAGTATGTAATGTATATGTTTACCACTTGAAGCAAAGTTAACTGAGGGGGGAAGCACACGAGTGCTTCCAGGATGCCGCCGGACGGAGCGCTGCGGGACCGCAGCCTCCGCACTGCGGCGCTCCTGAGGCGTCCCTGAAAGGAGCGCCAAATTGGCGCTCCTTTTAGAAGACAGGGAAAGTGCGCCCTAAAAGTGTAGGGCGCACTTTCCCTGCCTTTTCCGCCGCAGTGTGTGAGGACGCTGCGGCGGGAGGTTGCCTCCGGAGCGCCGGCCGTGCAGAGGGCCGGCAGCTCCGAGGGCAACCTCGGGAAGAGGAAGGGGCGCCGCGCGTGCGGCTGCCCCTCCTCTTCCAGGCCTCGGAGACGACTTTATTTACCAACAATGGAGCAATATGGTCATAAGAAAGCAATGAGTGCTTATTGATTAAATAACATCACTGGTTCTCCTTCTAATGCCCATTTTAAAAGTCTGTATGTTTTCTAAGCCCTAAATACCAGAAAGCGAAGTGGAAGCTTCAATAAGAGAAATTGAGAAGAATAAATCTCCAGGAACAGACGATATTCCAACTGAACTGCTAACATATACACAGATTCAGCTCTAGTGTTAACTAAAATAGGCCAACAAATATAGGAAACGAAATGGTGACCAACAGACTGGAAATGTTTGATATATAACCCCATCTACAAAAAGGAGACACAAAAGACTGCAGCAACTATAGGACCATAGCATTAATTTCACACACAAAAAAAATTATGCTCAAAATTCTGCAACATAGATGCCAATCATATATGGAGAGTGAAATCCCAGAGATGAAAGCAGGGTTCAGGAAAGGAAGACACACTTGGCGACCACATTTTAAACATACAATAGTTAATGAAGCTCAGCAAGGAATTCCAGAAGAAAATCAGCATGTTCTTTATAGACTGCATAGATGTGCCGGTGATTAGCCTGGCTGCCATGTTTTGCACCAATTGAAGTTTCCGGATTAGGCACAAGGGTAGCCCCATGTAGAGTGTGTTGCAGTAGTCCAGATGTGAGGTTACCAGGGCATGTACCACAGCTTCCAGATCCCTCATGTCCAGATAAGGGCACAGTTAGCGTATCCTCCGAAGCTGATAGCAGGCACTCCTGACTGCCGCATTCACCTGACTAGTCATGATCCACAGACTAGTCTCAATTTTACTAACCCCTGCTTCCCTTCTCAGTACAGCATATGGTACACATCGAGCTACTTGAAATATCTTCCTCAAAAAATAAATACATAAAATAATTACTTACCTTTGAACATTAAATATTTCAGGAGGTTGAAAAGCAGCCCTATAGGTTGTTATATTTTCTTTAATGGTTGGCAACTTTTTCTGCCTTTTTGTTTTGTATAGTTCCCTATAATTAGTGTGATTTATTAACTTTGTTGGTGCATTTAAACAAATATGGATATTAATTCCTTTCATGGCGTTCTGGATTTGAAAACGACAACAAGAAAGTGTTGATTAGGTTACATTGTCAAACGATGTAAAAAAACCATTTATATGAACAGATACTAGATAGATAAAAGATAGAGATTTAGATATTAATATGTGAAACATTTTATAAATACCAGATACACTTCATTATAAATATCAGCCATACTTCATTATATGTGTGTGTGTGTGTGTGTGTGTGTATATATATATATATATATATATATATATATATATATATATATATATATAGTTTTGTGTGTGTGTGTGTGTATATATATATATATATATATATATATATGTATGTATGCATGTTTAATGACTGAAAATGTAGATACACACACGTGCACACACACACACATATATATACTAAATATATATGTGCAGATATATAATCACTTAATTTTTCAGAAACAGCACGAGAGAATTTTGATAATCATGTTATATATATGTAAAATATATACCATACCATACTAGATGCATAACTATATGTACATATAGATAATACACTACATGTATACACAGGCACAAATATATTTGAATCATTGTATATGGTTGTGGTTTATATATATATATATATTTAATGGGAGTGGGTATTGGGTCTTTCTGGTTTTATACTGTGTGTAATTTTAATTGTTGTTAGCCGTCCCGATTGTTCTCAGAGGGGCGGGGTACAATTATTATTATTATTATTATTATTATTATTATTATTATTATTATTAGATCACGAAAAGCTCTGGAATGCTCTTAAAGACACGGGAGTGCCACTACATTGATAGTCCTGATGAGAAATCTGTACTTAGGACATGAGTCTACTGTTAGAACATAATATGCAGAAACAGAATGGTTCCCAAGTGGCAAAGGGATCAAGCAAGGATGCATTTTCTATCAGTCTACCTGTTCAACTTGTATGAAGAAAATATCATATGTAGACCAGATTTAGACATGGAAGAAGTAAAAGTAAAGATATGTGGATGACACTGTACTACCTGCAGAAAACATCACAGACTTGGAAAGATTACTAAGGAAGGACAAAGAAGAAAGTGTGAAGGCAGATATACATCTGAACATAAAGAAAACAAAAATAATGACCAAGGAGGATCTACATAAATTCAACCTAGAGGATGAGGAAATCAAATAGTCAAAGATTTCCCATACCTTGGATCAAACATTGATCAGAATGGAAACTGAAGTCAAGAAATCAGAAGAAGACTAGGAATAGGAAAAGCAGCCATGCAAGAACAAGAAAAGATCCTAAAGTGTAAAGATATACAACTAAGCACTAGTTAGAATTGTTTAAGCCATTACATTCCACATCACCATGTACGGATGGTGAGAGCTGGACAGTGAAGAAAGTGAAGAAGAAGAAAATCAATTCATCTGAGATGTGGTGCTGGAGAAGTGTGCTGAAGATACTGTGGGCAGCCAAAATGACAAACAATAGGGGACTTGAACAAATTAATCCTGAACTCTCTCCCTGGAAGTCAAGATGATGAAACTGAGGCTGTCGTACTTTGGGCACATCATGGGAAGGCATGACTCATTAGAAAAGTCAATAAGGCTAGGGAAGGTAGAAGGCAATAGAAAGAGAGGAAGGCTGCACCATAGATGACTAGAGTCAATGAGGGTGGCCACAAGCCTGAATTTACAGGACCTGAGCACAGCAGTGGAGGACAGGGGGTCTTGGGAGATATCTTATCCACAGGATCACTGTGAGATGGGGGTCAACTCAAGGGCAGCTAACAACAACAACAGCATTTTATTTGTATTTTGGTGGCTAAATATTTCACACTCCTGTACCACTCCAGCACAAGGCTTTACATCAAAGGGAAGGGGGAAAATTCAGTCTCAGCCCAAAATGGCAAACCTGCCCTATCCCCTCACTGCATCACTGCACCATTTTTATATTTTTTTCAGGAGTGCAGTATATAAAAACAGTGTAAATTACTCACAGTATATATGTTTCCACCTGAAATCTCATTAGCTATATCAGTGAGGACAGGAGATGATATTACTAAACCAATTTGGGCTTTCTTTTTTAAAAGTAAACCCTGAAATCCTACCTAGACTCATTCGACTGTAATTCCAATAATGAGAAAGTAAG
This sequence comes from Phrynosoma platyrhinos, assembly GCA_020142125.1. Lineage (NCBI taxonomy): Eukaryota > Metazoa > Chordata > Lepidosauria > Squamata > Phrynosomatidae > Phrynosoma > Phrynosoma platyrhinos. The sequence continues at coordinate 77,122,097 of CM034703.1, forward strand.
CACTGCTGAGAGCCAGTATGGTAGCATAGCAGGTAAAATAAACAGGAAGAGGGAGAATGGGACTCTAAACCTCAGTAATCCATTAAACTGACTGGGCACGTCAACTGAAGCCAAACAAACTGATAGCTGAAGGAGTGTTGTGAGAATACAATGAGACAAATGCTCTTCTCTTGCTCCTTGGAGGATGTGATAAATAAGCAAACATACTAAAGATGAAGTGTCAGTTTAATCCAGGACTGGGAGATTTCTGGAAACAAGTTTACACATAGAAATCAAAGCATCTGACAGTGTCAAGTCAAGTGCACATGAGGTTAACCCAAGACATTTTGCTGCCTGAGGCAGAGCAGTAAATGATACACATACAGCCTTCTACTGACATAAATCAAGAGTTAAGTACTCAAAGCTAGTCACGTTATTTTGGTATATTTCAATCTCACAACAACTCCTCCCCAACCATGGCAGTAAAAATCCAGCAATTAAAATGCAATAACAAATGATATACATAATTAACAATTTGCTGCCTTTCACAATGCCCAAAATGTGCTGCCAAAGGGTAGGGCTGGAGCTGGGGAGCATGTAAAATAGCCTGCGTAGATCAAAACAAAGGATCTTGGATAGTCAGGCTACCTTTTCATCTAGGACACCCTTCCCCAACTTTCTGTTCTCTGAGTGTAATGGGCTATCACAAGGCTGAAAATCAACCCACTGTTTCACAGTGAAATAACTACCCTCAGAAAGTAACAGATTCCCTTCATTTGAGGTCTTTGAACACAGGTTGAATGACCATCTCTGGGGAATACTTTAAATGTGGATTCTTGCCAGGTAGAGGGCTGGACTAGATTGCCCTTGGAGTCCAACCCAACTCTAAAATTTTATCAGTACCAAATGGCTGTGTCTAATTTCATCTCTCTAGATCTCCAGGGGGCCACCCTACCTCCTCAAAGCCCCCAATCTGGGTGACAAGAAGTAACAATGCATCATTTCCAGTTGCCTTTTAGGCCATCCAGAGGTTGTTACTGTTTGGGGATAGTGAGCCCCCCCCCCCAAAAAAAAAGCATCACAGAACTTAGTGAAGGTTTCCCTCCTACACATTTGATGGCTTTTTCAATCACCAGCTTGTCTTATCGGGGGAAACCTCTGTGTGTCACTGGACTGCATTGTTGCTTCTGGAACCATTGCACTTGCACTTAAAGATTTCAAAGACAAAGTTTCAGAGATTTTATTGTCAAGCAATAAATACTGTCACGCCTGTAAGTGTTAGGCATTTTTTATTTCAGTCACTGGCCTTCACTTGGTTACTTAACAAATTTTATAACTCATACTGAGAACTAAAATCAGTTGTAATTAATAGGGGTGGTAATGTGAGGGGACAGCTGGTATTGGACAGCCCCAATATAGCCCACAGGAAATACAAAAATACAAAAAGTCCTATTTTATTTATGTTTTATCTGTATGGAAATGTTAATGTTGTAAGCCACCCCAATCGCTCTGCAAAGGGGTGGGATATAAATCATCATCATTATCATCATTATTATTACAATTCCCCCCTAGTCTATACTATGCCAGATTTTGGATGTTACAGGCCCAATTCCAACTGTTCCTTCCAACTAGAGTAAGACTCACATCGGCTGCAGAATTAATACAGTTTGACACCAGTTTAACTGTCATGGCTCCATCCTATGGAATTCTGGGATTTGTAGTTTGTTGTGGCACCAGAGCCACATGTGCACAAAACTGCAAACCCCAGAATTCTATAGCATTAAGCCATGGGAATTAATGTAGTGTCAAACTGCATTAATTCTGCCATGAAGAGACAGCCTGAATAAGAATAAAATTTTATTATTGTCATACACCAGCACAAAGGAACGGGGTAAGATACAGCCTGAGTCAATAGGACTTATGTTTACACTGACTTGACAAATCCCACTCATCCTTTGCGTCTACGCCAGTCTGAAGTCCTCTTAATCTTTCTACTTTCAGAGTCAGCTGATACCCAGTTATGACAGGCGCATTATCTCCCCCTTCAGCCCCAATTCACATGATTTCAAAATACCATAGTTTTTCAAAAGAACCATTATGGTCATGGGGTAAGTCATCAAGTGGTGAAATGTGGGAGCTGGTGGTGCCCATTCTGGTTAGTGGGGCAGAAGGAACCACAGCTGTCAGTGGACAGAGTCAGGTGTGACAAGCAGAGCCAGGGAGAAAGTGAGTGCTCACAGGTACAAATAGCAGGCAGGCATTCTCTCTCTCACACACACACACAGAGGCCAGCTGGTAAGGATTCATTCATCAGTGATTCCACTAAAAGGAGCCTGAGCCGGGACAGTGTCCTATTTAAGTCAGGCCAGATCAGGACTAGAATCAGAGATTCATACAGTTGGAAGGGGCCTCATGGGCCACTGAGTCCAATCCCCTGCTTAATGTAGGACATCTCCAGCTAAACCATATACCCAGCAGGGAGCTGTCCAGCCTCTTTTTGAAAATATCCAAAGGAGGAGACCCCACCACCTCTCTAAGCAATTGGCTCGGTTGCCAAACTGCTCTTACTGTCAAATGAATGTTCAACTGAAATCTATTCTCCTATAACTTAAAACTATTGGACCTGGCCCTACCCTTTGGGGCAGCTGATAACAGGCTTCCTTTCCCAGGTCCTGACATATCAGGGCCAAAATGTAGGACCTATAGAGGTCCTTTTGTGATGTCACAGATGGCACAATATAGTGATGTTATTAAGCATGAGGCATTATGCATCAATCGCGTGTGTGTGCATGCCTTCAAGTCACATGTGGACTTATGCCGACCCCTTGCATTTCACAGTGTTTTCTTAGGCAAGGAATACTCTGAGTGGCTTTGCCAGTTCCTTCCTCCAATATATAGCCTACAGCACCTGATATTCATTTATGGTCTCCCATCCAAATACAGTCAGCCCTCCATATCTATGGATTCTTTATCCACTGATTCAAGCATCCACAGCTTGAAAACCTTAATAAAAATACAAATTACACAAAGCAAATCTTGATTTTGCCATTTTATATAAGGGACACAATTTTACTACCCATTGTACTTAAGGGGACTTGAACATCCATGGATTTTTGGTATCTATGGGGTTCTTGGAACCAAACCCCAGCGGATACTAATGGGGGTTGCAGACTGCCAGAAATAGTGCAAATTGAGTCCACTTTTAAGGTTAGGGTTAGGGCTAGGGAATCATGGGAACTGTAATTTATTGTGGCACCAGATCTCTCTGACAGAGAAGGCTCAATGTCTCAGAAAAAAAAAACAATTCCCATGATTTCCTAGCACTAACCCTAACCCTAAAAGTGGACTCAATTTGCACTATTTCTGGCAGTCTGCAACCCCCCTAAGAGCCCACTGTAATAAGCAGGGCTGGCCCTGCTTAAGCTTCCAAGATCAGATGGGATCTGGTGTCTTTTGAGCATTTGGGAGCAACAACCATAGCTGCACTGAACACAGCATTCAAATAAGAAACATGAAGCCTAGGATATGAGAAAAATCTTTTTTTTTTTTTTTGTTTTTGTTCAGTGTTCTCTCACCCTGAGATTCTGCCCCATTTTTTCTGAGACCTGGCAGCCCTAGTCTCATTGACCCTGGCTGGAGGGACCATCCTCCACTTCTCAGGCACGTCCATGTCCGAATGCCCTAGAAATACCAGGCAGTAGATCTTGTCGTCACCCCATCATCTCCCAGCCATCCAGGTTTTATTACAGGAAGAGCCTTGAACCCCTGATCAAAATGACAGTGAAGAAGGGATTGAGAAAAAAGGGAGTGAAAAGGGACTTCTGCAATGTGTTGTACATTGGGCCACCTCTGCACCAGCTTCAGGAACTTCCTTTAGTTCAAAACATGGAAGCCAGATTGATTACTGGGACATCCAGGAATGATCATATCACGCCAGTATTAAAATCACTCCACTGGCTGCCAGTTAGTTTCCGGGCAAGGTACAAAGTGTTGATTATTACCTCTAAAGCCCTACATGGTTTGGGTCTAGGTTACCTACAGGATGACCTCCTCCCATATAATCTGCCCTGTAAGCTCAGGTCCTCTGGCGGACATTTACTCCTGTCAGCCAGGACTAGGTTGGCAAATGTCAGCCAGAGGATATTTTCTCCTGCTGTCCCTGGACTATGGAATGACCTGCCAGAAAAGATTCGACAGCTGAATACTCTGTCCAAATTCAAAATAGCATTAAAGATCTGTCTCTTCCCGCATGTTTACCCTGATAATTTTTAAATTGTGAATTTTCAAAGATGAATTTTCAATGTGGATTGTTTTAATATGTAGAATTCAAAGATAAAGCTCTGTTGGTCTCTAATCAGTATCTCTCAACATAATGTTTTAATATGTGTACATCTTATTTGTCTTCTTACACTCATGTGTATTTTAACTCATGTATTTTAACAGATGCTGTTTATCTGTTAATTGTTGCTCCCCACTTCAATCCATGGGGAGAGGCAGGTAAGAAATAATAATAATACATTGTTGTTGTTGTTGTTGTTGTTTCCTGTAGACATCTTATTTGTCCTTCCAAATTGATGCGTGTTTTAACTGATGTGTTTTAACTGGTGCTGTTTATCTGTTAATTGTTGTTACCCACCTCGATCCATAGGGAGAGGCAGGTAAATAATTAATAATAATAATAATAATAATAATAATAATAATGTGTGTGTGTTTTAACTGATATGTTTTAACTGATATTATTTATCTGTTAATTGATCCACCTTGATCCACAGGGAGATACAGGTAAGATTAATAATAATAATAAATTATGTCAAATAATATACAAATAAGATGTCAACAGGACATAAAATAATAATAACAATAATAAGTGTGTTTTGACTGATGTCTTTTTAACAGATGTTGTTTATCTGTTAATTGTTGTTGCTGCCCACCTCGATCCATAGGGAGAGGCAGGTAAGAAATATTATTATTATTATTATTAAATAATATACAAGTAAGATGACTTTTTGCAGGACATAATACTAATACTAATAACAACATGTGTGTTTTAACTGATGCTGTATGTATGTCAGTTGTTGAAGTTCCCTGCCTAGACCCATAGGGAGAGGCAGGTAAGAAATATTATTATTATTATTATTATATTACCAAATAATATACAAGTAAGATGACTTTTTGCAGGACATAATACTAATACTAATAGCAACATGTGTGTTTTAACTGATGCTTTTTGTCTGTCAATTGCTGTTGTTCCCTGCCTGGACCCATAGGGAGAGGAAGGGAATTATCATTATTATTATTATTATTATTATTATTATTATTATTATTAATTATATCACTAAATAATATACATATAAGATGTCTTTTTACAGGACATAATACTAACACTAATGCTAACAACAATAATAACAACATGTGTGTGTATTAACTGATGCTGTTTGTCTGTCAATAGTTCTTGTTTCTCCGCCTGGACCCATAGGGAGAGGCAGGTAATAATAATAATAACAATAATAATATCAATAAATAATATACAAATAAGATGTCTTTTTACAGGACATAATACTAATACTAACAACAATAACAATGTGTGAGTTTTAACTGATGCTGTTTCTCTGTCAATTGTTCTTGTTTCTCCGCCTGGACCCATAGGGAGAGGCAGGTAATAATAATAATAATAATAATAATAATAATAATAATAATAATAATAATAATAATAATATACAAATAAGATGTCTTTTTACAGGACATAATACTAATACTAACAACAATAACAAGGTGTGAGTTTTAAGTGATGCTGTTTGTCTGTCAATTGTTCTTGTTTCTCCGCCTGGACCCAAAGGGAGAGGCAGGTAATTAATAATAATAATAATAATAATAATAATAATAATAATAATAACAACAATAATAATATCAATAAATAATATACAAATAAGATGTCTTTTTACAGGACATAATACTAATACTAACAACAATAATAACAAGGTGTGAGTTTTAACTGATGCTGTTTGTCTGTCAATTGTTGTTGTTCTCCTCCTGGATCCATAGGGAGAGGCAGGTAAGAAATCATCATCATCACCATCATCATCAATCCTCCTCCTGATGCGTGTGTTTGATACAAGAAGGCAGAGGGAAGCAGCCCCTTCCTTCCCTTCCCTTCCCTTCCCACAATCCCTCAGGGGCGCCTGTCTGTCTACTCTACTCACTGCTTGAGGGGGTCGTGGAAGGGGAGGGCGAGCCAGTCTCCGTGGGAGTCGCGCATGGAGGCGGCCATCTCCTCGGGGCTGCGGTCGGAGGAGACGAAGACCACCTCGAAGGGGGCCTCCCCCGCCAGCTCCGCGTAGAAGTCGGCCAGGAGCGGGGTGAACTCCCGGCAGAGGGAGCACCAGGCGGCGGCGAAGTACAAGCCCACCACCTTGTTCTCCAGCGCCTGCTCCGGCTCCACCGCGCAGCCGCGGCGGTTCACTAGCAGGCGGCCGGAGAAGACGTCCACCATCTTGACTGAGGGCAGCAGAAGCAACTGAGAAGGAAGGAAGGAAGGAAGGGAGGGAGGGAGAGAGGGAGAGAGGGCTCCCGCGAGGCGCCGAAAGTTCTTGGGATGCAGAAACAGGGGCGGGGCGAAGGTTCGGCGTCAGTTGGGGCTATAAACGGCCTAAGCTCCGCTAAGAATAGCCCTCAGAGGGAAGGGAGGGAGGTTGTCTCCAGGACTCCGGAGGCCGGGCTTGTTTTCCCCTCAGAAGGAACGGCTTCCAAGAGGGAGAGGTGTGTCCCTGCCTCGCCTCAGGCGGCCTTTGAAGCAATGGCCTCACCAAGGAGGGTGTGTGTGTGTGTGTATGTGGACCAGTGGCGTCCAGTGTGGTCATTCATAGTGTCACACGCACAAACACACACCTTTTACATTGACCTCTTCCTCCTCCTCCCTTTTCACA
>CM034703.1:77132307-77147300 GCA_020142125.1 Phrynosoma platyrhinos
CCACTGTATTCTGCTTTGGTCAGGCCCCACCTGGAATACTGAGTCCAGCTTTGGGCACCACAATTCAAAAAGGATGTTGAAAATCTGGAGCGTGTCCAGAGGAGGGCAACTAAAATGGTGAAGGGTCTGGACACCATGCCCTACAAGGAATGACTTAGGGAACTGGGCATGTTTAGCCTACAGAAGAGACGGCTAAGAGGGGATATGATAGCCGTGTTTAAATATTTGAAGGGATGTCATATTGAGGAGGGAACAAGCTTGTTTTCTGTTGCTCCAAAGAATAGGACTCAACAACCGATGCAAGCTACAGGAAAAGAGATTCTACCTCAACGTTAGGAGGAACTTCCTGACAGTGAGAGCTGTTCGACAGTGGAACACACTCCCTCGGAAAGTAGTGGAGTCTCCTTCTTTGGAGGTCTTTAAACAGAGGCTGGATGGCTATCTGTCGGGGATGGTTTGATTTTGAGTTCCTGCATGGCAGGGGTTGGACTGGATGGCCCTTGTGGTCTCTTCCAACTCTATGATTCTATGATTCTCCTTTCAGTTTCTGGGGGGTTATTCACACTGTGAAAATAATCCAGGATGAATCTGAGTTAAATCTCTGTTCACATGCATCCTGAATGCATCTAATTAAGTTTTGGGGATGCCAAACAAACAAACCCTCAAACACTTAATCCGGGATAATTGAGTTTTCTCCCAAGTTATTTTAAAAAGATATGCATTGTTAGTGTGAATAACTGATGTGAATAGATCTGAACAGACCAAAGATAAAATGCTGCATACCAAAAAAGGGATTCCAAATGCATTTGCATTGGTGGCACTGTCTTTATTTGAATGCTTGTGTGTGAGAATAACCGAAGTTGCAGAGATGCACATCAATGGAGATTGGTTCCATAGTGTGAATAACCAACCTGGAAAGTGTGAGGTGATTCGCGTTGTCCTGCTAAACAAAATGATGTGTGAATGACCCCTAAACTGACCATTCCTGCTGGTAGGTTTTTGAGTGAGGTTTATTCTCCTAGTCACTAGGCTAAAAGGTTCTAGACGTAGACACATGGCAGTCTGGCAGAAACAGACATTCCTACCCTTTCCTTCTCATGACATGTCCAGCAGACACCTGGAAATACTACACAGTGTCAAGGGCTATGTTGAAAGGGGCAAACTGGGGTACAGCAGAAGGAACCTCTCCATGAGATGGAGACATGTTCCAGGAACTCAAGGCTACTACTGTCAACAGAATCCTTGTAAGTGCTTAAAAAGCATTTGTGCCTATTTTTACTCCTTGCAAATAATTTTTCCAATTGCTCATCATATCTGGTATTTTTCTCCCTTTGAGACAATGTTTGTACGTGAACAAGATGGGTAATTATACTTCAGTGTCAGAGGGAATCTGTCTTTCAAGATTTAGATATAAGTTCTTGGTCTTCTATCCATCTTGCTTAATCCCTGATAAAGATACCTTATTAAGCATTGCTTTGCAAAGTTCCCAGCAATGTATTCTCTATCACAAAAACATATTTTTCCATTATTCTTACCTCTTTGCCTTCTTTGACTTAATGAGAGAGAAGGGGTGGGATAAAAATAAAAAAATTATTATTATTATTATTATTATTATTATTATTATTATTATTATTATTATTATTATTTGTAGACAAAACCATCGGGGAGACTGCTCTACTTTGGGGAGACAAATCTTTTGTTCACGGAGAATATTGCTTTTTACAAAATTTAGTCTGGTAATATGTTTTCTGAGCTTCTCGGAGGGTTATCAGCATACTGTTTTTTTATACAGAGCTCCTGAAGAAACAAATTAGTTTCAGCCTGAGACTATGGGGGCATTTAGACAGGTGAATTGTTGTTGTTTAAGGGGTTGTTTATGCTCAGTTCTTTGCATTTTCTTAGTTATAATTCACATCATATGCATGTCTTTATGGACCATGGAAGCCATTTTTCCTGACATAATCAGCAGGTTTTCAAATTTTCCAACTGGGACAATTTAAAAGAAACTATATATGTTTTTGGAGTGAGCATGGTGCAGTGGTGTGTGTATTGGGCTATGGTTCTGGTAGAACAAAGTTTTGGATTCTCTCTTGGCCATGGAAACCCACTGGGTTACCATTGGCAAGTCCCACTCTCTCAGCCTTAGAGGAAGGGACAAATCTTGCCAAGAAAAACCCCATGATAGCATCACTGTGAATCAGATCTGACTTAAAGGCACATAAAAACAAATGTTTTGTTCAGTTGTGTGTGTTTTCCTAGACTACAAATTGTTGCTTTCCCAATGAGCCTATTTTTCTGGTGATGTGAGGCTGACTATAAAGACACGAATCTGTACTTGTACAACTCCCCCTTTCCATATTCCCCTACCCTGGTTTCCAGCCATTTCCAGATTGCTCCTGGAAGGTGACCGGAAATCAATCCCAGGGAGTATGTCACCTGCAAGATAAAGAAACGCGAACCCCATCTAGTGGTAGTATTGGGGCATGCACCTAAAACGTGTTAATTTGGATGGCCATTTTGGAAGTAGGTGTGTTTTAGAGCTGTAGATTAGAGCAGGCAAGATATTGGATTAAATAATAATAATAATAATAATAATAATAATAATAATTTATATCCCACCCCTCTGCTGGGCAATAGCTCATAGGGTTCTTCCAAATCCATGGTTCTTTTACTGCTGTTGTTTAGATCTAACTTTAAAAACCCTCCTCCTTTTGAAAAACTTTATACAGTGAGCCCTTGCTATCCACTGGGCGTGGATCCCAAAATCTGTGGATGCTCAAGTCCTATGAAATACAATGGCATAGTAAAATGGTGTCCCTTATATAAATTGGCAAAATCAAGGTTAGTTTTTTGGAATGTATATATTTTAAAAATATGTTCAAGCCAAGGATACTTGAATCCATGGATAAAAAAATCCACGGCTATAGAGAGCTGACTGTAGAGAAAAATGTATCTTCCATATTTCTTTGTTAATGGGACTAAAATTTGCAACTAGTGTAGCCACATTTGGCTTTCAACATTTGTTTGTTTTTCACTTTTGTTTTTGTGCAAATGATTCCAGGTAGTTGTAGTAATTTGCACATTGGTGTGCAGCAGATCTGCTAGAAATGTGGTTTAGATCAGTTGCCATGTGAAAGCAAATTTGGACACAGAGAATTCTTAACACTGAAATTGGAAAGATCTTTATGGAACCAATATGCAATACTTGTGTGGAGTGCCCTGCTCTTACCTTCTGATTCTTTGTACCCTCTCTGGCCACAGGGCATCAAATTTCCTTGGTTTTATGGTCAGCTTATTTGGCTGCTGATTTTAAAAAAAGTGATATTCATTGGGCATATAAATCAGTTGGCATATTCACGGTGTTTGGGGGCTTAAGAGGAACCTGTGACTTAGCCAGCTGCTGGTATTATTATGATTATGATTATTACTATTATCATTTCTTTATAGAGCACCATCATTGTACATGGCCTTTTACAAGAAAGAGGGAAAAAACTGTTCTCTGCCCTCAGGATTACAATCTAAAGACATGACACACAAGGAAAGGGGTGGCAGTGGGGGAGAGGATAAAGGGTTGGAACAGATCGCCTGTAAAAGCCAGCTTCGAGACAGCTTGGGAGCACACTGTTTTGATGCCGCACACCCCCAAGACAGCTGGAAGCTGCTCAGCCAACCACACAGGGGTGGCTTCAAGATGCTCTGGGGGTGCAGTATTTTGACGCCACACACTGGCAGAGGGCCCAGAAGTTGTGCTGTGTTGCCTATGGTGGCCGAACTTCAACCCAAATAGGAGCTGATCTTTTCCTCTCTTATTTGGGCTGGCAGTGGAGAGCACCTTCAGGACTGTGGCATATGGTGGCTGTGGTCCCAAGGCGTCTTTGGGTGGGGTGGCTTCAACTCTCCCCTTCCTGCCCATTTGTTCTGGCCCCAAGTCTAGCAGAAACTGCCTCTTCTTCTTTCCCTCTGAGACCATGGCAGTGGCATTTGGAATGGAGGGAGGGCCCTTTATCTGCCTCTGAGCTAAGCATGGTGGAGCTGTGCCTGCCCCTTCTTTCCCTCCAAGGCCAGGGCAAGGGCAGTTGGGATGGAGGAAGGGCCTTTCTTTTGCCTTTGGGGCTAGGCATGGTAGAGCAGTGCCTGCCCCTTCTCTCCCTCCAAGGCCATGGCGATAGCAGTTGCAATGGAGGCAGGGCTTTTCAGCTGCCTCTGAGCTAGGCATGGTGGAGCTTTGCCTGCCTCTTCTCTCCCCTGTGGTGGTGGGAGTTGGAATGGAGTATAATAAAAGTATCAGTATATCTGATGTTCACAGTCCAAGGATTTCATTACACTTCCAGTACACCATTAAGCAACCAGGCTATGCAGCAGAGTTAACAAAACACAACATGTATTTAAAATAAATAAAGCAAAAATTGCAAACTTAGTTCTAAAACAACTTATAGGAAGGCTTGAAATAATTTTTGTTTAAATCATCTGGACAATACCATCTTTCTTGGCAAGATTTGTTCAGGGAGCTTTGCCTTTGCCTTTACCTTCCGCTAAGACAGTGACTTGCCCAAGGTACTTGCCATGGCTGAGTGGTGATTTGAACCCTGGTCTCCAGAGGCCTAGTCCAACACTCAAACCAGTATGCCATGCTGGCTTTCATGTTTAATTATGTATATTTTAACTTTTTTTTAAAATTTGTTTAAACTTTTGTATCTCGTGAATTTTTAACAATGGCTTTGTTTCAAGCTGCTTTGAGTCCCAAAGTGGGGAAAGAGCCAGTAGAAAATAATAATAATAATAATAATAATAAGAAGAAGAAGAAGAAGAAGAAGAAGAAGAAAGAAAGAATAATATCTCCATGAAACATGCACAGTGTAGAATTAGAAGGGGAAATTATCATTGCCCTCATTTCTTCTTCAGTGTTTTTTTCTGGGAAAATAATTTCCTCAACAAATGATAGCCTCTTAACAGGAACAATTATTTTGCAAGTATCCTTTACCTACCACCCTTTTATACAGCCTCCAACAACTTGGCTAGGGTGTGATGGGAGTTGTAAAAGAAACATCAGGTTTTGTTTAATATTCATTCTCTTCCTCATACTCATGAAGTTCACTGTATTTAGAAGGTAAAAAAGAGTACAAATAAAACCTTGGTAACTTTATGAAAAGTGAGCATCAGAAGATGAAAAATGTATCCTGTCAACTGACATCACATCCAACAGTCCTTCTGATTCAAAGCAGATATTGCTATGTGCTCACAACATATTTCCCAGGACCATAGATGGAACTACTTCCCTCAACAGTAATGAGGAGGATAATTTTCCCACTTCCTTGCAGCCCCTTATGCATTCTCAAAACAGCCTGGAGAGGAAAAACTTTTGCAGCAGTTTTGGACAGGACAAAGGGTTGGTGGGAAAGGGAGAGAGAACTAAGTACTGCTATGTTATTAGACATTCACTAGTGTAACAGTGGATTTAGAGCCAAGCATATCATGTAGGAGGGAAATAAGCAAATATTTTCCAAGCTGCTTTATATATATTTGTTTTACTTCCTTAGATGGTATTTCAATACTTGAAACAGTTCCCATAGCTGCACTTTAGTTTTGGGTATGTAAAGTAAAATCATGTACAGCTGCCCCCCCCCAAAAAAATTCTATGTGGTTTAAATGGATATTATAATTTATCATTGTGGGCAAAAAATATTGCCTAATAAGCATATTTGTCTATGTAAGATATATATCAGCATAAATTCTCATTGTTAAAATAAGTTTAATTATAAAATGGAAGAAATTCCTGCTCAATTTTAAACACAACACTACATTTGCCATTTGAGAACAAGATTTACAATCATATGTTGCACATAAAGGGTTTATTTTAAATGTTTTAAGGATAGAGTTACATCATAATTATAAAAATTACTTACAGAATTAACAGATTTAAAGTGTTTATACTTCTAAATGCAGAGAACAGGGAACTGTCTACATTATTTAAAAAAAAATGAAACCAAGCTCTAGAGATGAAGTCATTTACCTAATTTTAAATGTGAACACGAAGACCTTTGAACTATACACATATCAATAACCATCCAAATTGCACTAATGATGTAAAATACAAAAAAGCACAGCATTTTCAAGGAACCACAAACTTGAAACACCCCCCCCCCCCCCCGTTCTCTGAAATGGTTACAATTAATGTTTCTGCAGAGAAGCCTTTTTTTAAAAAATGGTACCAATTTAAGAAGCTTGGACATGTATCCAGTGAAAAAGGCTTTTTCCATTATTGTTTAGGATTTTAATATGATTTGATTTCAAACTTAATTTAGGATTTGGCACAAAAAAAGGATACTTTTAAATTCAATTGATTTTTATTTTATTCTGATCAAAGTACATGGTCCCTTCAAACGCTGCATGACACATACAACTGGAAAGTTACCTCCTGTTGGCACTATGTTTGCCTCACCAGTGCATTTAATCCTACTAACCACCATTAAAACAGCACAATAAGCAAATCCACAAAAAACACAAAATAAAAAAACCCTAAGAACCTAAACATTTTTTTAAACATGCAACTTTTAAATTTGTTTACACTGAACATTCTACTTTCTAAGCATGCAAAAAAGGGATGGTCTGCATTTTTATGTTCATCGTTTTAAAATTGTACAGGGCAGCCTGACATCACGCAAAACACACAATATACAATACTACAGCAGGTAAATGGAGAAAGGCCAGTAACTTTTATACACAGATCCATAGCTTGTGCTACCACAAGCCCCATGATAACTCGAAAACCATGTTGAATCCCTAGAACAAGGAACCAACATTTAGTTACCAGGGTAACAAGCACTGCATGCAGATCTGAAACATGAGCCTAAAACAAAGCCCAAAAGCAGATGGGCAGGGAGTAGAATTAGTCTCAAGCCTCTGAAAAACAAAAGCAAAAGGTGTTCTAAGCTATCAAAAAGGCAGACAATGTGGACATTTAAAAAAACCATAAAATTTATACAGAATATAGATTACTCTAAACTGGCAGAATGTGGTGTATTAAGAGACTCGCATAACACCCTTACCCCAATTGCAAGCTCTTTGAACTTGACATTTTCGGTCTACTTAATCCTCAGCAAGTATCTTGAAACATACCTTGGATTCATTGTTTATGTAGCCCACAATTTTCAAAGTACTACGTTTACATGTCTTGTGTATGTTCAAATACACTCACTCATTCTTGTGCCACAAATATCAACTTGGGCTCATGGAGCCAGGCTCAGCTTTGAGATTTACATGCAGGACTCTAAAGAGTCAATAGAAAACATACAGATCTGCAGGATGAAAAACACTGGGTTGCAAATCTGCTCACTTTGTTCAAGAACACAGGAACATTTATGACTCAGGTACTTAGGGCTTAAGGACTGCATTTGAGAAGCTCTTCATGGAAAAGACAATAGCCTGCCTTTGGTTGCCCATGATGAAATACTGGACATAATGCAACAGTAGCAATTGACAAGAGATTTTAAGATACTGTATTTATATGGTGAGCTTTTATTACCATTAAAGAGCATAATGAGGCACAAGCCTTAAGGCTACAATATGAATTCAGGCAAAAATAAGAAGGGCTTAAAACCACATGGAGTTTAATATGTATATTCAACACCAGAGGTAATCTGGGTCTCAGTAAATAAGCTGATCAGCAACAGTTTTTTAATTCCTCTTCTAAGTTGTATATAAACAATGGTGTTTGGTTCTTATTTACTTGTGCAAAGCAGTTCTTTAACAACTGCAGTGCCCTGTGTCAGCTTTGTTGCTACTTGATACTTTTCCACTGAAAACTTTAAAAAGCTGCCACACCAACCTACCACTTTACCAAAAATAAAAAATAAAAAAATAACAGGAATAAAAACAAATAGTGAATTCTGTGGCTTTGGGCTGCTCATTTACATCCCTAATCTGCTGCAGATGACTAAACCATGGAGACTCTCTAGCTTTTGCTAGACAGTAGACCATTAGCATGCAGAACCCTAGTATTCTTTTAATGAAGTTCACATTAAACAGCATACCTCGAGCAAATACAATGTACAACACAAAAGGCTGACAATAGGTTTGAATTATATGTCTTGTCTGGACACACTCCTAGAAAAAAGGCCAGGAGAAAAGGTAGATGCCTTCTTTAACAAAACACAATTAAATACAAAGGAATGCAGCAGATCAAAACAGAAGGCAACAAATGATTTTCCTTCTCTGCAACACAAGCTTTAATGCATGAGGACTCTTCTTTTTTAAGGTTTGTCTTTACATGAAACAGTTTTCAGTCCACACACAAGTAACCTAGGTTGCTAGCCTTGATATGGAAACACCCAGTAGTTGCCATGTAGAGCTCTTTTAATATTACATGAGTGACTAGACCGATATGGCACCAAGCACCTGGGTTCTACTAAAAGAAACAGAAGTCCCTACAACATTTAGAACTGAAGGCATCAGTGTTTTACATAGTTTGCCCAGATCCTACATTTGCCAATATGGGCTCTTGCTCTGCATTTTCTCATCAACTGCATAACATTTCTGCCATGTTCTACTTTCTGCAACTAAAATGTAAAACTCACCTAACAGTAGTTTAACTACTAACTTGAATGAAGTGCACAGATGTTAACTGGGTCAGGCACTCCTTAACACTGCTTAAAACATTTTATAATCATCTCTGCCCAAACTGAGGAACACGGACTGCCAGACAAGAAAACTTAATGTTACATACATGAAAGTAATATAATACTAAGCAACACTTGCATGTGGCAGTTGAACAGTTAAGTGAGAAGCTGAGGAAAAGTTATAATTGGGGGAAAATCAGATTAATGATTACATTGCTAGATCCACTTACACAGCTTGAATTTGCAGCTGCTGTTTTGTCTAACGTCGTCGACATACTGCCCCAACCCAGAAGACTTCCTTCAATAAAAGAAGTTCCCCTATACAAAATGTGTCATGTTCACATAGAAGTCTATTTGTATAGTTCACAATGGAATAGTTTTCCTGGCAGAGATTGTGGGCTCGCAGGGACATATAAGCTCTCAAATAAACTGGAAAGCAGTTAAGTCTTTGTGTCTACAAATTTTACATTGAAGTTCCACAAGTTTGGCGAAAGTTTGCATGGTGTCTAGGATGTCTTCACTAAATCATAGACATAAATATGGAAATCGTCATCAAACTTGATGAAATAGACTGAGGGTTTGGCTTCCACTTGATGAATGACCATGCCAGTCCTTTTTGAGCCATCTTCTTTGGCATATTCCACTTGCTTTCCCACTAGGCTGTCCACAACTTCACCAGGTTCCCGTTCGGCTGGCGGCGAATCATCTGAGAACAAAAACGTTTGTGTCAACACATTTTTATACACCAGTTTTCACAATCACTGACAAAAGTTTATAAATCCAAGCTTTATTATAAACAAGAATGTATTGATTGTTTTTATGTTAGCAAGACACAGATAGCAACCAATTTCTGACCACAGGCTTGTCTTTTAACATGGATAAATTAAACCTCTGGATGCACACATTTGAAAGGAATGGCATTCCTCTTAACCAATTTATCTCAACCACATAGGAAAAAAAAAAACCTCTGGAGAACACAGATACAATGATGGTAATGATAGACTAAATGGGTGTTCATCTGCCTTATTCTTGGGAATTCATCAGATGATGGCAATACACAGAAAGTACTTATACTGAGCTAGGCCCAGTACTCTGACTCTGGCTTGAACCTTCAGGCAATATTCTCTTAGGCCTACCCGGAGATGCCTTATATTAGTTGTTAAGTCTAAATACAAAGTAATCTGACCTTGGCTAACTGATAAAGTTACATGAGATTTGGTGTTTTCAGTGTTAAGTTGGTAACTCAGTAAAAGGGGGAGGGGAATTGGAAAAGAAAGCCTTTGAGCGGCTGGGGTGTTAACAAGTGTTATACATTTGTAAAGCAAAGCAGCTTCATTTATATACCGCTTCATATCGTGCATGGGATGTCTAAGCGGTTTACAACTGTGAGCTGATTGCCCCCCAACAGCTGGGTACTCATTTTAGCGACCTCGGAAGGATGCAGGCCTGAGTCGAGCCTCAGCCCTGGCTGGTATTGAACTCGCAACCTTGTGGTCTATGAGTGAGTGGTTGCAGTACAGGCATTTAACCACTGCGCCACCAGGGCTGATTTGTAGTCAACCCAGTGGGTTAAACACAGAATATCCTGGCACGTTACATGTATTATAATGCTAGTTAACACCCTAGCCTCATGAGGACTCTTTTCCCTAGTTCATCACATCGCCTTTATGATTATCAGCCAGCATCACACTACATTCCAATAGCTAGCTCCACCATTCATATGCTTATTTGTTCAACTTGACTTTAGGTAACATCTTTCCTCTTGCCTTTGTGCCAAAGGACTATCATTAAGACAAAAATTGTCACCTCATCTCCATACCCACAAGGTTTGCATTTCTACTGCTATTCACACATACAACCTGCTCATTCATAGCTATAAAGGTCTGTTCCTAGGCACTACTCCATGCACCTAATGAAGTAGACTTCAGTCTACGAAAGTCTTCTGCTAACAATTTTTTTGGCTAGTCTCAAAGGTGCTACAAGATCCAGCCTAATACAGCTATGTTTTAAAATTCAAATGTGTAACTTAAGGATTTATTTACTCTAACTGGTCCTTGTTTATGGCAAAAACGAATCAGTGCTAAATACTGTATATAAGTTGACCTCATATATAAACTGAGGACAGGTTTTGTGGCCAAAATCATGGATTTGGATATGTCAAGGGTAAAACCTAGGGGCATGCATAGGGGGATGTAACAAAGGATGAAAAGGATGGAGTAAAGAAAAAAATAATGATAAAGAATTTACAAAATTCTGGCAAGCATAACTGTTTGTGCTCACCCTAAAGGCTGGATGGATGAGAGTATTGGGAGTTGGTGCTTCTATTAAGTGCTCCCAGGGCAGACTGAGGGCCTCTACAGATGGCCCATTTGGGGCGGCTCTGGGCCGCCCCTGCTAGCGGCAGACTGGGGCTGCGGCAACCCCATGCCACAGCCCCAATCCTCCTTTTTGCCACCCTAAGAGCCGGCACCCAAAGAGCCAGCGCTGGCATATACATGCTGCGTCAGGAGGGTATTGGGATGGAGTTGGAGTGGTCAGCGTGCGGCTGCCCCACCCCAACTCTACCCCCAGGCCGGCCCTTCAGGCCAGTCTGCAAAGCCCCTAGGTTCTTGCCTTTTGCCATTCTTCTCAGAGAAGAGGGTGTTTTCACACAGTTCTAACATATGTATATATTTATATACATGTACTTATGTACTTATATACATTAACCCATGGACAAGTTGACCCTGTTTTTAAAAGATAAGTTTAAATTAAAAAATTCTAGACTTATACATGAGTATATACAGTAAGTAATTATGATTCTATTACCATTAAACATGTCTTGTTAAACAGAGTAACAAGTGTCAAGAAAATTACACTTTAAGTGAAGCCATTTTTCATGATCTAACACCTCAATATTTAAAAATTACAACAATGTCACTTCAAAATACAAGGTAATAAAATCATGTTTCTATAGTAACGAATAATATTTCTGTTTCGCTTGACTTTATTCAATAAAAAGCGGTCAGTGTCTCATACTGATCCCTATTCATGTCTCGTGACTGATCATTATGATCCTTAGTATACCTTTCAAATATATTTGTATGAATTGCATCTGAGGATTTTCCAGAAATGTGAATTTATAGTACATAGTATTGCATGTGGTAAATATAGGCCTAAATCCTGCTGGTGCAATGGGATTTTCTCTCCCTTCTCCCTTAGTCTTCTGCACTGCGCAAGTCTTACAAAACTACTTTTGAAGGCATGGAGAGGGAAATAATTTTTTATCAGATGCTAACCACAGTCTTCATATAAAATTTTGTTTATGGCTTCAATCATTTCACTAATAATAATAAGTAATTTATTATAATACAAAATAGAAGAACTAATTTAAATGTCAGAGATTTAGGTTCAATTTACTTCACTGTAATTTTTAGGAAAACTAGATTGAGAAATTGCTAACACACCTCCATTACAACAATCTAAGAGGTGCTGACATTAAATATCAGGTAAAGACCAACTGAAAATGCTTAAAGATACTGTATGTTTGGAGATGTGACTGCCTATACACTGTGATAGTATCAGACAGAAGACACAAAAAAGGTTCAAAATGAATTCTGAGTAATTCTCACAGAAAAATAAAGAGAAAACTGTTCTAGAAAACATCTAAAGGAAGACTGCAAAGAGCTCTTATTGGGTCAGTTATTTGAGTACTGTAGACGTATAAAATTAATATTCATGGTTGAAAATGTACTTCAGTTTTCAATTACAAAATAATAAGCAATTTTTTTTAAAAAATAATGATCGACAGATGTCTACAAATATTTAGCTACCTGAATTTAAAGCAGAGCATTTTGAGTAAGAACTTTTTCTCAGTGAATAATTAAGATTTAATCTCACCTAGCCTGAAAAAAAATCATATTATACTTTTACTAAATGTTTTAAATCTCGTATTTTAAAAAAGGAGTTAAGAATGTGGTTTAAAACAAGAATTGCTCCCCAGCATTCCAGTTCTTCTGGACTGCTTTGCCAATCACTGTGTCTGCCAGGTGGGCATCACTGATTTGAGATGAAGCTGGAAGGCACAGACCAGTATTGTTGTCAATATTTTGTGAGAATGGTGGCTTCTACATGTTTCATTTTTAACCCTAACACTTGAGCTACCAATCAAACTGTTTAGTCAAACTTCCAGAACTTCAAACCTATTTTTTCCACTATATACATGATCAAAGATGAGTCAACTTACTGGAATCAGGCATTATACGGAGATCACCTTCTTTATAGTCATCTAAGAGCTGGTACATGTACAAGACAGGATCCTTCTCATAGGTAATATAAAACCATGTGTTCATTATAGGCGCTCGAGCCAATACCATTCCCCTCCATTCATCTTTTGAACCATCTTCTGTTTCAAACATATGTTCCACTGCTTTGCCAATCATTGTGTCTGCCAGGTGGGCATCACTGATTCGAGATGAAGCTGGAAGACAGACCAGTATTGTTGTTAATATTTTGTGAGAATGGTGGTTGTTACATGTTTCATTTGTAACCCTAACACTTGAGCTACCAATATGTAGAACTGCCTACTCTAAAATTCACCATTAGAAATTAACTATCAACAGAAAAGACAAAACATTAGAAATGTGTACAAGCAAACCTGTTAATGAAATAGATGTGTTCCTGGGCATTACTTCTTCAACAGACAATTTGGTACCAGGGACAGAAATAATACGGAAGGAACAGGGAAAGATCCCTATACCACAAAAAAATAATAGTTCAACATGAGCCAGGGTTGGATGGTTTAAACCAAATGAGTTGTTTTTTTTTTTTAAAAAAACCAACACTCATTTTTTAAAAAAGTGATTATTCATACTTATTTCTTAAAGCCTGACTATTATTACTACTTTCTAACACAGTTACTGGAACAAAGTTACATGTTTTAATTTAAACATTTTAAGAGTTTATTGGCAGTTGTTCATTGTTAGACTGGTATCTAGTATCAGTTGCTTTTTTTCCCTGCACATCTGTGCAGAACCCATTGCTTAACCCAATAACGGCTTGCTGTGACACGTTTAACAACTTCTTTGCGGATAAAATCTCTCAGATAAGAGCCGACTTGAACGCCAATGTTATAGCAGAATCGATAGATGAGGTATCCAGCAACTCCACTGTTGAGATTATACTGGATCAGTTCCAACCGGTGAGTACCGATGACATGGACAAGCTCCTTGGTAGAGTGAGGAAAACAATTTGCCCTCTTGGCCCTTGCCCTTCTTGGCTGGCCGTCCAGAGGGAGATGTCTTGAGGATGGAGGACATCATCAATGTATCCCTTAGGGAAGGTTGTGTTCCATCTTGTTTGAAGGAAGCGGTAGTCAGGCCGCTTCTGAAACAACCTTCCCTTGACCCTCTGGACATGAACAACTATAGGCCAGTCTCTTTGCTACCTTTTTTGAACAAGGTGATCGAGAGGGTTGTTGCTCTTCAGCTCCAAGCTGATTTGTAGGAAACCGATTATCTGGATCCATTGGCTTTAGGACAGGATATGGAGTTGAGACAGGATATGGAGTTGGTTACCTTAGCTGATGACCTTCATCTGGGCATCAACAGGATTAGTGTGACCTTGTTGGTGCTACTGGACTTCTCAGCGGCCTTTGATACGATAGATCATGACATCCTCTTGGAACGCCTGAGAGAATTAGGAATCGGAGGCATTGCACTATGGTTCCATTCCTTTCTCTCGAGCAGATTCCAGAGGGTGATGCTCAGGGACAGCTGCTCAGCAAAAAAGGAACTTAACTGTGCCGTCCCTCAGGGCACCATCCTGTCCCCAATGCTATTCAACATATATATATATGAAGCCGCTGGGAGAGATCATCCAGAGACATGGGGCGAGGTGTTATCAGTACCCTGACGACACCCAGGTACATTTCTCCATGTCTCAGTGTACAGCTTTGACTTCAGATGGCATCTCCCCTCTCAATGAATGTCTTAAAGTGGTAATGGACTGGATGAGGAAAAACAATTGAAACTGAATCCAGACAAAACGGAGGTACTAACGGTAATGGCCCTGAACCCAGGTATTGGGACATAATTTTCAGTCCTAGATGGGGTCAGACTCTCCTCAAACGACTGTGTTCGCAGTCTCGGCATGCTCCTAGATCTGTCGCTTCAGATGACAAATCAGGTGAATGTAGTGGTCAGGAATGCCTGCTATCAGCTTCGGCTGATACGCCAACTGCGCCCTTTCCTGGAGGTCAGGGACCTCGAAACTGTAGTACATGCGCTGGTAACCTCTCATCTCAATTTCTGCAATGCACTCTACATGGGGCTACCCTTGGGCCTAGTTTGGAACTTCAACTGGTACAAAATATGGCAGCCAGGCTGGTCTCAGGTAAAA
>CM034703.1:77155797-77175042 GCA_020142125.1 Phrynosoma platyrhinos
AGCCTTTGCCAAGTGCTACAGCAAGGCGAATGGCCATTCAATAAATTTGACTTGGGGGTGCGGTGAGCTTTAGCTGTGTGACATAGAGGTGAGCGACCACATAAAAACTTCTCCTCAAAAGCATGATGAACCTTAGCCAAGCACAAAGCAGGGCAAGCAGCCATAATATCTATATATAGATATTTGTATCTGTATCTGTATCTGTATGTATATGTATATGTTTATCTATATATTTATATTTAACAGTAAAAATGGTCTTAGAGCCTTTGTCAAGCACACCAGTGACATTTTTAACAGTTTTCCTTAGGAGTACCCTCTGAAAGAAAATTGTCTCCATTTTGGGTATAAAGGAGCTTTGTCAAGCACACCAGAAGGGCGAGCGGCCATTTTAGAAAATGTTTACCTCAGTAATCGTTGAAATAATTTTATCTCAGAAATTAAAGTCGCATGTAGGACTTCGATTCTCACTCTTAAAATACGAATGACAATGTTAAAAAAATACCACCAAAATGCAGAAAATGAATCCCTGAAGAGTTGCTCTAGATGCTGCTGCTGCAGCGGATAAAAGGAATTGAGGGTTTAGGTGGGAAACCGGCCAATAAGACAGTTGGAGAGTGGGCGGGGCTACTGCCAAAACACCTCTAATAGCTCTAAGAAAGTTCCGAAGTTTGCTGCACAGGCACAGAATAACCCATTTGTGTGATTCGCAGAGACCACGAAGAAGAAAACTGTATATATTTCACAGTGAATTTCAAACTGGTTCACATTATAGGTTTTCCTCCTCTTGCTCTTCAAAGTCTGTATTTCCATGAGTGCAGCACAACATGTAACCGAAAGCAACAATACATCATGGCTATGAAAGATCTGTGAGTGGAAAGATCATTGTATTTTACATGGCCCTAGCTGAACATTCTGCAACAACAGTAAGCCTCAATAAAGCCAATATCTGAGATTGCATATCTCTCAAAAGAGTTGTAAAGCATGGGTTAACTGTTACAAAAGCACTTACTTGTGGGAAGCTCTCTTCTTCATGATGCTGGCAGACACACCGGCATGTCCTATAAGAAAGAGGTTATCAGTAACTAGCCCAATAGGCACAGGGATATGGAGGTATAATAGTTGGAAAATGCCACTACATTGAATCCAACCACCTGCCATACAGGAATACACAACCAAAGTACTCCTGACAAATGGCCATCCAGCCTCTGTTTAAAAATCTCCAGAGAATGATACTCCACCACAATCCAAGGCAGCGTATTCCACTGTTGAACAATTCTTACCATCAGTTCTTCCTAATATTTAGGTGGAATCTCATTTCCTGTAGTTTGAATCCAGTTAAGACTTTATTCTCATAGTATGTGCTTGCTGTGATTACAAATGCCAATTTTAACTGATTGTTGTTCAGAGTTTAATGGGGTTAATCTCATTAATTCATCACTCTGTATCTAAGCAATATCTTTTATACTCTCACACTTACATCCTATTTTCTTTGATTATCCTGAACAGCATTCAGTAGCTAATAGTCTCTTTGTTAAATGCAAAACACAACCTCCCTATCTCTAGGCCCAAGAGTATATATACATACTAAGTATGTAAAAAATGAAAATACAGTTGGTCACATGTGTGCACTTACACTAGGTAAAAATGTGTTCATGGATATGCAGCGATACCACGTTGGGGTTCAGTGGCAGCAAAATAAATATGTGGTATAACCCAGATGGAATAAAATTCAGGGACAACTGAACAATCCTACTATAAAAGGGTGTAGTCATACATGCTCAGTTAAATACATTTATTTGTTCTTCAGGAAAACTAGTCTATTATTCATAAACATACAGTATTTCTACAATTGTAAAAAATTTAATACCACCACAATTATTTATAGGATTGGAAATCCTGGTAATTCCAGAAGTAAATGCTAATAATGCTCATGATATTTGCAAACAAATACCAAAACATTAAATTCTTACAGTCCTTCTAAAGGGAAACATTTATCTGTGCTTTACTTGCTTGGTCTTGGAGAAGGAAATGATATCAGATTTCCAACTCTGAGAAGGAGCAAACTGTTTTTCCTGTTGGCTTATCAAAACTGAAGACAAATAATTGAATTAATGTAGAACAGAGCACAAAGTTAGGCAGAAATGTGGATGGTTAGCTGACTTGCAAATCAGCACAAATATGCTATATCAAATGCATTTTTCTTAATTTTGTTGGTGTTCAACATCTATTTGATAGAGGCAAACTAATTAGACATAAAGCCTTGATAGTTAAGCTTCAGGATCCATGAACCACTTCATTTCAAATAATGCAAACTGACACTTTTGCAAACACACTGTATATCTAGGTCCTAGAGGGCAACTCTATGGTCAACTTTAACCAAAAGTCACACTGAAGAACACTCCACTAGGCATTTGTAGCCCCTTCAGCGCAATTCTAGAGTCAATGTCTGCCAGACATTGATCACAGAGTTGCACTGGAGGACCTACAGCTTCCTAGAGGGGTGTTCTCTCAGGTAAAAACAGTGATTTTGTTATTTGCGATTTTTCCATATTCACAGGGTCCTGTGCCCCTAACCGCAGCGAATGTGGAGGGACAACTGTATATTAACAAAGATGGACTGTTTACTCCTCTTGGGCACTTATATGTGAAACCTGAACATTCAAAGGTCAGATCTTGCACTTATAACAATAGTAAGGGAAGATGAGGTTTGATCTAAAACAGGGGTAGGCAACCTTTCCCCTTTAAGGGCCGAGGGACTTCAGCTCCCAGAAGCCTCAGCCATTTGGCCAATAGTCCCATGTTGGCCAATAGCTCCTGGGATTCTGGTAGCTGAAGTCCCTTGGCCCTTAAAGGGGAAAGGTTGCCTACCCCTGATCTAAAAACTGTATGGGAGGCAAATTTAAATATATTTATACCTGATACCCATAGGGGAAAATTATGGATTGCTCTGCCAGTAAACTCTCTCTGTGCAACATAAAGAAATGTCTCTCAAAGTACTTCATAGATGGAATAGCACTCCTTCCAAGATCAAGCATCAACTATCACACCAGCATGCTGGTATGGCTGTGGAGAGACTGCTTCCCTTCTACGAGGGAGTATCGTAAAATAATAATTGTCAGCCGGAAATTATTAAGGTATATTGTTGAAATTTTGTCAGTGTCATCATCACAAAGTGACTTTTTCTTTTCCCAAAAATGAAAAAAACGTTGCAGGGTCGCCAATTTGACAACATAGATGACATCATTCATGAAGTGGAAAAATGGTTTA
This sequence comes from Phrynosoma platyrhinos, assembly GCA_020142125.1. Taxonomy (NCBI): domain Eukaryota; kingdom Metazoa; phylum Chordata; class Lepidosauria; order Squamata; family Phrynosomatidae; genus Phrynosoma; species Phrynosoma platyrhinos. Next base: position 77,159,065 of record CM034703.1, read on the forward strand.
AGGAGCAATCTGCAGACTTCTACAATAACGGTATCTTGAGGGTCAAGAAACACTGGGGAAAAAATACCGTATTTTCTGGCGTATAAGACGACCCGCCGTATAAGACAACACCCCATTTTCCCAGTCAAAATATAGAGTTTAGCACCTCTATCCTCCTCATCCTTATACCCGGCGTATAAGACGACCCCCCCACTTTAACCACAGATTTTGCAGGTTAAAAAGTAGTCTTATACGCAGGAAAATAAGGTATGTAAATCTGGATGGTGACTATGTAGCAATATGTTAACAACTACAAATCAAAACAAGTTTTCTGTCAATTTTTTTTAAAGGTGATAATAGGCAGCAAATTAAAACTTTACGATACTCCTTTGTAGATGGGGGGGTTTTGTTGACCAATAAGTTTGTTGTTTGATGCTAAGTCTCACACTTTACATCACAAACTAAAACCAGAATACAGTCGTCACTCGGTATTTGTGGGGGATCCATTCTGGACTACCCCCCCCCCATGGATACCAAATTTCACAAATAGTCAAGTCTCATTGTCCCCAATGATGGACAATGAGACAACACCTCCTTCCCTCTCCCCCCCCCCCACGTTGGGACCTGTAATCCATGCCAGCCACATGGGGATTTGCCTTCCCAGCAGTGCCTGGGGCCTGGTGTGCACACCCCGCTCCCCTCTGCTGCAGGCAATGGGTGCGTGATATGTCAATTGGCTGCAGTGGAGGGGGGCAGGGCATGCACATGCCAGGTCCCAAGTGCTGCTGGGAAGGCAAATCCCCATGCGGCCAGCATGGATTGCAGGCCCCAGCAGCCCTGGCACTGGGGGGAAGAAGGGGGTAAGGAAAGGAGGGAGGGATGAGTTGTCTCATTGTCCCCAATGGCGGTGTGGCTGCATGCCATTGGCGACAGTGTGTGCTTGCCATCCGTGAATCATTGAAACCGCAAATGGCAAGTCCACAGATACTGAGGGACAACTGTATAAGCAACAGTGAATTATCCCTATTTGAGAGGGATAATAAGAAAATGAATTAAAAAAAATTAATGAATTATTTTTCCCAGAAGCGAGGCTGGAATTGTGGCACATTATTAAATTCCTAGGAGCCTTATAAATAAGGGAGTGGCTGGATAAGAAATTGAAATCTGCTCTTTTAGAAAAACAACCGTAACATAAGAACAAAGGCTTTCTAAGCACTGCCACTTTTATAGAAGGATGGTAACCCTTTCGTATGTTTGTTACTTTGAAGTAATCCCTTTATGGACCTTAGGGGAACCAACTGAAGAGCTAGAAAAAATAATTTTAAAGGTTTTTTTTGTTGCCGTGTGCCTTTAAGTTGTTTCAGACCTATGACAACCTTAGTGACCCTTTATTATTTTGTTCATTTGCAATAAAATTTGACTCATAAGAAAAATAGTATAGAAAAATTCCTAATTTTGTTTTGCATACATACCCCAGAAAAAACAGTGAGCATAGCATTGATGCAATATTGACAAATTTCACTTACAGAGTTGTGTATACACACACACACAAAATGGAGACGGAGTAACACTAAAAGCAATATACAAAGATTCTATGTGGTTTTAACATATATGTAAAAACAAAAGGAAAAACACCATCAAATTACAACAACGAAGAAGGGGACAAGAATTCCATGGATAAAACCAATTTTTATAAACAGCTGAGGTACTTCAGAGTGAAAAAATGTTTCATGAACTATGGAAGAGAAAAGCAAATTGCAACACAATTAAAGACAGTAAACATGATAAATGCTTTCCAAAGACCCCAGAAAGAGTCTGTCACAGAAAACAGGTCTCAAAATTTATGTTTTGAAGGACCAAACAGTATACAAGATACAGTAAAAAATGAAACAAACAGTGCATATATATATAACAGCACCTCTCTTGACAAGAATGCATTTATCCCTGAAAAAAAACCCCAAACATTACTAACCTGAGACTTCTGAGAAAAGTCAACACCAAACATACAGGACTAAAGCTGTTCTTCAAATGCATCAATATGCACAAAACTACTTGTCTTAAAAAGGAATTGCATTCATTTATGTCAGACCACAGCCCATCCCATTTCAAATGCCATTTTATCCACCATGCAAGTTCCTTTGGCATCTTTGCTGCAATTTCTGTAACTTAAATTAGGTATGTAAACGTAATGCAAAAATGTACATTTGCTCTCTACATAAACATTACTCAAAATATTTTGGTGATATAGTGCTTGCATAAGAAACCAGCTGCACTCTTTCCTGGATTGTTTGAGGAGGTCTCAAAGATTTACACATTATTCCCCATGAGGCGTAATGGGTGAACTTCTAAAATTACACATAGACCTGTTAAGTCTGATTCCTTCCACTGTAACTTCAATACTATAGAGTTATGCCAGGGGAATGTTATATCTCAACTATTTAAAGGTAAAAGGTAAATGTAGTCACTTGACTTGAATGTCTAGTTGTAACCAACTGTAGGGGGTAGTACTAGTCTCTGTTACTAAGCTGAAGAGCCAATGCTGTCTGAGGACTGCTCTGGTGGTCATGTGGCCAGCATGACTGCACCGAATGCTGTTACCTACTCACTGAAGTGGTACCTATTTATCTACTTGCATTTGCATGCTTCTGAACTGTTAGGTTGGCAGAAGCTGGGACTAGTGACAGGAGCTTACCCCATTATGCAGCGCTCGGGCCCCCAACTGCCAACCTTCCATTTATCAGAACTGCGTTTTAACCAGCTGTTTATTTAACCACTAAATAATCTCTTCACTGATGATGTAGATGAAAAAATTTCAGCAGGTGCTGCTTCTGTGACATAACACAACCATGAAAGAAACAAGAACACTGTACAGGATCTGGCTTCCACCATCTAGAGGTGCCACAAGGCAACATATGGATCTACAGCCACCAATATTTTCCATCTACTTGTGGGATGCATCAAGGCATTACCTACCTGCATCAGCTCTGGATCGCTGACCTGGTGCCTTTCCAAATGGGGTCTTCATTCATCTGTATTTAAGTGAGCAGCAAAGCTGCTGAACTAGGGTGAAAATCCAGTTCTAGGGGATGTTGTAAAGTCCTCCTCAGTCTTAGGGTAACAGATACAACAGTCCAAACGTCAAACCAGGATTCTCTTCCCCACAATCTTAGTAGATGCAATTTCAATTAAAATATTCTGTAAGAGAAAGATAACCACAACAAGGATTGCTAATCAATAACTTGTAGGACAATGATCAAACTATGAGCATGGAAATGGACCAGTAAAAAAACCCAACTCCATTTGCCAGTTGGAATTATTTAAATCAAAGTGATGTAACAAAAAATCTCAAAACATTGATTTAAGAAACCAGCGACTAAAAAAGATACATACGTGTGTGTCTTTCACATATTTTTGGAACAATGGTACAAATTTGATTAATAGAAATGGTTTTATAATCTCTAGAAGAGAAGTGGAGAACTACAACTTTAAGCATCCCCCCCAGAAACTGTAGAACAGGCCTGCACAACATACGGTCCATAGGCTGCTTGTAGCCTGCCAAAGGATTTCCAGAGGCCCACAAGGATGTGGAATAACTTCTGGTGGTAAATGGCTGCTAATGGTAAGGTTCCTCAAGCATCCTCCACAGCCCAGCTTTCTTCTAAGGAGAGGGCCAGGCAGAGGCCAGGTGAATGTTCATCCCTCAAGGCTCCTCCACCACTCTGCCTTCTCTTGAGAAGATGGCTGGGCAGAAGAGGAGGAGGAGGAAAATATTATTAATAATATCAATAATGATTAATAAATAATTAATTAATTAAAACCTATTTGTGGCCTGAAGAAGTTTAGCTTATTTTAATTTTGGCCCTTACCTACAGCCAAGTTGAGCAGGTCTGGTATAGAACTACAACTTCCAGCATTCCTCACCACTGGTATGTTGACTAGAGCTGCTGGGAATTGTAGTGCAATGTTTGTAGGGCCACATAAGTCCCATACCTGATGTAAAGAGTACAGATCCCATCATTCTTTGATAACCTTTTTATTAATTTAGGAAAAAGTGAAACACAATGTATCCATTATATTTGTCAACCTGCAGATTCTGTGTAGTAAGATATAAAGTACTCATAAAGAAACACTACCTTTAAGTCTATTGAACAAAATGAACAAGTCACTTATCCAGTAACTATGATTCTTTTAAGTGGGTCATCTGTAAACTCACTCATAATGTATTGTTTGAACCTGAACTTCTCAGAAACTTCTGGAACTTAAGCAAGAACCCTGCTCCCCTTCATCTACTCAAAGTTTCACCCTCCTCTTGGTTCCATGTATACTGCAATACCCATACCAGTGTAAGGAAATGTATATAGGCAATGACCGAGAAGGGGGATGGGCTATCTTTATACTATCTCTGTCTGACTCACACATATGGATGGGTAGTAAGCTAAATTACATCAGAGGTTGGAACAGTTCCCACTGGCACATAGAAGACTGCACTGCTTTCCTCACCTTCATGTCAAATGGACACTGGCAAATCAAGGTAGATGGCTAAGCCCATGACAGTACCACATACCTCCTGCCCAAATATGCCCTTTAGAAAGGCTATGGAAGTAGTCACAGTCCTGGTGGAATGACTTCATTTAGCTGCAGGAAGAGATTTCTCAGCCAATTCATAGATGAATCATATTACATTAGGCACCCATTTTGACATGTGCTGACTAGACACAGGGAGATGCTTCACAAGACTCTAGTAACAGACAAACTGGGCCATGAAGCAGACATGCTGAGCTCCATCTACATAGAAGACTGAAGTCTTCCATTCATCTAGATAGCACCACTATACTTCTGTTTATCAATGAATGGTCTGGGACAGAAAATGAGTAGGAGAGGCATCACAGATGTCTAGTGGCTCAACAGTTTACCCATGAGCACAAAAGAGGGAGTCCATGAAGGGATCAAAACTTGTTTGCTTGGAAAGAGATTATGGAATCCATTCAGAAATTATTTCATCTATAGGATGAACCAGGAGAACCAAGGGAGGGGGGAATACAGAAATTTCTGTAATGTAAGCCTTGCAAAAGGAAAAAGAGAAAATACCTAGAATCCAAGCATGCCAGAAGACACAATATTACTCTTAAATTTGAAAAGTCCACCCCATGGTGCCTTAAAATCTGAGGAATGTTTTCACTTTACATCTAGAGCCTGCGCAAGGAGGTTTTCCAACTGCCTCCATGGCAACTATTACTTTTGGCGATAGTGGTCTCTCAGGCAAATTTTTCAGAGCATGAGATAATTTACAGATTTGGAAAGCCCCTCTGCTCGGTAAGAAAACCAGTGTGGCCAAGTATCCACAGCACCAGTTTGCTCAATATTCTCCAGAGCTGCCTCTTCATGAGAACATAGGTAGGAAATTAAGGTTGCTAGGGCCATCACAAGCTAACCAGTATTACTGTCCTGTCTCAATGACCCTGGTGATCAGAGACAACAAAGGGAAGACATACAACAGTGGGTTACTCATAAAGAAACATGTCTCCTAGCAAATGTGCCTGTTCTCCTCCTCTTGTGTAATGCATGTGGCACAGTGCTTTGCTTTACAATTCAAAGAAGTCTACCTCATGTTTCCCTCCTCATGCAAAGAGTTTCTGTCATGGGCTGATACAGGTCTCTCTTGTTACGAGGTGACTGTCATTTGATTGAGATCATTAGATCTCTTTGACATCTTAATGGCAACTGGGGAAATTTGTCCATGCACCAGTGCGATGAATGTGGGGGGCGGAGGGGGTTGGCCTGGGTCCCCCTGCTTGTTTATATAAAACATCACAATTTTGTTTTGTGTCAGTACTAGGGCAGTGTGCCCTAGTCTCAAGCATCTCATGGATACCCAAAATGTTTTGATCACCATAAACTTTTCAAGCACATTGATGTGTATTGCCTTCTTTTTCTGAGACCGATAACTACTAAACTTTAGTTCTCCCACATGTGCCCCATCCTATGAGAGAGGCGTCTGTTGTGATAGACCATGTGAAAGGGTGGGTGATGCAATGCCTATGAGATGTTTGTTGGGGGACAGCCACTACAGGGAAGCCTTTATGTCTTAAGGCAAGTATATCCACTTGGTTGACAGGTTAAACTGTGGGCCAATGTGGGTGATGGATCATATAATCATAGAGTTGGAACAGTCTACAACAGCCATCTAGTTCAACCCAATGCCATGCAGGAATATACAATCAAAGCACTCCCAACAGTTGGCCATCAAGACTCTGTTTAAAAACTTCCAAAGGATGAGATTCGACCACTCTCCAAGGCAGTGGGTTCCACTGTAAAACAGCTCTTCCTAATGTTTTGGTGGAATCTCTTTTCCTCTAGCTTGAGTCCATTGCTCCATGTCCTAGTCTCTGGAGCAGCAGAAAACAACCTTGCTCCATCCTCAGTATGACAGCCGTTCAAATATTTGAACATGGCTATCATGCCACACTTGCCTCTTCTCCAGGTTAAATATACCCAGCTCCCTAAGCCACTTCTCATAGGGCATGGTTTTCAGACCTTTCACCATTTTGGTCTCTCTCCTCTGGACACACTCATTACTGAAGTGAGTGCATCCTGAGATGAGCATATTGATTCACTGAACAGATCTGTCATCTTCCAAAGTACTCATTACTCATGATGTAGTTTGACAAAAGAGCTAATGGGCTAAAGAGTAAAAATTATAATCAGTCTGATTGAATAAAGTGATTCTAAGAAGAAAACTGGATGCCAGAACTCCTGGTTAGCTGTGGATGCTGCATAAGTGATGCTTATCTTCATGGCAAGAACAGGCACTTTCCAACTGTGACTCAACTTTTCATCTGTTTTAAAAAGATCAAATTAAATCAAATGACATATCCTTCACATTGGATTCAACCTCAGGTCTGAGACCTAAAAATTGAAACCAAGCATGGTAACACAAAGCAGTAATTCCAGACAATGCTTTTGTTTCACAGGGTCTGTGGCAGCAGGTTGTAATTTGACCAAATCCATGAGCAAATCCTTGATTTGCATTATTAATGCCAGTCATTTACTGTACTCTGGCAGCTAGTTTTGAAGGAGAGACTACCTTTTCCAAATTGTTATGTCACCATACATAACTGATAATTGAGAGCCAGCAGTGGAGTACAACTTTAATCCCACAGAATCCAGTTTCCATCTTTCTTTGTATACAGAGGTTGAGTGGGGCCTCTGACTATGTTTTCCCTGGAAAATCTCCACAATAATTGATTTTGTATTTAATTTTCTTCCAAAATCTGGAAAGATGGATGGAATTTTCCAAGATTATATGATGATATAAAGGGAGTATTCCTATAGCAGCCAGCAATGTGAACCACTGACTGAGCCTGGACCCTGCTGAACACCAGGTTTGTAACCGGAACCACTGAACCCTTAATATCTATTTCCAAGCACAGGAAAAGATGAGAACACTGAAGAAAGTCCCCATCATTCAAATCAGTCCTGATTAGGTGGTGAGGTCTGTTTGGGTGGTGGCTCAGAAATTCAGATTGCTAGTGGACACGAAGTAGCTAAGACTGAAGAATCTGGAAGCAATATAGTCACTGTAGGTGCAGACACTGTGGTGGGATCCAACTGCTTTAGGCTGTGGGATAAATGGTGGTAGCAGTGCAAAGTTTCAAGGAACCCTCACTGTAGTGCAGCATTACAACTGAAGGTAGAAGGGTTTGTATCACTAATGTTGAAATAACAATTTAGTCAAGATGAAAACAAAACCAGAGACAAACATAACTAGATCACTGATAAAAAAAAAAAATCCCATTGATCTCACTACAGGGGAGGTACCTTGGTACTTCCTCTGGGTAGTACAAAGCAGTGATTGTGATCCACTGCTTCTGTAGAAGAATCTATCCTATTTCTGTTGCTATAAAGTTAGAAATGAAGGTTGGTATATGTCCAGGTGTGAGGGATGATGAGTTCCATACATATAAATTGGAAGAGGCAGTCGCAAAGAGACTGCTTTATGCAACACTGACAGTGATAACACTTGTGTAGTTAATGTGACTCTGAAACTGCACACAGTGGACTCCATTCACCTAGTTACCTAAATAGATGAATGGAGTCCACTGTGTGCAGTTTCAGTCACATTAACTACACAAGTGTCTGGAAGGCCTCACAAACAGCATAATAAAGGCCAAGAAATTATTGAAACAAGACTAAAATAGGGTATCTGGAGTAAACATTGGAGAAGGTTCCCATACCTTTAATGGTTGTGTAGAAAAGGAAATTTCAGCACATGTTGCTTGTTACCTGGTTGTGTGACAAGAACTATCTGCATAAAGTACCTTTTCTACACAACAATTAAAGGTAAAGAAGCTCTCTGCTGTTTTCAGTCTGGCAACCCTATATCTAGCATAAAGTTCTACAGATACTCCAATCATACTCCATAACTATACAATACAAAGAATACTGTCCAACTGCAGCTCTGTTTCAGGGAGCTGTCCACCAAAACTTCAAGACTGGGTATGGAGAGTATTAGTCAGAGATGCAACCAAAGCCTCAACACTTACTCTGAAGGAGCTGAGACTGCAGAAACCATCCATGGGACAGTTGGTCCTCTGTATCCATGGATTCTTTATCCACGGATTCAACTATTTATAGCTTGAAAATATTTAAAAATAGATTCTAAAAAGCAAAGCTTGATTTTGCCATTTTATACAAAAGACATTTAATGGGACTTGAGCATCTATGGATTTTGGTATCTAGGCTGCTGCTGCTGGTTCCTGGAACCAAACGCCACAAGGTACCAGAAGCCCACTATATAACCTGAATGCATCATAGACTGGGCTCTATGGGAAAATGGCAAGAAAAAAAAATCAATTGCTGAACTAAAGCATTTTTAGTCTGTAACAAGGCATATGGGGCACTCAACAATAATGCTCATTTCCTCAAGAACAATATCCCCATGTTGAAGCATGGTGGTGGCAGCATTGCGTTGTGTGGGTCTTTTTCTTCAGCAGGGATTGGGAAACTAGTCAGGATTAAGGACAAGATGGATGAATCAAGTATGGGACAATTGTAGAGAAAACCTGATTTACTCTGCAAGAGAAATGGGACTAGGGAGAAGTTTTGCCTTCCAGCAGGGCTATAACCCTGACAATATAGCCAACACAACACTGCAGTACTGTAGTTTAAAAACAAGAACTTTAATGTCTTAAACCAGGGTAGGCAACCTGAGGCCCAGATGTGCCCCGCAAGGCCTTTGGACTGGCCCCAGGCTGGTCCTGCCATCGCTGCCGCCCGCCATGACGATATTATTGTTGTTATTACTTGTTCTTGAGGTTTTCTTGGCAAAATCTCCACAGGGGGTTTGCCATGGCTTTTCTGGGGTTGAGAGAGTGTGCATGCATATTTTTTTTTCAAAAAATTTATTTATTTATTTATTTATTTATTTATTTATTTATTTACCTTATTTTCCTGCATATAAGACTACTTTTTTACCTGCAAAATCTGTGGCTAAAGTGGGGGGGGGGTCGTCTTATACACCAGATATAAGGATAATGAGGATAGAGGTGCTAAAACTCTATATTTTGACTGGAAAAAATGGGGGGGGTCGTCTTATACGTGGGTCGTCTTATACGCCGGAAAATACGGTATTTATTTATTTATTTATTTATGGTGCTTCGGCCCCTCAATTGGCTGAGGGATAGCAACCCGGCCCCCGGCTGAAAAGGTTGCCTACCTCTGTCTTAAACTGACCCAGTCAAAGGCCAGACCTCAATCTGGTTGAGAATCTGTGGCAAGAGTTGAAAATGGGTGTTCACCAATTCTGGATCAATTTTGCTATGAAGAATGGGCAAGAAATGAAGGAGCCGGATGATCAAAGGTAAGAAGAGATTTTCCTAAGGCAACTCACAGCTAAAATTGCTGCCAAAGGTGCTTCTATCCCTGTGGTGGTAAACCTATGGCACACATACCAGAGATAGTATCTGAAGCCATTTTTCCTGGCATGCAGAGGGTAGAGAAGAGGAAGAACAGGCACATGCCCATTCATCCTCTTTCCAGGCCTTCAGCTGCCTCAAGAGAGGCAGCTGAAGGCTAAGGAAGGTGCAGGGGGAAGAGGAGGAACAGGCATGTGTCTTTTCCTGGGCCTTCAGCTAGCTCTTCATCTGGAGAAGTCCCACCTCGGAAGTTCCTCCCCCAGAAAACAGATGTCCCATACCCGGAGGGTGGAAATCCCCCCCCCCCCGGCACCGGGTAGCACCTGGTGCTGGAACACCTTAGGCACTTGGCCCCTTAAAAGTTTGCCATCACTGTTCTAACCAAATACCAATTCAAGGGGATGAATGCTTATATAACCAGTTTGTTTGGTTTAGTTAGTTTTCATGCCAGAATAAAATTATTTTTTTAATTTCTTTTGTATATCAAGTGCCAATCAAACCCATTCTAATTACAGCCTGTAATACAACAAAATGCAGAAATATTGGGGGGGGGGGGGAAATAAATATTTCACAATACACTGTATATTTCGGGCAGACCCCAAGGCAGCAGAGAAAACATCACAGAAAAAAGGCATTAGAATGTCATATAGATGGACTGGTGCCTAGTCTTGAATTTTACATCCAAAAACCAAAATACAGACCAAAGCTTACACTTGACATGTTTTCCTTCCAAAGGAATTTGCGTAAAATATTTCCAGATAGTGGCTTTTTAAAGACCAGAAAGAATTATGATACCCCCATCATTTTTTATTCCCCTTTTTGCCATAACTACTTGGTTTTCTTGGCCAAGCTCCATTCATATGATCAAAATCATGCCCAGTCTTTCTTTTTATATCATGACATTTAGTTTGTTGAGAAACAAAACAAAAGCCCAGAATTTGAAGAAGGAAAAAGTAATTACTGTTCAGCATTGATGACATTTTAATGAAATGAAACATGAGATGAAAAACCTAAGTAAATGTCCATATCTGATTGCAGGTATGTTCGAGTATGACTGTGACATAGACATTTTTTTTATTATTATTATTATTATGGCATTATCCACTAACACAGACAGAACATTATTTGGTCAGATAGGGTAGTGTCCTGCCTTCGACTTCTACATGAGTGGAAAGCCTATCATGACAAACTGATCTTGAAGACTGAGTGATCCATACATATATAGCTGGGAGAGCTCCATCTATAATTTCAGAACATCTGTGCAAAGCTTTCCTGTAGATATGGTTGATGGTTCTATCAAGGCTCTTGTCCTGCCCCAGGCCCTTGAAATTACTGATCTCAAATATTCCTGCCCAAACCAGTAAAAACTCAAGTACAAACAGTGAAAATGTTGAATATAATGATACATGTGTTATAGCTCATCTAAGGCACTATAGTAGTAATAGGAGCAAAGAAAGATTTTCTGTCAATGTTCCATTTAAGGTTTGCCTTAGGGTTGCTGAGCAGAGTTATTTCCAATTGGTAGAAAACTTTCTTCAAATAAAAACGGAGGAACAACATTTGAAATCCTTGGGAGCTTACTATGACTATTTTACATTGCATTTTGCAAACAAAAATCACTTTGTATTAGTTCAAGCTTGGAATTAATAGTTTAAAATTATATTTACTGTATCACTTTATGCAACACTATCTAAATCACTTCTTTAAAAACACTGTCAAATCACTTTCAAATTCTTTTTAAGGAGATTATTGCACTACCTTTAAAACGCATTAAAGAGAGACTTAGCTCGCCCAAATTGAAATAAAATTCGGGCTGCATCCGGATACTATCACACGGATTTTCGCAAAAAAACCTGCCATTTCAATGCAGCCCAAATTCAGCCCGGCTGACTTAACTCGCTTCAGCAGCTATTTTTCTAAGTCAATATTTTAAAGGTAGTGTGATAATCTCCTAAATTACAGGCTTCACAAACCAAAAATATGGTTGATACAAGTTGTACTTTCAGAAGCAAGCACTTTAGCAGCCTCCAGTGGTTGCCTGTTTACAGACATTCCCAGCTAAGTACAGTTTGCCTGCACCATACACAGGCTTGCCATCCACAGACTTCAGCTCACACAGATGGCAAACCCCCAGCATCATAATGGCGCACTCGGCCATAGGGAAAAATGGGATTTGAGGTCCCACACTTTTTGCCATATGCGGGGGGGGGGGGGGGGGGGGGGAATCCAGAACAGATCCCCTACATATAACAAGGGCCCACTATATTTTTGAATCAGCACACAAATAGCTTCCCCTTTTCACATGCTAAGCCTCCCTTAACCTTTGATGATTGTTCCATAAAATACCAAGAAGCCATGTAGCACTTTAAAGATTTCACATGTTTATAATATGAAACTTCTTGATCTATACCCCATTTCATCAGATGCCTGAATTAGCATCTCAATTTTCAGATATACATACTAGGGCTGCCAGGTTAAATAAAGGACAGAACTCAGTGGCTGTGCACAAGAGGGATTTTCAGCAGGTACTGCCTGCATGACAAGTAACACCTACTGGAAATTCTTCTTCTACACGCCTATTTGAAGTATAGGAGCCCTGTCCTTCATTTTAAATGTAGACCATATAGATAGCAAGAATTACATTATTAACACTGACAATGCACAGAACCTTTGCAAACACAAACCTCCTGACACAAAGTATGCCAATTAGTGTGTTTAGTATGATAAGAATTCATTCTTGTATTGAAATGACAACTGATGAAAGTGCAGGAAGAATTTAGCAAATTATCAAAAAATGAAAGTAATGATCACAGAAGTTTTACATAACTTTAAGGTAGTTGATGAAAACACAATAACTGTTAAAGATCACCTATACCTTGGCACTGTATCTTGTCTATATTTTGTTTCAAAATCTGAAATATCTGTGCACTTGAGAATCTTACTTAGTTCTTTCACAGCCAAGTTTCCAAGTTTTGGTCTTGGGCCAAGATACAGTGCCAAGATATAGGACTGTGATGGTGAACCTATGGCACGCGTGCCAGAGATGGCATGTGAAGCCATTTTCCCTGGCACACGGAGGACGAGGAGGAGGAGGAAGAGGTGCGCGCCTATTCTTCCTCCTTCCTGGCTGCCCCAGGCCTTCAGCTGTCTCTCCAGAGGCAGGTGAAGGCTGGGAATGGCATGGGGGGATGAGGAGGAAGAGGTGCGTGCCTGTTCCTCCCCCTTCCCGACCCTCCTTGGCCTTCAGCTGCCTCTCTGGAAACAGCTGAAGGCTGGGGATGGCGAGGGGAGGAGGAGAAAGAGGTGTGAGCCTGTTCTTCCCCCCTTGCCACCCTGGGCCTTCAAATGTCTCTGGAGAGGCAACTGAAAGTTCGAGAGGGTGGGAGGAAGAAGTCCTGCCCCCGGCACAGGGTAACACCCAGTGTCAGAAGGCCTTTTAGTTTGAGCACTCGGCCGCTAAAAGGTTTGCCATCACTGGTATAGGAGATGTTTAACAATGTCACTCTGTCTCAGCCCCAGAAAACCTTGTGACAGGTTTGCCTTAGGGTTGCCATAAGTTGGAAACAGCTTGAAGGCACACAACAACAAAGGAAGTCAGGATCATCCATGCTATCTTATTTCTGGCTGCTATCTATACATGTAAAAGCTGGATAGTAAAGGAAGCTGCCAGGAAAAGCAATCAACTCATTTTAAGTGAAGTGTTGGAGGAAAGTTCTAAGGATATCATGGACTGCTAAAAAGATAAACAAATGGGTCTGAGAGCAAATCAAGCATAAATTCTCATTAGAAGCCAAAATAACTAAAGCAAGGCTATTGTACTTTGGACACATCATGAGATGACATGATTCATTAGAAAAGAAGATAATGTTTGATAAGGTTGAAGACAGTATGAAAGTCCACATTAAAGGTGGACAGAATCAATCAGGGAAGCTATTGCTCGGAATTTGGAAGTCCTGAGTAGGGCAGCTAATGACTGGGAATGTTGGAGCTCTCATTCATAAGATTGCTCAAGTTGATGCACACTGGGGGAAAAACATAAACTGCTGCAATCCCTCTACTCCATCAGCTAGCTTAAGAAGCAATGTTCTAGACAAGTGGTCCCCAAACATTTTTTGGGCTACCACTCCCTGTCCTCTTAGATAACAACCCCAGCACTCCCACCCACCCCCATATTTCTTGATATTAGATTTACTGTTCTACTGCATATTCAAAACAACCAATCTCAGCTGCTGCTCCTTTTGCCATCAGGTCATGCTAGGAGCAGCAACCAAGTAGCTGTCTGAGAAACCTCTCACCCATGCCAGCCTTGCAGCAGAGGTGTCACTAGGGGGCATATAGGCTGTGGGATGCACCAGGTGACACTATTACCACCATCCTAGCAATGCCTCTGTTGCTCCCTAAACATTTACCTCTTGGAAGAAATAGACATAGCATTAATGTATCTTGTAAGACACTACTAGCTCAGTGGAAGAGAAGGTGTGGTCAGAAAGTGGAGCAAATGAAGGCTCTGAGCTTCAAATATCCTCTGGGAGAAAAGGAGAAGACAGGGAAGGACTTTCTGGGTTCCTCCATCCTCCTGGTATGGCCCGGACCCATACATGAAAAAGGGAGAATCAGGGAACAAGTGAGGAAGTATGAGAAAGGCTGCTGTCTGCCATTGACACAAGAGACTACAGCTTCAGGAGTGGGGTACAGGAGGAACCCAGGAATTTTTCCTCCTCTTAACTTCTTTCTGCACCCCACTCCTGAAGCTGGAGTCTCTTGTATCAATGGCAGACAGCAGCCTCCAGTTTCAAGAGTAAGGAGGATGAAGTAGTAGTTTAGGAGCTATTTATGTCACAACTGTTACCATTACATTCAATGAAATACAGAATTATTAAAGTGTACCATTAGTACAAACAACATTACTAAGGATTCTCGTAGGGGAGGAGATTAATGGCGAGGCTGACACCATGAGTTATTGCACCAGGTGATACCAATCCTAGTTGACACCACTGCCTTGTGACAAAGGCCAGTGCAGGCAAGAGGCCTCTTAGTTGCTGCTCAGTCAGCTGTTCAGTTGCAACTCCCAAGGTGACTAAATGCAAATGGAAAAGTTTCTCCCCAGTGAGGATGGATGTCAGGGCGGACAAGGGCACAACCAGTGTGTGCATAGGGGTTTAGAAGCCACATGCTCCAGGCTGGAGACTGGCATGGATGGTGGAAGGAAGGGATTTTAACTACTGGAGCTGCTCCAAGGCAAAGGACTTTTTCCAAGAATTGACCCCAGATACTCCTCCCCCTCCTTCCCCAGAGATGTGCCTTCCCCATACTGCTTCAAGTGTTTGCCCATTCCCCCAACTTTGTTTCTTCTGCTACCTCTTCTCTTGGTCTGTCCAATGAAAGCAGAAACAGCAATGCAACTCCAGTCTACCAGTCAAGTCCTGACAAGGCTCACAAAGCTTAAGCAGGGTTCCAATTTGAAAGCTTTTTGCTACCACTTCTCCCCAACTACCATGTGCTCTAACACCTCAGTCCAGCCAGACAGTCACTCAGTCCCTAAGGGCCTTTGCAGACTGCCAGAAATAGTGCACATTAAATTGAGGCACTGCCCTGGCTCAGTGCTAGGGAATCATGGGAATTGTCTTTTTTTCTGAGATATTGAGCCTTCTCTGTCAGAGATCTCTGGTGCCACAATAAATTACAGTTCCCATGATTCCCTAGCACTGAGCCAGGGCAGTGCCTCAATTTAATGTGCACTATTTCTGGCAGTCTGCAAAGGCCCTAAATGGCACTGCTCTAAGCCTCAGAAGTGATGTCTGGCACTCAACCCTCATGAGAATTTCCCAGCCACCATTACTAGTGAAAGATGTGGCTAAGGGACTCTGCTTATATGGGGAGGGGGGTGAAAAGCAAGAGACACCACCACATGAAGCAAATAGTGTGGCTATGTGATGGTTTTAAGGGATGCTGAAAAGACATTTCATGCAATCATCATTCTCACCATGGTCCAAAAGGCTGATGGTTCCCCATGTCTTTCTTGTGCACCAATACATTGACTGAAAGCCCTTCTGTTGCCTCCTTTTCCCTCACTACCCCCCCCCCC
>CM034703.1:77231722-77253466 GCA_020142125.1 Phrynosoma platyrhinos
AATACATATATTACTAAGGAAAAGATGCAAGATGGTGTAAGAGTGGCATGGCCCTCCAGATCTTGCTGAATTGCAACTCCCAGCATTCTTCATCTTTGTCTAACCAAGCTAGGCCTGTTGGAAATTACAGTTCAGCAACATTTGCAAAGCAATACAATTTCCACCTTCCTGAAACAGCCAACTTGCTTCTGATGCTCGCCTCAAATTGCAGCACTCCAAACCTCTACCAGTCTAGCCAGATGTAAACAAGGAAAAGGAACCTGAACCTTTAATAAATGGATAGATGGGGGGAAATTTTAACAGGTGTTGCTTAAATCATTGCTACTCAATGTGGTGGATCCTAACCAGTACCAGTCTCTGCTGAGTTTCCAGAGAAGAAAAAGTGATAGTAGTCAATGGGCCCAAATATGGTGCTTGTCACTGGTATAAAATAATAATTACTTGTCCTTCATACTAGACATTTTAAGAAGCACTGGTTTAAATAATCGTGTGCACCTTCTTCTCTTTTAATGTTCGTATTAAAAGTACATAACTATATTTTACACCTTATAATCCTAACCTCACTTCACCAAGCAAGACTTGGAGAATACCAAGGGGCTAGTCTACATGTTTAAAATACTCCTCATTCCAGTCAAATTGAATGTGATCTGGCCAGTGATTCACAGGAGTTCAGGCTTTTTGTGCCCCTCTCCCTGACAAAATCACCTTAAACTCTGTGGAAAAAGCCTTTGTGATTTTTACTGGAGTATCCACTGGAACGTACAAAAATGTGCATTATCACACATGTGGTTACCCATCTGCTTCACATGCATTTTTGGCAGAGGGTGTCAGCATACTGTAATGTAAAATTAAGATCTGTAGAACTACACAGTCATGATGTGTATGTGGAATGTGAGACAAGGCCAGGACATCTGGTTAAATGCCTGTACTGCAGCTACTCACTCATAGACCACAAGGTTGCGAGTTCAATACTAGCCAGGGCTCAGGCTAGATTCAGGCCTGCATCCTTCTGAGGTTGCTAAAATGAGTACCCAACTGTTGGGGGGCAAAACCGCTTAGACACTGCATAGCACGGTATGAAGTGGTATATAAATGAAGCTGTTTTGCTTTGCTTTAAATTTCCTTGAGGTGGCCAGACATCTAAATGTGTCTTAAGCACTGCACCTGTGACTATGTATAACTCAGGAATATGCTATATCGCATTATGCCATGTACTGGAGGGTTGCATCAGCCAAGTGTATAAGGCTGAGACTAATGTAAACAATTGTGGGTTATTGAAGAGTAGAGTTGAGAAGAGTGGTTAAGAGTTGTGGAGAGTGCAGTTGCAGTTGTCAGTGAGTATCAGAGAGTTCTAGTTTAGTTCTCCATGGTGTGAGCTACTAAGGAGGAAGAGAATGTGTCCTTCCATCCTGGAACTCTGTTTTGTTCCTGCTTCTGTAAACAGTATCTCCTTATCACCTGTAAATAAATATCTTCACTGTGAGTAGCCCACCTCCGCTTCCTGATTTCTTCAAGGTATCTCAAAGTCTGGCTGAGATACTGAAAATCACATGTGACCTTTCTCTCTTTCTACTTCCCTCTACATTTCCTAGCATTATAGTTTTTTTCAGTGATTCATGCCTTCTCATGATGTGTCCAAAGGATGACAACCTGAGTATTGTCGTCTTCCAGGGACATTTCTGGCTTGATCTGCTCCAGGACCTATTTGTTTGTTTTTTTGGCTGTGCATAGATTCCTTAACATTCTTCTCTAGCACCACATCTCGAATGAGTTGATTTTCCTCCTATCCTCCTTCTTAACTGTCCAGCTCTCACATCCATACATGGTAATAGGGAATACTATGGTATGTACGATTCTAACTTTTATGCTCAGTTGTATATCTTTACATTTTAGGATCTTCTCTAGTTCTTTCACAGCTGCCCTTCCCATTCTTAATCTTCTTCTGATTTCCTGGTTGCAGTCTCCATTTCTATCCATGTTTGATCCCAGGTATGAGAATTCTTTTACTATTTCTGTTTCTTCATTGACTAATTCAAATTTGTATAGGTTCTCTGTGGTCATTATTTTTGTTTCCTTTATGTTCAGCAATACACCTGTCTTTTCACTTTCTTCTGAAATTATGAACTTACCTATTTGACATGAAGAGGGTTGGAAAGTATGGCTCTAGGGAGATGATGTCATTGTGTCTGATGTAAAAAAAGGGATGTACCATAACTTTCTCCCATCCCATGCCACTATACCATTGATTTAAGATGACATTTCATATTCCTTTCCCAAGGAATCCCATTGAATGGAGGAGTTTTGAAGGGGAAGATGGACTGCCAAAACCCAGGCTGGGGTATTTTCTGTTTAATGATGCCTTTTCCTTATTCATTTTGGAGTAAAACTAGAGTACTATTCACAACAGCAGCCTAGAAGTGCTCTAGTCAAAGAGAAGGTTATGCCTGCAGTTATATTTCTGTACAAGTCCCTGTGGAATCTTTACTATGCTGCACTGCAGGCAAACCTTGGCATTGGAACGAATGCAGTAGTCATCAGTCAGGAGTGGAGTCAACATGAGGTCATCCCATTTCACTTCACTTCTTTTTGAAAGGTGACCACCTACTCCAGCCACACTAGAAATGTACCATCCTTTGTGCCCCTTAGAAAATCGACATTATTTATTCTTTATAGTATTATAGTTGCTGGCAGACCATTCCTTTGATAAACAATTGCTGGTTCATCACTGAAGATCCTTGTGGTTGTGGAATGAGATATCTATCAGGCCTTGGGGAAGGTCTTTAAGCTGAGGCTAGGTAAACAAAGTGTGCACAGAAGTAGTGAGGGGACAGTTTTGGAAGAGAATGAAATGGAGAGGGAAAACTAGGAGTTTCTAGTTGGAATCAGTTGAACTTGAGGACAGTGGTGCCTTGTTCCCACTGGAGCTGTGAAGTAGAAGGGATCAGAGATGGAATCAAGTGATTACTAGAGTAGATCCATTCAGTTTGCAACCCAATTTATTGGTATTATGTGCATTCAAATAAATTCCAAATAATTATAACTTTCTCCTAGGGTTTTCTTGGGAACATATAAATTGAAAAATTTATGCCCAAAAAATTGACCCTAAAATCTGGGGTTGACTTATATATGGGCCAATACAGTCCCCATGGGTCCAGATTGACTGGAGTGCAGTTAACAACAACAGTAATATTATTAGAAAGGTCCTAAAAAAGAAACCCCAATGCCTCACTCTCCATGCCTCAGCAGTGATTTCTGAAAGAGCTACTCAGGTAGGAATATGTGTGTATGTGTGTGTGAGTGTTGATTTCCTCCTCAATCTGATGTTAAAACCTTCTTTTCCCATCCCCCTCCCCTTCCTTCAAATCTCTCTGTTTGATGGCCATTTGAATCCTGAAAGTCCAACATTCAAACCAATACACCATCCTGGATCCTGGATAAGTCCAACTTATGCCTTGGCAAAATTCCCCTCTTTATATGAACATCTCAGCTACTAGTATCTCTGTCCATATCTCTTTGGAGGTAGCAATGAGATGCAACACAGTGCGTGAAATAATAATTGAATGATGAGATGCCTCCTTTAAAAAGAAAGTGTAGTGCCTTGTGCCATCAATTACCTCAAATTTCAGAAGAATGCTTATGTTGTTTTTGTTGCTCACAGTTTTTAAATTTTTTATTTATGACTTCTCTAATTCTGATATAAAATCTACATTGACTAGAATGTAACTGTGCTTAAGAAGGAGGGGCTAATATCTGCTGTTGGTTTTAACTATGTTAATAAATGAGACTTATCAGATGTTGTTGTTAGTAACTTCATGATATACATTATTCAGAATAAGTGTAACTAGGGCCAGAAACATCCATTCTTGCATTGAATTTGAGATTTAAATTCTAGCACAACTGTACTAAACTGGCCATTTATTTTCACTTACTCTTTTACATTGGCTTTTGTTAGTGTTTGTTATGCCTGTTTTGTTTCTCTTTCTTTGTAGGGTTGGGAATCATGCATTCCTCCAGATATTGTTGAATGTCAGTTCCCAGAAACTCTAGCCAGCATAATCAACATTAGGAGGAACACTCAATCAATATCTGTAGGTTTGCATAAGTCTCATCACTATCATCATAAAGACTACTGTCATAAGCTAATAGATACTAAAACAAGACAAGTGTAATGGACACTTTGTATTGTCATGTACTGTACAGTTGGCCCCCAATTTTCTCTGGGGTTAGAAGTGCAGGACCTCCACAAAAATGGAAAAACTGTGAATATCTATACCCCCCCATCCCCCATATTTAACAAACACACAAAAGTACTTGAACTGGCAGGGTGGTTGGGCCTGGCTGTGAGATGTTCCCTTGTTTGGTTGCTAACTCACCTACTTGGGTGGGAGGGGGGGGGCGTGGATGGGATGGGGGTGGGAGGAGGGAAAAAGGGGACACCCATCTTATCCCCTTCCCCTATACCATCCCATGTATACAAGGAAACATGCACACCTTCCCTCCTCTCACTCCTCCATCCCATTCCCTTCCCCCGTTTCTCTGTACAAGTGAGTACGTGAACAAGGGAATATGTCTATACCCTCCCTCCTCATGTTCTCCCTATTTGTCTGCTTCCCCCTGGCCTGACAGTGCAAGTGAGCAAGGGAATATGTGCACCTTTTCTCTTTGCACTTTCCTGTCCCCTCCTGTCCCCTGCCTGCCTGAATAAGAGAATGGGTCTCCTTGTTTTCCCCTGTCCCATCCCTTCCTCGTCTCACTTGCTTGAGTGAGCCTGGGATCATGTGTACTCTCCCTCCTTGTGCTTCCCCCATCCCATCCCATCCCATCCCATCCCATCCCATCCCATCCCATCCCATCCCATCCCATCCCATCCCATCCCATCCCATCCCATCCCTTTCTACAGAAGTGGGACTCAAGGTTGCTAATAAAATTAAGGAAATACAAATAAAAACACATATGGATACAAGCAAATGAAAAGCTTTAAAATGTAGTGAAACTAGCTATAAAATTTAAAAACTGTTTAACCCATATTAATTTATTAATGTATTGTGGTAGCTATATATATATATATATATATATATGTGAGATTAACACCACTTGGTTTAACATTATGACTAGACAGAAACCCAGAATCCTTGGTCAGTTAAGGTAGTGCTTCAAGTGATGATTCTCAACCTCTGGCTTCCAGAAGTTTTGGATGTCAGCTCCCAGAATCCTGGTTTAGATCATTAACTATACTGACTGGGTCTTCTAGGAGTTGAAGGGTCAAGCATATTGATGACTAAAAAAAGAGAACTGTTAGGTTAAAGGTCATATTTGAACCCTAATGACCAAGTGAGTGAGAGTATTGTGTTAGCCAAATTGCAGGAGGAATTTGGTGGTGATGGAATACAGGACTTTCTTTGGTAAAGTTTAGAGAAGGGAAGACATTAATCCAGCCCCTGCTAGACTTTCAAAGAAACAGATTACAGAGATCTACAGAGGTATGGCAAATTTAGGATATTTACTGAAATGCAATAAGAGTATATTCCTTGTTTGTGGTGTTTTGATTATTTGTTTTATCCTCCACATTCTGTTGTTACTTTAAGCTGATTCTCAGGGAAATAATTCCCTGCATATTTACAGTTTAGAATTACTTGAATCATTTAGCAATCAAGCAAAAGAACATTTTTTATTTATAAATATCACTTCTAAAGGTTATGATGGAGCCTGTCTTGAAGGATAGGATGTGGATCTTGCCCCTGAGGCATCTATAACACAACTTGCACAGGTTGTCATGTTTTAGCATTAGTGCTAAATGTTTCAGTGCTTTTGAAGGACTCCATAACTTCATAGCAGGGGTAGGCAAACTTTTTGAGCCAGGGGCCGGGTCGCTGTCCCTCAGACTATTGGAAGGCCGAAGTAAGTAAGTAAGTAAATATTTTTTTTAAAAAAAATAAAAAAAATAATTCCTACATACACTGCACACATCATATTTTGAAGTAAAAAATCAAACTACTAGTAATGCAATTTGGCACCACTATAACTGCCCTATTCAAGTACTGCAAATAAAGTAGTGCAAAAGCCAGACTGATTTTTCTTTGGTTATTATAGAGGCATTGTGTTGAAACAGAGTCTGAGAATGTGCAGGATTTGGACTCATTCAGCTGCAGTCTATTACAATGTACAATATCCTGCTATTCAAGCATTTTCCCCCTTTCATTGCCATGGTAGCATCCATCTCCCACATAATTTCTACCCCTTTTAAGTATATTTATTACTTATACATCTGCTGTTTCCAGTACATTAAAGGCAACATTGTACAATTAATCAACTACTTATATGGCTTTCCCTGCCACACTCACAAATGCTGAAACAAAAGTAATTTATATTTCAAAGACCCTACAGAGATTTTTAAAAATGAGTTAGGAAAGAGACGAAATGCAGTATCCAGTGTGGTTGATTTGATTATTTGCTTCTCAGCATGCTTAACAGACAGTCAGTAATGGTCAGGTTTGCTTAACTGACCTGGGTTCCTCCCCCTCTTTCTTTTCCCTTCTGGGGTTATAGAATCACAGGTCTACTTTTGGATACTTAGTGCCTCATTGCACCATGGCATTATAGCATCACAGCGATACATTAGTCCTGCTGTTGCCTCAGCCTTATCACACAACCCCATTGCTTTTCTGTTCTTCTCTCAAGAGAGATTGTTTGGAAACAGTTTGCTTTTATTAACTCAAAAATATCTAATTACCTCTTTTCCCACTTCTGTTGTGAAAAAAGTTCACTCATGCTTTTATGCTGATTTTGGGTAGTCAGGGAGTGGTCAATAGATGTGTATGAATGTGGCATAGATGCCCTTTGCTTACCAGTGATCAGGAAGAAGGAGAATGGGTGGAAACTGAGAATGGAACCCCCCCAACTATCTCCTTTTCCAGTAGAGTAGCCCAGTTCTCTTGGGAAACACTGTTGCTGATACATGCTTTCCAAATCTATTAGATTAGGAACTTTGCTTTGGTTTCCCTGGTTTAGACAAATTTGGTCTGTGTCCTCCTTGCAAGATGGGACAGAGTCCAACTGAGACATGAGATAAATCCTATTCCACATGAAGGAACTACCTGCTGGGATTTTTTTGGCCATCTGTAACAAGATCTTCCTTATATCCCTGAGGTTACCTTATCCATTGAAGGCACTTCATCACTGACACTTGCCCTGCTTTTACCCCTTTAACACCCTCGCTAAGGGTATAAAGGCCAGAGTCCCAAGTGTCTTTCCCAACCAATTCAATATCTTGGGTAGCATGCTTGCCTTATTATAATGTATATGATTCACTCAGAGTCATCTGTTATAAAAAAAATCAGTAATTTTATTAAATAACATTAAATTAGAAAGGATCTTAGGTAGGTTACTTCAAACTCAGGGTGGTTACATTAACATACACTTGCAGGCTTATCAGGGTCCCCTCTGGACTTTCTTAAATGACTCCCTCTCCTGATCAGAATCTCTTTCAGACTCTCACTGACTCCCGGTCAGATTCCTTATCTGAGGGGTCAAGCAGACCGGCAGCTTGGAGTGAACTCTGGCCGCTCCAGCCCTGGTCTTTCGCCATTTGGCACAGAACTGCGGTAATCAGATGCTGCATCCTGAGGCTGGCTGTTGCTGTGGTCCGCAATAGACTGCAGGCAAGAAGCACTTTTTTTTTTGGCCTCCTTTTGTGGCCAGGTTTGGGTCACCTTAACGGCCATGGCATGATCCAGAGATGTCTATCATCTGTATACCGTGCCTGTGTATAGGCCCGAAGGCAGCACTTTTGACCGTCTGTTTTGGGCCTGGCTCTCAATGAAGTCAGATTCCTTATCTGACTCTCACTGACTCCCAGTCAGATTCATTATCTGACTCTCACTGAAGTCCCTCTCTCAGTCACTCACTCTTGCTTTTATACATTTGAATTCCCCTGCAGCCCTTCCCTCACTGTCTGCCTGAACTGTGATTGGCTTCCAGGAAACCAAGCCTACCTATCAACTCCATCACTCCATCTTTCCTCTAGCTCCCTCCAGTTAGGAAGGGAAATGACTATAGCTCAGTGGTAGAGCACATCCTTTGTGTGCAGATGATCCTAGCTTCAATCCTTAGCATTTCCAGGTAGGAGGATCAGGTAGCTGATACACAGTGGCATCCATAGGGTTAGTGTCACCCAGTGAAGGAACTCATGGTGTCACCCCCCCCACTGACCTCCCATTTCACACCATACAGAATCCTTAGTAATGTGTTTTTGCACAAATGTTACTTGTAAAGCATAATTCCCATATACTACTGAATGTAATGTTAATAGTTGTGACATAAACAAGTAGCAAAATTAAAATTATACCTCCAAATTACAATATCATATGCACATATACTTTAAAATGTATACATGACACAGTAATCTAGATGTCAGAGGGCTAAATCCAGTTGATAGACCAAACTAAATAGATCCATTGAATCAATGGAATGTACATAAATCAAGTCTCATTCATTCAGAGGGTCTTTTTTCTTGTTGTGTACCTTCAAATCATTTCCAGCTTATAGCAAACCAAGAGCAAATCTATCACAGAGTTTTCTTGGCAAGGTTTGTTCAGAAGGGGTTTGCCCTTGCTCTCCTCTGAGGCTGAGAGAGTATGACTTGGCTATGGTCAGCCAGTGGACTTCCATGGCACAGCCTGGTCTCCAGAGTCATAGTTCAATGCTTAAACTACAGTGACTCTCAAGTCTGTTCTACTTGTGACTTATAACTGGATTTAGTCCAGAGAATTTGGCACATAATCAAGAACAAGATGGATTTGTAGTTCTTTTTCTTCAAAGGGTTTGTTGTTATATTTTGGATTCTATTTTACACAGCAACCATCCTTTGCAAAATTGTTAGTATTTCTAAGGAAAAGCTAAAGAGTCCATATCAGCTATCTGAAGATCTATTGTTAATATTTGTGTGTTTTACAAGCAGGACCTCTGGTGCCCTAAGTAAGCATCACTGAAATTCTGTGAAGCTTTTCCCCCAGGTAGGTATGTATAAGATTGCAGTAATGCACAAGAGTGAGATTTTATTATATGATTATTTGTTTTTAATGCTTGTTTTATAGTGGAGTTTTTAATCAGATTGTTAGTTGCTTTGAATACAAATAATAGAAGGACAGGATGTATAAAGATAGCTTGGGAGCTTATTTTTAAATTAGCTAGTTACAGTTATAACTCCATTGTATCAAATTGTAGTTAGTTATCATTATAGTCACAGTCATTATTTAAATATTTGTTTATCACAAATATTTAGCTTACTAGGGCCTCTGAGGGCATGCACAACTGATAAAAAATAGAGAACATTCTCTAAAAACTAAACCCAAACAATTTTCTTTAAAACCAATATTAAAAACATACACAATTATAACAATCCCAAAAGCTGATCCTGGTGTTAAGGACCAAAGGCAGCATCTTCACTTTATATTATTTTAAAGGTGCTTTCCTACCTCTGTAAAAACATTTGAACTCTAGTTATAAAAGGGGTAAGCCACACAGCACAGAATTAGGTGCACACAAAAAGTCTGTAAAGAAGAACTTGAACTTCAGGAATTACTAAAGTCCAAGTCTTCTATGGGATCTTTTATCCTATATTTACAGTCTAGGCAATAGACTGATAGATACAAAGCTTTCCAATGAACTGTAATTTATTTTGGGGAGTGAAACATACAAAGACACTCTATCATACACTCATATACACAAGAACTCAAGAATAAAGCAGTTAGCCTGGAGAAGAAACACAAGGCTTTCTAATGGTGATAATTATCTGAAGGAGGCTGCTCCAATGATGGATGAAGGTGGATAGACTCAACTGTTCTGAAAAGGGAAAGGACAATGGAAAGAGCCGGGACCCCAGCCAGAGTTCCCCATGAAATCTAATCAGACCCAATGTGCCTGAGATTTTGGGGATCATTTATACCCTTAAACCTAGCCTGAGGTGAAGAGTTGCTATTGTATATCAAAGAATTCCTATTATTACTCTTTGAGATAAACAATTTCCAAGGAGAGGAGATGGGATGTTAATGTTATCTCATCTTGAGATACATCCTGGCTGGTACGCATACATCTTCTAGGTGTAAATGTCCTGCATTGCAGCTCCTAGTCTTGGCCCTTTTGATCTCCACATTGTTGAAGGTGCAGATGTGACCTTTCAAGGTGCCTACGTTGTGTGCTTGCCTTGAGTCTATGGAAATCGGGGCTTCTCCCAGTCCAGGGCCATGGCAAGGACCCAAAAGGGGTCTTTATATTAAATCAGCCATCATAACAAGTCCAAGAGCTTTATTGCATTACAACAGTATGATGGCATGCTAGCACGACAACACTAGCAGCAAGCCTGCTGTGCTGCATGATGCCATATTTGTCCTGCTGTCATACCATTGTACCATTGTGGCAAATCCGTATTTTTGCCTGTTGCAAATAATCCATTAATGGCTACCACTTGGGCTTCAAAACAGTATTTTTTGGGGTGTATATATGTATGTGTGTGTGTGTGTGTGTGTGTATGTGTGTGTGTGCAGAACTCTGATCCTGTTTTCTTCCATGAGAATTCCATGACTGGGCAGGATGTGGGCAGGTTGCGGGAGTGGTCAGCTAATGGAGCTTATTGCATGCCCTAAAGAGGCATTTTACCTCTTCCAGCTTCAATCCTTGATCAGGGATACAGCAGGATATTATCAGACATAATTTGCTGCCAATTCTGCCGCAATGCCACTGGCCGAATGCAGCCTGGGTCCAAGGACTGCTCAGCCGGCCAATTTCTCAAGTTGGAAAACTTCCATTTCCAAAAAGTGCTGGCTAAGTGTGGCTTCAAGCAGGGCTGCATTCGCCCAGTGGCATCGCAGCAGAATCATTGGTGAATTATGTCTGATAACGTCCGGCTGTATTCCCAATTAAGGATTGAAGCTGGAAGAGGTAAAACGTCTCTTTAGGGCATGCAATAAGCTCCAGTGTCTCCCTTGGAATTCCCCAGGAGATTTCAGCTGGTGATACACAAACTACTTCCAATGATTGTTCCAGGAAGATCATGTTGATATGTTTAAACCTCCACAATGGTGAAACACTATAACACTAAAATGTCACAACAGCAAAGCTCTCCCTGAAATACTGAAGTATGCATTGTCAATTTTTTTAAAAAAAAGTTTTTACAGAAACATTCAAATGAAAAGGTGAGGACAAGTTGTTTCATCCACACATGAAATATAGAAATGGTGGGGGCAGCATGACTATTTCTGGTGATTGTTCCAGGAAAATCATGTTGGTATGTTTAAACCCCCACAATGGTGAAACAGCTAGGTGCTGTTATTATGTCTTTCCAGGGAAAAGAAAAAGAAAAAGAAGAAAAGAGACCAATCATGAAGCTAAGGGGCAGGATATGGGGTGGAGGCTGTGACACCATATTGTGCCTGTACTGTGGAAGAGAAATCCATGTGTGAAGTGTTTTAATTTAAAGATTTCTGCAGAAGTGAAGCATGGTGCAGTATAATTTGTTTCCATCCCATGAATCTCTGCAGTGGATCTGGAGCGGATGAACACGCCATAAAGGCAAAGTGCAGTAAAGCTCCAAATGCAATGAAACCAACCTCACTTCCCTTGGAAGGGACTTCCTAAACCAAGACGCTACTCTTGATAAAGCCTTGCCTCATACTCATCAACCTGACCTCTTAGGTTACATTTTAAAAAGTAACTCTGTACTATTATGTTTCTCAAAAGTAGCTAGAGGAGCTAATGGCTTGTCATTTTCTTTAAAAGATATTCATTTCTGATTTATCTTGTCATCACCTCACCTATAACAGAGCATAAGACAGCACCATGAACCATATGAGATTCCTGCTTCACCCATTTATTAAGGCTGCACCTTTTAATGATAACACTATGGTATTTTTAAAATTTACTACACAAAGGGAGGAAGATATCCCTTGTTAAATTACAAGTGTAATATATTGCAACTGTAGCTTGATTTTTTGGGGGGGGAAGAACTACCTGCAGGCTTTTTGCTTATTCTACATAGTTTCTTTTCATCTCTGGAATATCTGTCTGCTGGGGAGATAACAGTGAATCATTTTAGCAATGTGCCTAGCTGGGCTGTTGTGATGAATCCAGAACTTATGTACTGAACTATTGCAGAGGTAATGGAAACAATCTCTTGTCAGAGCCACTGCCAGTCAGACTGTTCTAGGTGGCAAAAAAAGCATCTAACCAACATTAAGGTAGCTGACTTAGGCCCTTTTCAAACTACACAGTATATAGCAGTATGATTCTACTTTAACTGTGATGATTATGTTGTGGTTATGTGTAATCCAGTGGTTTGTAGTTTGGTGAGGCACTAGAGCTCTTTGGCTAAGAGTTTTAAATATCCCTCTCTAAACTGCAGACCACAGGATTACATAAGGTGTTGCCCTGGCAATTAAAGTGGAATCAGAGCAATATAATTGTGTAGTGTGCAAGGGTCCCTAGTTTTTATTATATTACTTTTTCCCTACTACTGGAAAAAATTTGGACTCTAGTTTTAAAAAGGAATACTTTTCTTTTCTTATTAGTATATTTTATGCTGTTGGCTTAGCATTGTTTTGATTATTTCCCCCTCAGTACTTTTGCAAGTCACTTTACGTGTTTTACTGGAGTAAATAAAATTGGTATACATAGCAATTAGTATAAAAATAGGATCTTATGTGTGGGGATTATAAAAAATTTTGGCATTTTTTTGGGGGGGGAGGCACATTATAAGTTCAATTTGCTGCGGTATATAAAAACAACAAAATATGGCTCTCAGAGAAAACACAATAAGAGTTCATTAAAACAATGACCCCATAGTTTACCTCTTCCCTGCACTGCCAACATGATTTAATTCAGAATGTAAACATGTGCATGTATTCCAATTCAAAAACTGAAAAAAGTGAATCCTCTCATCCCACCCATCAATACTACAATTTTAATCATCTAATCATATTCAGTGTTTTATGTGCTCTCCTAGTTAGAAGCAAAATGGAATGTTTAGGTTAAAGCAAAATTCCTGTCTAGTTCTGCCTGTTGAGTTACTGAGAAATTATTTTTTCTCTCTGAAGATGCCAGCCACAGATGCTGGCGAAACGTCAGAAAGAAACATGGCCACACAGCCCGAAAAACCCACAAAAAACTATGGATGCCGGCCATGAAAGCCTACGACTTCACAAAATCTGTACCCTTTCCCTCTAAAACTGATTCTCAATGTCTTTTCTTGAAACTGTTTATAATCTTACTCCTATCCTGTACATTTTCTTTGGTGGCCCATTAACTGGAGGCACCTCCACCAATCTGATGTGTCCCAAAGCAGGTATCCTGTTAGTGACTCATGCATGCATAAGTGCAGCATATATACACATAAGTCTCTTTTTGGCAAGTGCAGGGGAATATTCTTTAGCCTTTGTGTTCTGTCCAAAAACCTTCCTTACCTGGCAGCTGTCAAGTCCTCCCTCAGTGACACTAGTGTGTTTGGAGTGGTACTAGAGTGTTTGGAGAGAAGCTCAGCACACCTGCAGCTACTTTGGTGTGGCCACAACTGTTTGTACTGAACAATGAGCTTCCCTAGATAAGGCAGGCAGCAAACACCCTACAGCTGTAGGAAACAATGTTGATTGCCCACTCTGTGAGGGACATGTAAGCCAGCTCAGAGACTCAGACCTGTTCTGAACTCAGACCACTCTTCTATTGCTTTGGTTCTCCAGCTTCTGACTGATATCCTGGCTCTTGACCTTCCTACTACTAACGAACTACCTGACATCTCATTCCCCCCCCTCAGTGAAATATGACACCTCAGGAGATGCTGTTGCTTCTTTTTAACAGAAGGAAAGAGAAGGAGAAGATAACCGATTCAGATGATCCAGCTGCTCTGAGCTCCTGGAGGAAGAAAAACATGGCTGCACTTCATCTGAGGGTGAACCCTCATTCCTCCCACTTTGGGATGTGACCAACTGCTTTTCCATGGCCTGAGTCTTCACCCTTCCTCCTCTCCCCATTGGTAAGTGAGAACAATCATGGCCCCTTCTTGAAAGATGCCTGCCAGTGGGAGGACAAGGAATAGTGTGTATGAAGCTATGCACACATGTAGGATATCAACCCAAATCTGTTGGACTGCAACTACCATCATTCCCAACCAGCACAGTTAAGGAAGAAAAGGGTTGGTTCACACCATGCTTAT
Organism: Phrynosoma platyrhinos; assembly: GCA_020142125.1. Taxonomy (NCBI): domain Eukaryota; kingdom Metazoa; phylum Chordata; class Lepidosauria; order Squamata; family Phrynosomatidae; genus Phrynosoma; species Phrynosoma platyrhinos. The sequence goes on from CM034703.1 coordinate 77,245,920, forward strand.
TTTCATGGTTAAGGGAACCATAAGGATGTTTCTTTAGTTCCTTGCCTCACAACTTTATATTGTGGTACCAATGATTTGATTTGCTATTGGAGTCAAAGCACATCTTGGAGTTGTGTGGAAACAGACAAGCTCTACCTCAAAACTGACCTTGAATAAAGAACAGTATCTGAGTGAAAAATTCAAGGCTGATCTGTTTTTTAAAATGAATCAAATTGTTATGAGGAATCCAAAGAACTTTCAAAATTGTTATTAGTTGCTTCAAGAACAGGTTAGGTTGAGAGATACTTCAGATTATACAGTTCTCGTTGGACATATAATTTATAGTGATGCATGAACCACCTGTGAGAAACTGTTCCTGCAGCACTGAGGGAATATGCACTGCATCCTGTGGATGAGACATCTCTGATGTCTTCCACTGCTCTGCTTAGGTCCTGTAAATTCAGGCCTGTGACTTTCCTGATTGAATCTAACCATCTGGGAAATGATCTTCCTCTCTTTATTCTGCCTTCTACCTTCCCTAGCATTATTATCTTTTCTAATGATTCATGCCTTCTCATGATGTAGCCAAAGTATGACAGTCTCAATTTAGTCATCCTGGTTTCCAGAGAGAGTTCAGACTTAATCTGTTCTATAACCCATTTGTTTGCCTTCTTGGCTGACCAGAGTATCCTCAGAATTCTTCTCCAGTACCACATCTCAAATGTGTCGATTTTCTTTCTATCGGCTTTCTTCACTGTCCAGCTCTCACGGAATATATGACTTGGACAATCCTTACTTTAATACTCAGACTAGTATTTACATTTTAGGACCTTGTCCAGTTCTTTCATAGCTGCCCTTTCCAATCCTAGTCTTCTGATTTCTTGACTGCAGTCTTGGTTCTGATCAATATTTGATCCAAGGTATGGGAACTCTTTGACTATTTCAATTTTCTTGTTATCTAAGATGAATTCTTATGTAGATCTTCTCTGGTCATTATTTATATTTTCTTAATATTCAGCATTAAGCCTACCTGGGCACGTTCTTCTTTGATCCAGCATATTTTTACTTAAAATTCTTATTGCCAGTAACTAAGTTTTAAGGGAATTGTTTTATCTTATCAGAATAAAGGTTGAAGGAGGCAGGAAGCCTGCACAGAAGCTGGTAAACTATCAAATGATATTATCATTGGGTAGGGAGAATGCCCCCCCAGGCAACCCTAAGGCACATGATTGAAATCCTAGAACCTAAACTGGAATCCTATATATCCTCACAGGGCATAGCATGTCATGGTGTTGGATTATTTGATGTAGCCATGTTCCCACTCATGTACTGGGTTTATTACTTTAATGTCTCAACAAGTCTTAATAAAATTATATTCAAGTAGCATGTAGAACCCACAATATGTGAACATATGATGATTCAATCAACAATAAACATATCAGTTGTGTTAACTGATCTGTACTTTAAAAGAGAGAACTCATATTCTCTTTCCATATTTTGGCTCATATCCAAATGAGGATAAGTGTGGGCAGGAAGGAGCTTCATGTCCAGCAGAAGGTTTGTTTTCACACTTCTTTGTGGGAACACTCTGTCCTAAAAAGACAAAACAATTTCGTACACTTCATCAGCTTCTTTCTTCAGCAGTGGAAACTATTGAATTGAAAAGTGATGTGGAAGAATTGATTTTGTATGTGTTTTCCTTTCACACAAGCCTCTCAGCAAGTGACCAGTATATGTATATACACACATACACACACCACAGTTGAAGTTCACTTCTTGGGCACACTAATGAGTTAGCAGAAGTCAGAAGGTTCCTGGTTCAAATCTTTCTCTCAACCATCAGCTCACCTTGGATAATAGAAATAGAACTCATGGGTATCAAACAGCAGAGTTTTACTCTTTGGAGACCTATTCTTAGATGACAAGCAACTCTATGAAAGAGTAGAAAAGTGACTATGATTCACCAGCCCTAGGAAGAAAATTCTTTAGACCAGCTAAAGATAACTGTTAGGGTCTGATCAGTGATCCCATGAGAATGAGACACAATAAAAATAGTGGGAAGAGAGCCCTTCAGAATATAAAAGACCCTGCTTGGAATCTGTACATTTTCTATGAAATGGGAGAGTGGAAGTTTTCCTTGGCACATCTCTAAAATGGTCACGAACCTTTGTAGGCTTAAGTGCAACTCTTACTTGACAACTTTCTTGAGGAACGGAGCTTATTGTGTCATCTCATTTAACAGCATCACCTTTAGCAAAACCTTGAAATGTAGTACCTCCCTCATTCTTTGTTTAAGCTTCACAGAATCTACCAAGGTCAAATATGCAGTGTTGTTGAGACTGAAATTCAATTCAAGCTAAAGTTTTCAGAACGTTTTAGAAAGGTCTGTGCTTTCTTTCTTCAAGCAAGTAATTCTCAATGATGACTAATGGAAAGATTAACCTCTTCTCTCTTCACTCTTCAACTGCAACAGAGTATCTTCTACAGATCATTCAGATAATGTTTGTCAGAGTATGAACACTGATTCCTGGACTATCAGATGACTGGACATCAGGGGAATCTTTACAAGTTAAGCAAAACAGTGCAGAGCAGAGATACATTAATGGTTTATTACAGAGATTATCTTCAGGTGAAGGAAGGGAGCATTTTATGGAAACTTTTATGTAGTTATGTATTGCTGTTCTTAAGGAGAAAAAATTAAGAACGACTGCATATATTCATCTACATTTCAAATTCCTCTCCCCTAAAATTGACCCCTGTAAAAAAAAACCTGGGTTGACTTATACATGGGTCAATACAGTAATACTCTCTTTCCCAGCCTGGCTGTCTCCTGAAGTGACAGCCAAGCTGAGAAGGAGGAGGCGGGTCAAGCGCTCACTCTCAAGCCTTGTCCCCAGCCTGGCTGTCCTTTGGAAGACAGCCAGAGTAGAGAGGAGGATGGAGGACGAGAGCTCACCCTCCAAGCCTCATCTCCAGCCTGATCGCCCCTTGGGAGACAGTCAAGGTGGGGATGAGAAGGCACGGCAATTACTCACCACTGAAGTCTCATCTCCAGCCCAGCTGAGGAGGGGGAAGAAGAGCAGGTGCTTGCCCCACAAGCCTCTCCCCAACCCCACTGTCTCCTGAGGGGACAGCTGGGCTGCAGAAGGGGAGGAAGGGTGCTGACATCCTATGTTTTACCCTCAACTTATCCATGGGCCATATAAAAATAGCTAATTTTGGCCCTAAAACCTGCCCTCGACTTATACATGAGGTCAACTTATAGTCAAGCATATACAGTGTGTCTGGAAAAGAGGATATTTTTGCTGCTGAACTGCAGTCTGTGAAAGTACTGCACTAGACACAGTTTCCAAAGCCTTGTAACACATTTCACAAGTTATTGTTACATATGTTTTCCTGTAACAAGAGTAGTTTCACAGATAAGAGAATGAAGGAAAGAGGGACAGTAGGAAATGTGAGTATATCACACTTCCTGTGACCTGTACATTTTTATTTACAGTGGGAAGAGGAACACTTGTATCTTCTTCCAGGATTTGAAGAAGAAACAACTTGCTTATTCTCTTGTGAGGAGAGAGACCAAATGTGGAACATAAAAGAAGCATGAAGAACAGAAGGTACACAAAGCCCTTGGCTATCCTCTTGTCTTTACATTCCATAACATCTGGTGCTGTCTGCCAAGACAAGATACTGCTGGTAGAATATTTTCCCCTCTTCTCTGTAGCCCTTTTCATGATGCGGTCTGGAGGGTTGGGGGGCACAGGTTTGAGGGACACACAGAGAAGGTGAGAGGAAAGGGAAGTTCCACTTAACAAATGTAAACTGCCTTCTGACATGTAGGGTGGAGCCTTCTAGTTAAGGAAATATTATGTGTAATGCTGCTTACAAAGACACACCTGACTAAATCAGCCCTGATGGCGCAGTGGTTAAATGCCTGTACTGCAGCCACTCACTCATAAACCACAAAGTTGCGAGTTCAGTACCAGCCAGGGCTGAGGCTCGACTCAGGCCTGCATCCTTCCGAGGTTGCTAAAATGAGTACCCAGCTTGTTGGGGGGCAATCAGATCACAGTTGTAAACTGCTTAGACACCCCATAGTGTGGTATGGTATGAAGCAGTATATAAATGAAGCTGCTAAAGGTGGTGGCAGGTTCAGGTGTGCAACGCTGGTACCCTGGTGAGATCAAACACTTTCACCCCAAAAAGGCTCTGATGCTGAATATAAAGTTCTAAAAGGGGAAAAGTTTATTTTAAAGAACAAAGGTAAAGGGTTTTCTCCTCCCCAGCTCTAGATAGCTTGAAATAAAAAATACTTTATAGTTTGAGTTTCAGCAATCTTCAGGGTGTCATCTTTCTGGGTTCGATCTTGATTTGATCTCCTCACTCAATGGAGCTGGTGCAGGGTCTTTCAGCTCCTGATTCCTTTGGCTTACTTGTTGTTAGTAACTAATTTGGCTAAGTTGTTTTTGGTAACTAAGGGCCTTTGTAGACTGCCATTTTTGCATTTTTTTTCCTGAGACATTGAGCCTTCTCTGTCAGACAGCTCTGGTGCCACAATAAAATACAGTTCCCATGATTCCCTAGCACTGAGCCAGGGCAGTGCCTCAATTTAAAGTGCACTATTTCTGGCAGTCTGCAAAGGCCCTAAGTTGGCTAATGTGTAAGAAATGCCCTTCCCGACTGTCTGGGCCTGTTTGCCACCAAAAGGACAGCTCTCTGCAAGCTCACAGCAAAAAACTGACCAAAAAACTAAGAACCTTCTAGCTAGAACAGAGCTTGCTGGACTGGGGCAAACCAAACCTGAAAAAAGCAGGGGATCCCTTCAGCTCCTCCCACTACTAATACAATGAAACATTTCCTATACTAAAACACACTAAGGCCTAATCTAATATGAAGGTAAATGCAGGGGGAGATTCAAACAGTCCTGGCTGGACATCACACTGCTCTTTTGGTGAAATGTGGTTTATGCATGGAACAGACCTTGGAAGTAAATTACAACAAACATCATTGTCTTTTTTTGGGCATGAGGGTGCAATGAAGTGACATTTCAAAAGTATGCAGGAAACAGAGCCATTATGCCATTAATTTGTTTGGTTTAATAATCTGTTACTTTTAAATATCATTTTGAGAGACATTTTGAGTGAAATTGAGTGGAATTTTTCATGTTTTCTGCCATTGTCTTAAGGAACATCCCCTGTATGACTAATCCCATGTGGATGCCTTCGTAGGCTCAAGACAGCACCTCACAAGGCTAGCATTTCCCTAGAGTTCCCAACAGGAAATGCCCCCCCCCCCATACAGAGGAGGTATTTAATAACAAAACCATGGAATGACCTCTGGCATGGGAAGTTGTAAACAACTCCCATTGGTCATCCTGACTTGGAAACAGGTCTACTTTACAACCCTGTCCTACCTTGGAAAACTGACGTCAAAGCAAAGATACATATCAAAGGTATATTTGATCTGGCCATCCCAGCTCCGGTTTCTTTTGCTCTAGGGCTCAAAATTCCTTTAAATATGGGAGCTTTCCCTTTATCCGTTGGCTTGGTCTGACTTTAGGCAGAAATGCTGTCCTTCGGTTTGGCCATTCACTTCTTTGGTTTCCCCCACCCAAGCTGGGAGTCTTTGAGTCCTTCATGCCCAGGATCCTCAGCAATAGAAGCTCCAGACCTCAGGTAGTATAATCTCTTTCCTTCCCTATGTATGTGTGTGTGTATTTTCCTCCTCTAAATAAATACAGTTCTTTGAGAGTATGCCTCTGGAGTTCTCTGTCTGTCTTGTACCTTCGTAAACGTTGTCTGAAAGATCCTATGACTGAGTAAGCCAGTCTTTAATTCAAGCTACCCGTATTTTCTGGTGTATAAGATGAGTGGGCGTATAAGATGGCCCCCAACTTTTCCAGTCAAAATATAGAGTTTGGGATATACTTGCCGTATAAGATGACCCCTCTTCCAATGGGAGAAAATGAGAAAGTGTTGGGAGAAAGGACTGCCAATATACTAGGTGATGCATTCTAGGGTATGTACAATTTGTGGCCAAGTAAGTGACCCTGGGCATGTCACACACTCTCAGCCTCAGAGGATGGTAATGGCAACCCCCATTTGAAGAAACATGCCAAGAAAATCCCATGAGAAGATTGCCCTAGGGTTGCCATAAGTCGGAAAGGACTTGAAGACACACAAGAACAACAAGCAAGTCTGCAATTGTTTCATAGGTAGTACATGGGAATAGAAGCCAGCATGGTGTAGTGGTTTGAGTGTTGGACTACCACTCTGGAGACCTGGGTTTGATTCCCCATTCTGCCATAAAAACCACTGGATGAACTTGGACAAGTCACACACTCTCAGCCTCACACTACCACAGGGGAAGGCAATGGCAAACCTCCTCTGAACCAGTCTTGCCAAGAAAACCCCAGGATAGGGGTTCACCTCTTATCCGCTGCTGCTTCCTCCTCCTGCCTCATGCCACACTATGCCACCCCTTCCTCCCCCCTCCTCCTCCTCCTCCGACCTGGACTTCCTCTCTTCCTCCTCCTCCTGCCTCCCGCCACACCACACTTTCTCCCCCCCTCCTCTGCCACCCGGCATATAAGACGACCCCTGACTTTGGAGAAGATTTTCCTGGGTTAAAAAGGAGTCTTATACGCCAGAAAATAATTCTTGTTCCCCTAAGATTTTAGGACTGCCCTCCAGGACAGGTCCCAGGCTTTGCTTAGAGCAATGACAGAGTGATATTAAAGTCTTATGTTAAGCATATTTATACGCTTGTGGGAGTGAAGTAGCAAGTAATAGAATCCAGAAAGATACAAGTTGTCACCCTCTTCCTAAATTTTCAAAGGACTATGTGAGGAGATACAGATCTTCCAGATCTTTAAAATGGTTACTATTAACATGTGATAGAATTCAAAGATATAGCCATGTTAGTCTGTAGAATCAGTATGTAGAGAGATCTTGTAGCACCTTTGAAAGAAAGAATTTGGCAGTCTGAGCTTTTGTAGACTTCAGTCTACTTCCTCAGATGCTTTTGGTGGAATGGAAGCCAGGGACAGACATATATATGTCATAGGTATGCGAGAATGTCAACTCAAATTCAAAATCAAAATCCACAATTCAAAAATTGTGGACAAAGACATAGCCATTGAATATGGAAATGAGGTGCCAAGACCAGTTAGGCCTTGGAAACTAGCCTGCAGGTGGGGAGGATAGATGAATGTAGATGGAGTCAGATAGTGTTGAAATGAGTGTAGTGGGTCAAGAAGCCATTGTTCCTGTTAAATCCATTGCTGAGGGACTGTAGTTTATGGATGAACCCCAATTCTGCTGTTTCTCTTTCCAATCTACCTTTGTAGTTCTTTTCTTCAAGGACTGCTGTTCTGAGGTCTGAGACGAAATGCCCAGGGAGATTGAAATGTTCTGCCACCGGTTTTAGGGCATTCCCTTTACTAATGTCTGATTTATGTCCATTTATCCTCTGGTGTAGGGACTGGCCAGTTTGCCCAATGTAGAGTGCTGATGGGCATTGATGATGGGCATTGATGACATAGTATGGCATAAATCACATTGTAGGATGAG
>CM034703.1:77261946-77274399 GCA_020142125.1 Phrynosoma platyrhinos
CAGCAGATTTGCCCCCGTGTGATAACGTCCATAGGGTTTTCTTGACATATTTTTTCAGAGGTGGTTTGCCATTGCCATCCTCTGAGGCTGAGAGATTGTAACTTGCCCAAGGTTGCCCAGTAGGTTTCTATGACTGAGCTAGGATTCAAACCCAGGTCTCCCAGTCCAACACTCAAAGCATTGCACCATGTGTAAACCATTACACCTTCAAATGCCTGGTCAATATTGTGTGTTATTAAATTTTTGTGTGTGTGAATGCAGGTAGACTGTTCTGTGACTTGTCAATTATAAAAAAAATCCTCTCACTTCCAATGAAATGTTAGAGATGTGAATATGCCCATGCATGTATGCATACACATATATCATGATTTAAGGGGATTAAATGTGTTCAGTGTTTAAAATTTCCTGGAAGAAGAAATAATGCATGCTTCTTTTGTATAGACTTTAAGTACATTGATCAATGAAAAAATTAAGTGCTGGCTGGTTTCCTTGTATATTATTTCTGATTTTAACATTTTATTAGGATATTTTGAAAACCCATACCAGGCTATGCAAAAGTAAGACCCATGGAGCATTACTCCCAAATTATCATGTGTTTATATAGTTGCAGCCTCAGTACACAATGAGTTTTACAAACCTTATTGCTTTATCATTAAAACAATCTACAGACATAAATAGCATAATGCTGTTGTTTAATGTTGTACAATAAAGGATTATCCCTTGCTAGAATTCATCAAATGAGTTCATGGTTAAGTGACTAATGGGGGTTGCAGACTGCCAGAAATAGTGTGAATTCAGTCCACTTTTAGGGTTAGGGTTAGAGTTAGGGAACCATGGGAACTGTATTTTATTGTGGCACCAGAGTTGTCTGACAGAGAAGGCTCAATGTCTCAGGAAAATAACAGTTCCCATGATTCCCTAGCACTAACCCTAACCCTAAAAGTGGACTGAATTCACACTATTTCTGGCAGTCTGCAACCCCCCTAAGAGAACCCAGATTTTCTCTTGTTTTTGTTAGCCTTGCTTTCTCTACACAGTGACTTTAATATCTGCATAACATTTTTTTAGTTTTTGAATCTAATAGTTTTAGCAGATATGGATAATTAAAAACAAAGTGGATTTGAGTGTATAAAATTGCACTGTTGAGAAAAATAACATTTTGTCTTATCACCATCTTTTTTGAGGGGTGACAAGTATAAGGCCCTTTTCCTTTGGAGGAGAATAAAATGGAGATGTGTAGTTTTCTGAAATTTGTTGACAAGTAGGCATTATCAAGCAGGAAGCAAAAGTGTGCATTTCTAGCCAGAGAAATAATGTTATCACCATGGAATTCCAACTGTCCCTTCACCATAGCTCTAGATCTGTTGGACCAATTTTAGTTTTTTCGCTACACTGCAGGTGGAGGGGACTCAATGTACATTTTGATCATCCAGACTGAAGTATTCCACTATTCAACCTGAATCCTATTGAAGGTTCCAGTTAGAGTAGATGCATGGAATCATTGCAGTTGAGATGAGTGTTGGTGAATGAACGACTGTTTAATTCAGTATGTTCTAATTGGCACTACCAATAGGATTCAGGCCTTTGTGTGCAAGGTCATAGTAGGGCATTTGTTAAAACAAAGATGGACTGCTGAACCATTTGCTTTGAAATTACTTAGCTCATGACTTTAAACATGGCAGGGATGGGGGTGGGGAACAAGCTAAATCTGATTCATGCAGAAAGGAAAACTTCCGTGTAGATTCTCTGCCCTTTGAAATATTAAAACATGGAGAGGTAAATTTTTAGTTATCATTTGAGTCTAAACCATTCTGCAGAATTACAAGACTGCATTTCTCTGGACATCAACAAAAAGACATTGCAAATAATTTAGTATGCCATCTCATCAGTATTCTGTGGTGACAGCTTAAAGCTATATAGCTTAAAGCACTTTCCTTGGGTATGTATGAATACCAAATTCCAACTAGTATGAAATATGGTTGCTATAGCAGTTAGCTTCCCAAATAGAAAAGGCCTCTATTCAGCCTCTGTTAGCATCATGCTGTTTAAATCCTGGGAAATCTCAAATGAAGTCTCCAGCTAACAAGGTATTTATTTATTTATTGATGCATTTTTATTTGTTTGTCTTGCACATGTAGTTCGGATTATAACAGGCCCCACGTGTTTCTATAAGAAACACTTAATTGTTCAAAGTCTAGGCCTCTGTCTTTAGTAGGAGTTGAACCTTCACTTTGATGCTTCCACAAATTTTATTGAAGTTAGGTAATGAAACAAGTTACCCTGTGTGCACTATTTGAGTGATTTGGTAGTTGTCTCCTCCTTTTGGTGTGTTTAGAACTACAGGAGATAGATAAGATCTGCTACTTTTATTCATTTCTCCAGTAACATAGCTATGCTTTCCATTGCATAGTACTGTACAATAGGAATGCAAACTTTTAAAAATTTCATTTTCATAGGCAAGAAGAAATATGTTAACTTTTTCTTTTCTTTTTTCTTTTCTTTTCTTTTATCTCTCTCTCTTTCTCTTTTCTGCAAGACAGCAATGAAAAATGAAGGTTTGTAAACACTATTCACAGTTTAGGACTTACTCCTGGGGGATGTACATGGGGTATTTATTTATTTAGCTCATAAAATGGCATTTTATTGCAAAAAAAAGTACTATTCACAAAAATGCCATATGCATTTTTCATGCAGAATAAGTCCTAAACTGTGAAAAGTCTCTTCAGGGATTCCCAACATATGAGAAACTTGTTTTGTTTTTGTTTTGTTTTTGTTTTTTTTGTGTGTGTGTGTGTTTTTTACTTTTTTCAAAAAAATACTTAGGAATATTCTTTCCATCCCAGCTATACAACCTAACCCTGCATAGGAGCTTCAGGCAACAATAATCAGTTTTAATCACACTTAATCGTATGGTGGTAATACGATACTGTTGAATGGCAGAATTCATAATATTTTATACAGAAACAAAAGATGATCTAATGGAAAATAGTCAGTGCTTGTCACACTTGCCTTTTGTAATGGGAATCTAATATTTCTTGACACATCTGCTGATGTCTACCAGAATTTAGTGAAGAATAATGAGCTAGATGGCCACTGATCTAGTGTGACAAGTAGATCCACAAGCAAGAAACACTATATATATATTCCTTTGAATAGTTCACTTGTTCCTCTCACATTTCTGTGCCCTCTTTATTGTATCCTACCATTTACAATATCCTTATGAAGAACAGCAAAGCATATTACCCTCTGTGGATAATGAAAGTGCAGGAAAATGTACTGAGATTCCCATAGGAATTGATTCCATGCCTTCTGATAACAGCTTCTGATATGAAAATGTAGTAAAGACAGCTGAAGCACAAATGTCTTTTAGATCTTCACAACACTTAAGACTTTATCAAACAAGCCTCAGTCTCACTGTAATCACATTATTAAGAGATCAGAAACATACTGGTTTTGGCGCTTTTGTTATCACAGCTCTTTTCAATCATGCGACAGGGGCATTTGATGCCATTGATTGTCCCCACAGTCTCGCTACCTCATTTCCCCTTAATGATGCCTCCCTGCCCCATGCCCTACCCAGCATCTCTTTCCTTCCCCCACTTTTTCTTTTTCTTTTTGTAGTGGGGGGGGGAGAAAGAAAACAGGCTGCCTGAGAATAGTGAGGGGGAAAGGGGGAGACTGATGGCACATGACTGCTCAATACCAGGACTGCCACAAACTGTCACTATCACACTGGTGCAGTAATAGGGTGGCATCGCAATTGGCTGCTTATTGATGCATTTCCCCATCAATGAAAATATGTCCTATAACAATGCTTCAGCGGCACACCAGCAACAGACTGGAGGTGACGTCATGTGATAGGTACTGCCAAAGGTGCTATTCTCTTGCTACAATTGTAGCATATGGTAAAGTCCTTACATGCACCTCCTCTGTGTAAGGCAATTATGTTAATGAAGGAACTCCACAGTGCCCTATTAGTCTCTCCACATCTTCATCAAGATCTTTTCCTTAAATACCCTAGCCATGTATATTTCCTAGCTCAGAGAAAACAAAGTAGTTAAAATTCTGACTTGGGGAGGGAAGGAAAGGGAAGGGGAGAGAAGATAAACCTTACCTGCTGTCAACCAACTTAAGGAAGTGATACTAAGAATCATTGCGTGCTTGCTGTCCTTCATGCTCATTTTTTAAAAAAATCAAAACTATTCTCAGACTCTGGAGCTTGTGTCTAAATGTGTGTATGTGTATGTGTGTGTCTCAACTCCAGAAAAGGAATTTTTTCCACCACGCTTTGTCACTTTCATTATGCAAGAGCCATTGTGCAATGGAATCCTGAGTCAAAACAAATCTTGTTCTACCAGTCAATCCATTTGCTTTTGTGACTGAATATGTAGGTTACAGTAACTTCATTGAGCTTCCTGTATCTGAGACCACAAGAAACATTAGCTCTGGCACAGTGACAGTTGATGGCTTCCCTTTCAGCAGAACAGTACATCTGTCCTGAGCTTTCATCTAAACTTTAAAGCAACTATCCAAAGTGATGAACATATTTTGAAGACAGGATCAGTACCTTGATAGTTCTGTTACAGTTTAAATTAAAACTCAGAGAGTAGATTTATTGTCCTACTCACCTGAAAGCCACCATTGCCTCACCAGTCAGAGCTACCAGTTTGCAAGGATATGAAGATTTCTTTTACAGCCACCTTCTGTAGGTCCCAACTCTTCCGTACCATTCCTTCCTCATAGAATGTATTATGATTTAGGAAGCATTCAAAAGATATTACACTGATCTGTACAAGGCCAATTATAAGCAACTTATTAAAATGGAGTAAGCTTAATCTTACATTAACAGGCAGAGTAGAAGCTATAAAAATGATAGTATTTCCTAAAATTAACTTTTTGTTTCAGTGCATTCCAATCATTCACAATACAAAACCATTCAAAAAGTGGCACAAAGATTTGGGAGAATTCATCTGGAAATTAAGAAGACCAAGAATTAAATGGACAATGATGACAAGACATAAGAATGATGGAGGAAGAAGTGTACCAGATCTAGAATTATATCATAGAGCCAATGCAGTCAATTGGTTGTTGGATTGGATATTACTTAAGAATATGAAGATATTGAACATTGAAGGATTCAACAATCCTTTTGGGTTGCATGGATACCTATGGTATGGGAAATCAACAGTACATAAAGAATTTAACCATCATGTCATAAGAAGATCACTTTTGAATGTATGGAAGGGAATTAAAGGAGTACACAGGAAAAGTCCACTATGGGTATCGCCTCATGAAGCTTTCTTTGGTAAATGGACAGCATTAGAAACATGGCTGAGGTACAACAAAGTATTGAAAAAATCTGAAGGAAACAAATGGGAATTAAAAACAATGGAAGAATTAGAGCAACTGAATCCTAAAGTATATTGGTTGTTATATACTCAACTAAAAGAAAGATTCAAAATGGTTCTGAAATTAGAAGAATTCGAGGATGAATCCTTAGAATTTGATAAGATGAAACCAGAAAAAAAGAGAATAAGCAAACTTTATAAAATGCTTATGGACAAAAACAAGAAGGAGAGGTGATTACAGATAATATGATCAAATGGGCAACTGATATAGGGAGAACAATTGAATTGGAGAGTTGGAAGTATGCTAGAAAAAACCAGGGAAATTTACCAAATCTCAGGATTTGAAAGAAAACTTTTGGAAGATGGAACAAAGATGGTGTTTGACCCCTGTGAAGATCACAAGAATCTATAATACTAAATCAAATAAATGTTGGAAATGCAAACAAAACATTGGGTCATGGTTTCATGTTTGGTGGAGATGCCACAAAATTAAAAACTATTGGAAAAAATGTACACAATTCAATACAAGAAATGTTGAAGATTAGATATGAATTAAGACTGGACATTTACTTGTTGAATATGTTAAATAAATTAGACTCAGTTATAGAAAGGAAATACTGGAGGATCCTTCTATATATGATTACAACAGCAAAGTTGCTTATAGCCCAGAAGTGGAAAAATCAAGAACTACCAAGCATGGACGATTGGCTGATGAAATTAACAGAAATGAAAGATATGGATAAATTAACTGCCTTATTAAATCAAAAAGAATTAGAGAAAGTGCACAGGAATTGGTCCCCAATCGAAGATTATTTGAGAACAAGATAGTGTTGAGATAGCAAATTAAACATGATATAATTGTATTGAATTATATTATAAAGATTATGGGGAAAGAATGTAGATCTGATTTTTATTTTGAGAACAAGAGAGACACATCATTGCAGGATAGAGAAAGACTTAGAATCATGAATACAAATAATAAGTATTTATTGTCAATGAACTTTTGGAAGTATTAATTATAGATTGTGAAATGAGATGACAATCAATAACCTTTCTTTTTATATCTTATTGTAAGATGTTTACTTGTAAATGTAAATAAAATTATTTTTAAAAATGAGTTAACCTCCCCACTGCAGTGTAATCACAATCTGATCACACATCCTTATGACTGTTGGTATATATATTTTAAAGAATGACAAGAATTGCAGTCACAAGATGAAAAGATGAATTGCCACAAATAAACTGGCATGCATATACACACCCTGCATCATATTCCAGAGGACAGTGGTGGTGGGGGGGGGGGGGACATTAAAATATGTGTCAAGGACTACTTGGATGCCAGCATCTGCCTGAGCTCCACAGTGCTACCAGGCCTCGATCAATTTTAAGATCATCTGAATGGATGCTCAGGCACTCAAGTACAAAGTGTTTGGAAAGAGGAAGCTTCACAAAGAAATGTACACTTTCTGTAAAAGATCAGAATGAAAAAATATAATGCTGTCCAGCTCTAAAGTCTTTTTCTTTTCTTTTTTTCATATTTCAGATTGTACAGATAAGTTGGCAATTGTTAAAAGCAGTAGTTAATTTCCCATTACTACTCATCTCCCAAAGCCAATGCTTGTTTATTTTTCACATAGCCAAGGTCAGTAGCCATTAAGTCTCACTGATACAATGGGATTTAATGAGGCATCCATTAACCACTTGAAGGATGCTTTTAAAACATACACATATATATTCTGACTATCTCATGTTTTCCTCTTATTCTCCCTGCCTCTCTCCTTTCTTTTATGTATCAGTTGAAGGGCCAAAATGATGACTGGTATGAGCTAATTAATGTACATCAGTTTTTACTATATCTTGGTGGTGGTAAGAAAACCAGAAAAATCTAATGGCTGAAAGGCATGTTTAATACATTTATATTGTGAGTAGGTGTTTTCTCTAAATTTGACCAGCAATTTTCATTACTGTGGATTAAGCATGCAATGAACAACAACAGCTTTAATTGTTTGACAGAGCCTCACATCCCCTGGATTTGCAGCTGTTGTGAACTATGCTCAATAAATATACATATTAGACTTTGATGCATAAGGCAGGGAGTTGCCTGTTGCCAGAATCTGCATGCATTG
The DNA here is from genome assembly GCA_020142125.1 of Phrynosoma platyrhinos. Taxonomy (NCBI): domain Eukaryota; kingdom Metazoa; phylum Chordata; class Lepidosauria; order Squamata; family Phrynosomatidae; genus Phrynosoma; species Phrynosoma platyrhinos. Next base: position 77,269,421 of record CM034703.1, read on the forward strand.
GAAGACAGTGTTCTGGAAGGTAGGGGAAGAGAGCCTGGATTACTGTCCAAGACAGGCTTTATTCCCAAGAATAATCTACTACTTGACAGACCAAAAACAGGAAATGACAGAACACCAATTGTCATCTACAACCCCCAGGTGAGACCACTCAAATACATCATCAAAGAGCTACAACCTGTGTTCTGGAGAATAATATAGCCCTCTCACAGTCTCTGAGAGGTAGACTTCTTAACCTTAAACAACTACTCACCCACAATAAGATACATAACATGAGTGGTAATACAGGGGCAAGACCCTGCCACAAACCCAGATGCCAACTTTGTGTCCACATCTACTCTGAGAACAACATTACAGAAAGTAATAACATCACAAGTGCATTTACTTGCTTATTCTTAAATGTGATATACATCACTCTATGTCAGCAATGTCCCTCTGCATTCTACATTGAACAAACAGGACAGTCACTATGCAAGAGAATAAACAGAAATGAATCTGACATTAAAAACGGCAATACCCCAAATCAGAAGCACAACATATCAACCTTTCTGGAAATAGAATATGGGATTTACAAGTACAGCTCCAAAACAAAAGAAATTACAAAGGAAGACTGGAAAGGGAAACAATTGAATTAAGTTATGTTCACAATTGCAAATCCATTATGACCAAAGATAATGATTCCATGGCATATTACATATGTTACCACAAGAATGTTCACAAGAAATCTCCCCAGCAAATGTTTTGATGCCAAGACTGTGTTTTCACATATCAATATGTAGAGAGATCTTGTAGCATCTTTGAGACTAACTGAAAGAAAGAAATTGGCAGCATGAGCTTTTGTAGACTTCAATCTACTTCCTCAGATGCTTTTGGTGGAGTGGAAGCCAGGGATAGACATATATATGCCATAGGTATGTGAGAATGTCAATTCAAATTCAAAATCCTTTGGATATGGAAATGAAGTAGTAAGTCGTTCTAACTATGGTAATTTGCAGACAAAGGCATAGCCATTGGATATGGAAATGAGATGGCAAGACAAAATTGGCCTTGGAAGCTAGCCTGCAGGTTGGGAGGATAGAAGACATTGTTCCTGTTCAATCCATTGCTGAGGGACTGTAGTTTATGGATGAACTCCAATTCTGCTGTTTCTTTTTCCAATGTACCTTTGTAGTTCTTTTCTTCAAGGTCTGCTGTTCTAAGGTCTGAGAGAATGCCCAGGGAGATTGAAATGTTCTGCCGCCAGTTTTAGGGTATTCCCATTCCTAATGTCTGATTTATGTCCGTTTATCCTATGGCGTAGGGACTGGCCTGTTTGTCTGATGTAGAATGCTGATGGGCATTGATGACATGACTTGGCATAAATCACATTGGAGGATGAGCATGTGAAGGTCCCCCTAATATTGTGAGTGATGCCATTAGGTCTTGTGATGACATTTCCTGGATAAATGTGTGGGAAAAGTTGGCATCTAGGTTTGTGACAAGGCTTAGTACCTGTGTCCCCATCTGTGTCATGTGTCTTCCTGTGGGTGAGTACATGTTTGAGGTTTGGAGGCTGTCTGTAGGCAATTTAAGGTCTGCCACCCAGACCCGTGAAAGGGTAGCATTATTGTCCAGAATAGGTTGTAGTTCATTGATTATGTGCCTGAGAGGTCCATGTTGGGAGCTGTATGTGACCACTAGTGCGGTTCTGTCTTTTTCCCTCTTCAATTTGTTCTGTAATATATCAGTCCTGGGTACAAGTCTTGCTTTGTTTATTTGTTTGTTTGTTTTACTTCATGTGGTGGGTACTGTACTCTGAGGAATTCTTGTTGTAATTCCTTGAGTTTTACATCCCTGTCTTGTGGGTCTGAGCAGATGTGATTGTATCGGAGGGCCAGGCTGTAGATCTGGTGTGTGTGTTCAGGGTGGAAACTGGAGGCACAAGGATCACCCCTGTCTTCTCAACACAACTGTAGAAACTACAGCAATATATCTCAGACCCAGAAAAAAAAAAAAGAACTCCACGTGGACTCCTCCTGATGGACAGTGCATGGAACTACACTTCTACATAGAATGTTTCCACCGCCGTGCCCAAACAGAAATAAACAACAAGAGATGCAACTTACAACAAAATCTCAGTCACAAGGAACAAGATTCCATACATAGTCTCAAGAACAACCCTAATATTGAATTTATTGAGTAGCCCAAAGGCCATTTCAAATTACTAAATACATAGTAATAAAAGCAATATCATAACAAAAGGGGGAAAAAAAGAAAAAAAAGGCGGCGGTGGTGAGCGAGAGAGAGAGGCCGCGCTCCAGGGCCACACCTGCTCCCCCTCCCCCCGGCAAGAGGCACGTGGCGCCAGTGAAGACCGGGCCTATAAAAAGGCCCCAATAGCCTGCTTTTGGTGGCGGTGGCGGTGGTGAGTGAGAGAGAGAGAGAGAGGCCGCGCTCCAGGGCCACACCTGCTTCCCCTCCCTTCAGGGTGACCGCAGAAGAAAAGAGGCAAGGAAGTGGCCGCGCTTCAGGGCCCCACCCGCTCCTCTTCCCTTTCATCAAGTGGCACTTTTTGTTTTGTTTTGTTTTGGGTTTTTTTTTTTTTTTGTGATTTTGTAGCTGGTTGAGGTGCTTCAAGTCAAGAAGTCTGGTCCATCTGTAAGCTTCCCAATTAAGTAAATAATGGGGAAAAGAAAACGAAGAAAACAGTTAGGTGGGAGCCCAAACTCAATCCCCCAAATGAAACTTCCCAAACAGCCAAGAATCGATGAGTGTTTGGTAGGCAAGGGGAATGTATTGAAATCTAACCCCATTCATATTTCTAACAGATTTGAATCCCTGGTAACTAGCTCACAACTAGAGCTAGGGGAGGAGCAACCTTTGGAACCTTCTCCATCTCTAAATGTTAATTTGTCTGAAAATAATGGCGAAGATCTGGGTCCCCATTTCAGCTTGCTAGTTCAACCAAGTAGTATTGGTGTCAGTTGTAGGGACCATGAAATAGACCATAGAAACACCCAGACACTTGTTAGAAATAAGAAGAACCAGAATGAGGAACAACAACCTGGGGAGAACCCAATGCAACTTATGATGAAATACTGTCTAATCACCACACAAACTGTTATTTTTATATCTGAACAGTTAGCTGAGTTAAAACACAAACTGAACATGTTAACTGGAGAAATAGAGTCACTGGAGCAAAAAGTACTTGTAAGATCTTCTTCCAGTCCCCGTTGTATAACCAAGTTGAACAAACATGGAACTAATGTAACCAAGTTGAACAAACATGTTCAAGCATCTGCTCAAGTAGTCTGGACCAAAGGAAATGAGGAAAATCTGGACCGAAGAAGGTTATCCTCAAAAACAAACAATACATTGTCGGGGATCCTACCACTAGAGAACCAGGTATATCCTAAAGATGCCACAAAAAATAGTAAAAAATCTGCAATAGATAACTGTATACTTCAACCGAAAAGGATTGTGTTAAATGTTCATAAGAACAGAATCAATGATGGTCAGTGGTTCTCTAAGAGAGCAATCAAATCCTCTTTGGGAAAACTCCTTCACTGCCAACTAGAGCAGATTGATCTAGACTCTGTCGAATGGCTTCCTGGGGCATCAAATCTAACCCGAATTTTACTGTCCTTCAGGTACTCTACCATTCCCCTGATGTTACTTAGGATGAAGGCCTATTTAGCTCGATACCAAATTTTTCCTATTAGAGTCTTTCACGATCAAAGAATTAAGCCTTTATTTGTTGGCTCTAGAGCTGTAAAAGGGGTTATTCCCCCTGCATTGATCCAGAAGGATTCTGAAGATGAGAACCAACTCAGCCGGTGTCAGCTGGAGGATAGCTTCATAGATGCTTTTGGCCTACTCCCAAGAGAAGATCAAGATATTATCTTGCTCAAGCTGGAAACACTAAAACAATCTCTAAAGAATACAGTAATATCTACAGAGCCGTTGATAGACCTGGGCTCCCCAAAACCGGTTGGCTGTGACTCACCCATATATACGAATGAACCTTCAAATCTGCTACATCCAATGTCCAGAGCAAGTGACCCTTTTGATCATTTAAGGGTGCCTGATTCCACTTTGAAGGCTCCTACTGAGTCTAGGTCTGATGTGTGTGTCCAAAAGACGCACTATGAGGAAATGGTGAGATTAGATATAACTCCTCTGATGAGAACTCAGGCACAAAGTCAATCTCCTGCTAAGCAGACTCCAGTAATAGAAGAAAGGGCAGTAATACATTGGGTCCGTCCACAGGAAGGGATCGTAGGGTCTCCAAATTTGATGGATATCGAGCGGGAAGGTCAATTACAACAACATCAACCCACTATAACGTCAAAAGGAGATCACCTGAATAATAACTGTGTCTTCTTAGGTAGTATTGACAACATTGTGGTAGACAACCAGGTGGTGGATAACAACCCCAATTGACTGGGGGAGTCAGTGCTTCACTGCCCCTCTTCTGATTTAGAACAGCCTGGCAATGGGGATGATATTCATATAATTACATGGAATGCGGCAGGTTGGAAAGAGGGTGTGAATACTGATTTAGTGGGTTTTCTCTCTAAGTTTGATGTTGTGGCTATTCAGGAAACCTGGTTAACTAGAGATGATGAACCTTTAAAATTCCCGGGGTTACAAAGCTGGGACATTCCTGCCCAAAAAGCAAAAAATAAAGGGAGAGCTTCAGGCGGTCTGTGCACTCTTATTAGACAAGAATTGCACCGGCAAGCTGAAATTTTGTGTATCGGGGCCAAACAATCTCATTTCTTAGCTATGAAATTTAAATATAAGGGCTTAGAAGTGATATTGATAAATGTATATATTCCACCTATATCATCCCTCTTCTTTAATACCAACTTATGGATAAATTTAGAAATACTTTTGGATGAATTAACAGTTAGATACCCTAGTTCTATAATAATTCTTCTTGGGGATTTCAATGCCAAAATTGGGCCTTCTCTGTATGATTTTGCTAAGAAGAATAATAT
>CM034703.1:77282750-77300935 GCA_020142125.1 Phrynosoma platyrhinos
GGAGCTGAAGTCCCTCGGCCCCTAAAGGGGAAAGCTTGCCTACCCCTGGATTAGGCCATGAAACCCACTGGGTGACCTTGGGCAAGTCACACACTCTCAGGGGAAGGCAATGACAAACTTCCTCTGAACAAATCCTGCAAAGAAAATCCCATGATAGAGTCACCATAAGTCAGAAATGACTTGAGGGCATGCAACAGCAACAACAACTGAAAGTAGGGCTATGTCCATTAAGCTACAGGGCGATGGCTAGACTACCCATACCTACTGAACAGAAAGCAATAACAAAATCTGGAAATAAAATCTAACTTGCTTTACTTAACTCCTGGATGTACTGGGGCTGATGGAAGTAGCATCTAGTTTGCAGCATTAAAGTTTTCCTCACAGTGTTGCAAAACAGTTCCATCTGAAGCTGCATATTATTTTAGGGGGGTTGCAGACTGCCAGAAATAGTGCAAACTGAGTCCACTTTTAGGGTTAGGGTTAGTGCTAGGGAATCATGGGAATTGGTTTTTTTCTGAGACATTGAGCCTTCTCTGTCAGAGAGCTCTGGTGCCACAATAAAATACAGTCCCCATGATTCCCTAACCCTAACCCTAACCCTAAAAGTGGACTCAATTTGCATTATTTCTGGCAGTCTGCAACACCCTTAGTAAAATATGCTGTATATACAATCTAAAGCAAACATTAGGTCATGGCATAAGGAAACGCTAAGGCGTTTTCTAGGACCTTATCACACGGGGCCAAAAGCAGCAAGAATCCACTAAGAATCAGGCGCTATAGCGCTATACATTCCCGTGTGATTACACGACGTCGCTCAGAATCCGCTAAGAATCAGGCGCTATAGCGCTATAGTTTTCCGTGTGATTACACGACGTCGCTCAGAATCCAGCAAGAAACCGCTCAGAATGCAACATCATTCGCATTCTTTTGAATGTCGGTTTCAGCGGGCATTGCAATAGCGCGAGCTTATCCATAGTGCTATTATAGCGCTAGCGCCATATTTATACTAGCGCTATAGTACTGCAATGATGCTCATATCGCTTTCTTGCCACTTTTGAAAGCAGCGTGGGATAAGGTCCCTAGTCACTGCCTCCCCCGTCATTTTGTTAATATTTACCCTCAGTTTGTAGAGCTCTTTCCTTTCCTTATCATTTTCTTCAGCTCTGGCTTTGAGCCATGCTTCGTTCTGGACCTTGTGTTTTTCTAGCATCTCTTGGAGGTCCTGTTTTAGAAAAAAATCCATCCGTGTAAGAAGCATTTTGTCAACTACGGGGTGAAACAAACCACCCTGAAGGAGCAGCTTGCTGCTGCCCCTTTGAACACTAGATTGGGACTGCAGCAACCGCATGCTGCGGTCCCAACTCAGCATTTTCCAGCGCAAAAAGAAGTAGGAGGAAGCCACTCCTTTTTGTGCTGGGAAAAAGGTGCCTTTGCCACTGTAGTGGTGGCTTTTCAGCATTTCTGGAATGCAGCGTGTGTAAATTCTGCACCGCTGAAACACCGTGAAGCCGCCACATGCGTGGTCAGCTGTGCGGCTTCCCAGTGGTCTGAGGGCATGCTGCTGTCTGAACACCATGCCCCCAGGCCACCGGGAAGCCAGCTCTTACTGCCAGTCTGTTTCACCTCTATGTGATTCAAAATAGAATCCAACACTGAAATCAATGAAATGTTCAGGATAGCTGGAGAGCTTTGTTTCAGCATGTTCCAGCACTTTTACAACTACAGTAAAAGCTGTGGAAGGTGATAACAGCAATACATTGTGCCTGAGGAGAAGAACAAAAATTTATTTACCTTCTGTTGATTTTTAAAGTGTATGTCATATTGCTCTTTTTCCTGTTGGAAAGCCACTGTTGCCTGGATCAATTCAGCTTTTGCCCTGAGAATGAACCATGCAAGTGAAGGGAAAAAAAAAAGATTTTAAAAACAGCAAAATATAGATTAAAGTCCATCCTTTCCAAGCGGCTGTTCAGGGGCCATTTTGACTGAGGTTTACAGGAGATGTACTGCTATGAATCTGATGATTTGAGAAAGGTTAATCAAAGTATACAGCAGGGATAAGCGGTGGTCCAGAGCAAATTATGGTTTTAGCATTTCTTTTCTTTTTTAAAACCTATCTTCCCATGTTTTAATGCACTTTAATAAAAGTCCTCTCCTCAACTAGAACACTAAAATGAATCACTTAAAAATGCCCCAGTGGGGCTTTTGAAAAATATCAAGAACAAAATCAAATGTAGAACTTTATACAGCAAGAGTCTTCTGAGTTGTATATTGTAGCCTATACGCTCTTATTTGACCTCACAATTATTGTGATCCTTGTGCAGCATTGTTCTTTTTTCTGCTTTTAGCAGTGAGTGGCTTTGGCTCATAATTCAACCTAATCCTATATGACAGTGATGGCGAACCTTTTAGAGACTGAGTACCCAAACTGAAACCCAAAACCCATTTATTTATCGCAAAGTGCCACGTCCCTTTGGCTTTCTCGTAATGATTTCTGGCAAATTCGGTGCTGAGGCGAAGGCATGTGTGCCAAAGGTTTGCCATCACTGCTATATGACATGTGACATGCCACACTGTGTGATGTCACAGTATCTAATAGCAGGAATAGAGCCCCATAGATGTACTGGGATTGCCTTCAAGCCAAAAAGAAAAAGAAAGGAGAAGAAAAGCCATGAATGTCCAAGAGAAGACAGTACCTATCCCTGGTACAAGTTAAACAACCATTTGATATAGATTGAACATTTATTATTAATGGCTAGACAATCAGAATTTATACTGATGAAAATGTCTACATGTTGTAACTTACTAGACTTAGGGCTGATGCACACTGGCCTAAAGGGGCAGCGGAGAGCCGCCCCAGGGAGCAGTGGATCGAGGCTGAGGCTGCCGCATGCAGCGGCACCAATCCTCCCTTTTGCTGCCCGGAAAGAGCAACAAAATGCCGCTCCTTTTACGGGTGGCAAAAGGGCACCCTAAGAGCTGACACACAGCTCTTTAGTGCCCCTTCTGGCATAGCAGATCAAAATGCTGCAGCGTCAGGATGCCGTCGGTGTGGGGTTGGGGTGCCCGGTGTGCAGCTGCCCCTCCTCATCCCTGCCTCCAGGCCAGCCCTTTGAGGTGGTCTGTAGAGGCCCTTAAGAAAGTAAACCAACACCTACAACCACAACCTCTTTTAATAAAAAATTAATCCTGAATATTTCCCCTTATCTCCTTATTCATTTGGCTTTTCAGCAATGACCAATGGAGGCACTGGATATTTCAAACTTGTTTTAATGGATCTGTCATAGTGTCTCCCCAAGGGAATCCTGGAAACTGTGCTTCTGTTGAAGCAGCTGAGACTCTCAAGCAGAAAATCTCCAACAACCCCAGAAGGTTACAACTCATGTGTTTTTACAGGAAGCAAAAAAGAAAACAAAACACACACACACACACACAAACAGTTTCAGCTTGAAGTGAACATGTGCACTAAGAAATATTGACATTTGTGACAAAACAACAAAGACTTTCTCACAGTTGGAAGAATTTGCTAAAATTATCCATTACTTCCTTTAAGAAGAAAATTAGTGAAGAATTACATGCCTAGAGGAATGTTACACTTATAGGAGCAAAACATTTCATTACTTTATACCATAGGCATGATGATCCCTTCAGTTTAAAGGCAGCTAACCATATCTCCCAATGAAGCACTAGATCAAATAGCCATTCTAATAATGCCAAAGAATACCTACATGTTGAGCTTTTGAAATTCAGAGTCCAGCAAAGCAAAGGCCTTTGTAATCATCTCCATTGCTTGGTTACGAACAGAATGGAAATCTTGGAGCTGAACTGTCTGTGTAGAAAGTCATTAGTTAACACTGCTTGAGCTGTTATAAAGCAGGATGAAAGAAAAGAAAGCTTTTATCATGATTAACTTCCACTTTTACTAAGAGCAATGTTTCAAGATTAGCCAAGTTTTCTTGCATCACAGCCTATTTCTTGTCCCAATAGATTTTTTTCCCTCTGCGGAGACCATAAGAAATTAGAGATGTTGAAATAATGCCAATCCAGAACTGATGTGGTCCATAATCTTGTTCTTTCATTCAATCTTGCTAAAGGAAAGGCTGTGTTATAGAGTAGTGAACATTTGGGTAAATGTTATCCTATTTCTAGGTTTGAATTGATCCTCTAACATTTTACTCCTGCTTCAAAAGGGAACAAGGAAAATGTTTGGCATTTAAATAATACAATTATTATTAATAGTGGGAATGCAATGTAACTAAGCAGATCTTTTATAGCATAATGCCTGATGTTAAACAGCCATTTCTTAGCATTTAATACTAATTAATTCATTTGCCAAGGAGTATATTATGTAGAAAAACATTTAATTGGTAGCTTAATTGCTAATATAGAGTAATTACTTTGCTATGTAATGCTGATACTTGGGTAATCTTTATAAACAAATGATTTAAAAAAATTAAATGGGTCCCTCCAGCAAATACAATTCCTTTTGAAAATGCATTTAAGCAATATTTTCAAGTAGTATCTGCAGGAGGCACAGACTGAGGCCTGAAGGTTTTCTCAGGGCTCACTTAAATGGCAAGCAATGCAAACACAGCTGTGCTCAGAAGACTTCACTTCTTTTTATTCTATTCATCAGTTACATGTTAGGTGTCCTTCTTTCCTTTACCACAGGCACATGGGAAAAAGTGGTCCCCTAGAAACCAACACCTGGGCCTCAGCTGCAGTCTCTATGCAGAAGCAGAGTCTACAAATGGCCTGTTATACAACATTCTGAGGAATACCTGAACATCCCTGTGGGCATTTATTTATTTATTTGTTTTTGTAACATTTATATGGTGCATTTTATCATGAAATGTTCCCAGGATGGGTAACATATATGGTACATTATTGCACTAATAAAAATGTATGTCCGGTCACTATGAAAAATTTCACAGAAACTTACATTTATCTCAGTCTAATACAGAGATAGGAGAAGTAGGCTGTGCAAGCCACCTGCATTTCTCCAGGGCATTTTTACAGCCCCTAAGGAATTATTTATTTATTTGCTTTTTCTAAACAAAAACATATTTAAATGTCTTTATTCAAAATGTCCCCTGAAGCCTTTTTTTTTTTTTTTAAAAAAAACATGCTTTTGACCTCCCTGGGCTTGTTGTAAACTGGGGGGCACTTTTAAAAACTGGGAGCTTCATGACCAGGAGACAAAAATATGGCAAAAATGCTCCTAATGCTTCCTAAAGAGCATAGGAGCTACTTTTGGAGTTAAGAAATTGGAAGAGGAGGCATGGTCTCCAATATATGGTGATGTATGTATGTTACCCCCTTAAACCTTAGTAAAAGCCTTATCACATTGCAAAAGTAAGCCAAGATGCAGTGAGATAGTAGTGGCTTTCTACTTACATCTCCACATGTCCTCAAAGCAGTTCCATTCTCTTTCCAGAGGGAGACAGTTGTAAAAGCATACCTTTTGCTAAATGGATTTTTACAGTGTGACAAAAGGCATGCTTTTATAATTATCTCCCTCAGGAAGAGAACAGAAGTGCTTTGACAGCATGTGGAGGGATAAGCAGAAAGCCACTTCTGTCTTGCTGCATCTCAGCTTAATTTTGTAATGCAATAAGGCTCTATGGCAGGGGTCAGCAAGGTTTACTTACCTGGGGCCGGTCGCTGGTCCCCAGGTCTTCTGGCAGGCCAGGGGGGGGAAATGGCAGTGTGCACGCGTGAATGGCCCTGGCTGCCATTGCTGCGTGCATCACAGCCACCATTTTGTTTGGCAAAATGGAAGCCGTGACTCGTTTGTGCATGCGCAGTACTCCTGTGCATGCGCAAACGAGTCGCGGCTGCCATTTTGGCAAACAAAATGGCGACTGCGATGTGCGCGGTGGCGGGGGTTGGCCGGCCGGGTGCGGCCCATGGACTGTGGGTTGCCAACCCCTGCTCTATGGGGAGATGCAGACGGGCAGCCATAGGCCGCCCTTGGGAAGGGGTTGTGGCGCCTGGTGTGTGGCTGCCCCTCCCCTTCCCTGGTTCCAAGACAACTCTTTGCGCCGTCTGCAGAGCCCCTAAGTTACCCATCACTGGTTTAGTATACAGGTTCAACTGTTTAATCACAGACCTGTTGGAACAGAATTGTTTCTGTCAACCATCAAAAGCTCTTCAAAGTTGGTGCCTGACAGTGTTCCACAGCTGTAGTACCATCACTGAGAAGGCCTATTGTGGTATATGGAGGCCTGGACTATCCTGGATGATGGAATGATCAAAAGGGTCTCTCTATCAGATCTCATATCATAGGCAGGATCAAAGGACTTAACTGTGTTAAAAGTGTTGGCTTAACATAAGCACCATTACTGCTTTACATCTGGGGGACCAGTATGTTTGTACTTGTATTTAATAAAATAAATAAGTGGATGACTGGGGGTAAATTGGAATTGGTAGTGATTTTAAAAAAGAGGGCATACAAGGTTGTTCGAGCATGAAAAAACAGGAGTACTCCCTCCAGGAAAAATGTATTACATAGTAAGAGATTTCTGTAACCTTGGGTTTCATGCTTTGACAATATTTCTGTTTTTTGCACAGATACTGACCAAGTCCTCAATATGAGTATTACTGATTACAGGAAAACCAATACAGCATATTGCACTAAGGTAGAAGTGAAGCCACTAGTCAGTTTTAGTTAAAAGAGGAGTTGCAAGTTTGTATGAATTTTAGCTACACATGTAACTTGGATTATTCTATTTAAAATATGTATATATTCCTCTTCATAAAAATTAATTCCAGATCAGATGACAACAACATAATATGTTTATTATAAACAGATTTTTATATGAAACATCTCCTGTTCTGTTAATGTGGAGATTTTATGGAACAAAAAGAAGCCAACTTTTTTGAGCAACAATTTCTAATGATTCCAATTAAACAAACCTGCAATTCTTGCAATTAACAGTGTAGGAAGTTGGTGTTGTGTGTGTGTGTGGGGGGGGCATTAAAGGACAAGGGAAAACATTAAGGAGACAGGAGGCAGCATCTGTCTTTGCTATTAATCTCCTCCTCCCGTCCCACTTCCCCTTGTATTAGGCAAGAGCCAAATTCTCTATTAATGAGCATGTGGAATGTGGACTAAAGATAGCCCATGATGATTGGCAGACATTACAAATTCCCTACCTCAACAGGAGGTAAAGGTATAATAACCATCTGCAATACACCTAAATCAGCCACCCACATGTCCTCCAACATTTCACAGATGAAAATAGGACATATTTGACCAACCAATATCAGAGTGTGGTCAAGATGGCAAATGTTATAAATGAGGAAGAACAGATAAGTGAAGAGAGGTTGCAGCAGTTTTCTTTGGCTTGAGTCTACTAGAAAGGGAGAGACTCCCCATCCTCTCCTGCTGGGTTAATTGAACACAAGCTATTTTAGCATGTTGAAATCAGTATGTATTGAGTGAAGTTAGCTGAGGACAAAGGGAGAAAATGGGAGAAAGAAGTTGGGACATTCTGAAAGTGGCTGAAAATGGAATGATAAAAGATTAACTGGGGCTGTCCCTGCCAAAACAAGACCGTTGAAGGGCAGGAGCCCAAGACAGGCAGACCACTGTATCTAATAGTAGTGATGGCTTTGGTGAGATGGATGAATGATGCAGCAGTCATATACATTTATCAGTGAAAAGGGGGGTATTCTTTTTGTATTATTCCCTACGTGCAATATTGTAGGGATATCTGGTACAGGTTGAATCTCCCTTAATGCTTGGGACTAGAAGTGGTTTTTTTTTTTTTAAATTGGATTTTGGAATACATGTATTTACATGTACATATATAATGAGATATCTTGGAGTTGGGACCTAAATCTAAACACAAAATTCATTAATCTTCTTTTATATATATCTCATATGCATAGTCTGGAGGTAATTTTATACAGTCGTCCCTCTTTATTTGCAGGGGTTAGGGGAACAAGACCCCTGCAAATATGGAAAATTCATGACTAGCACCAGCTCTGCTCACCTTCTTCCTTTTAAGAATAGCTGCTGCCAGTTATCCCAAGGAAGAGAGAAGGGGCCAGATGTTGCTGGACTGCACTTACAGTGAACACTTGGTATCAGCTGGGGGTTGGTTCCAGGATTCCTCGTGGATAACAAAATCTGTGGATGCTGAAGTCCCATTAAATACAATGGCATAGGAAAATGGTTTCCCTTATATAAAATGGCAAAATTAAGGTTTGTTATTTGGAATTTATACTTTTTTTGAATATTTTCAAGCCGTGGATGCTTGAATCCGTGGATAAAAAATCCATGGATAATGAGGGCCAACTGTACCAATATGCTTCACCACTGCTTTTCTAGGTGAGGGCAATGGGAAATGCAGTCCAACAACTTCTAAAAGCGTACACAGTCCTCAATCTTTTATTACACTGGGAAACTGCATCGGTCTTGGCTTAGCAAAACTGAAACAAAGCACTTACTGGAATAGGAGGTGGTGGAGAAACTGATTCAGTCAGCAAAGGAGAGCCTGTTAATTCATATCTCACTTTGGGGATTTTGGTGGGTGTAAACCTACACATCCAAATAATAATCATAATAATTATTTCTTATCCGCCTCACCCCATGGATGGGGAGGGAAACAACAACAAATAAACAGCACATGATATCATTTTAAAAGAGCAAATAAGATCAGTGTATTAAAACAGTCAATCCATAGTAAAATTCACAATTTAAAAATCATCTAGATAGGCCTAGACAGTAACAGTTAATTTAGGATTAGATTTATTTCACCTGAACAGCAGTGGGTATGTGGTACTGAATGACATTTTCCTTGCTCTGATCTCCTTTGAGTAGAAGAGAGAATTTCAGCAGGTATCAATTGTAATTTTACCTGGTGAATTACATCTTCCATTCAACCATTAAGGTACAGGAGCCCTATCCTGTTTTTCACCTGACAACCTAGTTATGAGTTTTTTCTAGACTGTGGGTAAAAGAGTTATTGTTAATATGCGGCAGTCTTTGATGTTCATAAAATGCACCCTTAACTATGTTTCTCTCTAAAGATGGGTTCCTGGTCAGAAAAGACTGAGAACCACCACACATGGTGAGCAACTACCTCACCCAGTTCTAAGATCCTCTTTAACAAGACTGCTAATTGCCCTCAAGTCTATTCCATGCATGGCAACCCTGTGGATGAGACACCTCCAAGTTACCCTGTCCTGAACCTCTCTGGTCAGGTCCTGCAGGCCCAGGAAGGGATTCTGGATCCTTTAGAACACAATATGATATAAAGGGATGGAATACAAGAGCAAACCTAGTGTACCTAGTTGTTGTTAATAATAATAATAATAATAATAATAATAATAATAATAATAATAATAATAATTTTTATTTATATTTCCCGCTTCTCCCTATAGATCGAGGGAGGGTTACAACAATGAAAGTATACAACAGTGTACAAAAATACAATCAATAAAATCACAACATTATTAATAAATCAATAAAATAGCCAGTTGTCATCAGCATCCAGAAAGTCATACGGTCGATTTTAAAGTAGTACTTATTTAACTTATTTAATATGCCATTGGTATATGAGAATGTCAATTCAAACTCAAAATCCTTTGTGTATGGAAATGAAGTGGCAAGTCTAGTTTTAACTGTGATCGTTGTGGACAAAAACATAGACATTGGGTAGGGAAATGAGATGGCAAGAACAGTTTGGTCTTGGAAATTAGCCTGTAGGTGGGGAGGATAGATGAGTGTAGGACAAGGTTGTATAGAAAAAACATTTCATTTCATATATATGTTGAGCCCAACAAAAGCTATATTAATGGAAGGCCTTAGTTTGGGACTAAACCCATTGATTGAATGGATCTCCTCTATCTGGAAAATGCCAATGGATTCAGTTCTTTGGGTCTCATTATTCAAAATTTTATGTAACAGAAAATAAGTGTCATTAGTGTATTCCATCTGGAAAGTGGGAAGGTTTTTTTTGGGGGGGGGGAGTAGCCTATGTTCTAAAGCCAGATTAGAAAAAAAAAATACTCATTTTACATATGCTTACCTTCATGAATAATATCAGAGTTCAGAAAATTACTTTTAAAAATCAGTGTTATTCACTGCAGTTTTTAAAAATAATTCACTGCCACTTCCTCAAGTGTTCCTTGTTGAGTTGTTTACCACATTATTCAGTACATTATTAGATTTAAAAAAAACCTCCTACAGTCATCTACAACAGTGAGAAAATATGATATTGGAAATAAAATCCATTCCAAAGCACTTGTCCTCCAAAATATGTTTTGGAGTTTGTTTAATATGTTTAAATATGTTTTTAATTTATGTAAACTATCTTACTGTTTTTAGATTGTTTAACCACGTGTTATGCTATTATAAATGACCTTGAGATCTCTTGATATAATAAAATATAAAAAAATAAACAGTCTAAGACTATACTAGACTAGACTGTAGAAATTATCAGATGGGGGATCTCCTGTCCTTATCCCATCTAGGACAGCAATCACATGAAAGACATTCAAACATGTCACACAGATCCTGTCATTAACCTGTCAGTGAAATGAAATTGCATTAATATGTTCTTCCTTTAAATAAAAATGAAGGGCAAGGATGGGACAATTCCACCTCACTGACAGGGCAATGACAGGATCAGTGCGACGTCATATGAAAGTCTTTCATGTGATCGCAGTCACTAGCGCTTCCTGGACAATGTCCGGATCATCATGATATTATCTGAAAATCCTTCCTGCAATCACTTCTACTGTGTTACTTCCAACCTTTAGATACATATTAGATACATTATATATTTATATGTCTTCCTGCCAAACTCAAAACACATATACTTTTTTGTGACTTAATAGCTTCTATGACAATTTATGGCTATAAACATGGGCTTGAGTTACTGGCTCTGCATATTTTTTTTTTATTTTTGTAGCATATTTTATCAGTTGGCTTATGGTGCAAGGGTGGCTTCATATAATGTGGTAGCCTACCATTTTCCTGAGTTCTCCCTAGATCAGGGGTAGGCAACCTAAGGCCCCGGGGCAGGATGTGGCCCCCCGAGGCCTTTGAACCAGCCCCAAGCCAGTCCTGCCGCCGCCGCAATGATGATATTGATTATTGTTGTTATTACTTGTTCTTGGGGTTTTCTTGGCAAAATCTCCACAGAGGTTTTGCCATGGCTTTTCTGGGGCTGAGAGAGTGTGCATGCATATTTTTTAAATTTTTAAAATGTTTTTAAATTTTTTATTTTAATTTTTTATTTGTTTTATTTATTTATTTTTGGTGCTTCGGCCCCCCCAGTTGTCTGAGGGACAGCAACCTAGCCCCTGGCTCAAAAAGCTTGCCTACCCCTGCCCTAGATGGTATGCAGTTCTGCACTCATAAAAATGATATGGAATGTGACTCATCTAGCTAAAATCATACTGTTACCATAGGACTGACATACTGGAGATAAGAACTAAGCTCTAAACTGAAACTTTGTGTTTCTGTGATCAACTAAACTCTTTTCAAGTATCAAACGTTAGGAACACATAATGGACCTGATGGCCCTTGAAGTCTCTTCCAACTCTATCATTCTATGATTCTATGCTCTTGAATATTAGTAGATATTTTTTATTGCTGTAAAAATGAGAGTGCATCAAGTAAACAGTGCATACAGAGATAAATGGCTTTATAACCTGTGGGTTGTTTATGAATGCCTTGGTACTTATATGTCAATATTTCTGAATATCCCAGATTTCTCTTTATGATGCTTTGTTGCTTTTTTACATTATTTTTGTTTTATTATAAAGTGGGGGAGGAGGGTTTGGAGGGGGGCGTTGTAGATTTGGAGGGGGGTGTTGTGATGAAAACTGCCCCATTAATGTTTTTTAAATGAAACGAGGTTTATAAGATCAAGCCCAAATGAAGGGGCAAAACAGACTGTCCAGAAGGAGCGGCATCACCCCACCCCTTTGAGTGCCAGATCTGGGTTGCAGCAACTGCACAATATGGCCCCACCTATCTGGGGTGGAAGAAATCTGCCTCTTTGCTGCTGGAGCCGACTTTTTGCTGGCTCTGGGCAGAGTGAAGTCTAAATGCCACACCCTGAAGCTGAACAGAAGCTGACCAGTGTGTGATCACCAGCATGGCTTCCGTCTTGCTTGGGGGCATGGCACATCTAAATGCCATGTCCCCAAACCAGAGTAGAGCTGGACTTTCTGGACCATCTGTTTTGCCCCTAATTTATATGAGATAAATTATAACTTATAAAAATGTTATCTTAAAAGGATTAATAGTCCCTCATGCTTTCCCTCCTTTGAGTAGGTATAGGAGAAAAGGATGTCAGAAAAAATACCTGCTGTTTATTCCTTGGATTCCCAGTTCTGAAAGAATCTCCTTCATAACTAAAATTCAGAACAGAAATATACATTAATTTGACAGACAGTCATGGTAAAAAGAAATTAAGATTCTATGTTGTAATCATTAAGGCTGCATGCATCCACATTGCAGAAATAACTGCCACGGCTCAGTGCTATGGAATTCTGGGAACTGTAGTTTTGTGAGACATTTATCCTTCTGTGTCAGCGACCTCTGGTGCCACAACAAACTACAGTTCCCAGAATTCCATAGAATTGAGCCATGGCAGTTAAAGTGGTGTCAACCTGGATTATTTCTGCAGTGTGGATGCAGCCCAAGAAACATTTGTAGTTAGTAGCCACAAGAGAAACACACAGATCTGCACAGCAGCTTCTGCAGATGATAAATGGCACTATCATCAGCAATACAAAACCCTATTGTTTTCTTTCTCCAGTGGACTGACAATATAGTCCTAACTCAAAAGATGCCCTGGCTGTGAAGCATTAGGGTGCTCTTCTAACAGAACTACCTTATTTTCCTGCGTATAAGACTACTTTTTTACCTGCAAAATCTGTGGCTAAAGTGGGGGGGTCGTCTTATACGCCGGGTATAAGGATAATGAAGATAGAGGTGCTAAAACTCTATATTTTGACTGGGAAAATGGGGGGGTCGTCTTATACGCGAGTCGTCTTATACGCCGGAAAATACGGTACTCTGCTGGCTAACATCTGTGAAAGAGTAAGAAAAGGGGGTGGAGAAGAGGAATATCCAAATAAATGCAGTCACTTTAAAGCCTGAACAGACCGACATAAAAAGCCAGCATGGCATTTAGACACTGCATACCAGAGGAGTGCTGCAAAGCTGTGGGGGTGGCAGAAAAGCCATTTTTTTTTTGCCAGCAAAAAAAGGAGTGGCTTTTTGCTGCTTCTTTTTGCAGTGGCAAAAGTTGCTGCAGCCCCAATCTGGCACTCTCAGGGGTGGTGTCATACTACCCCTTCAGCATGGCCTGTTCAGCCTTATGTCAGCACAAAGATAGGCCACAGTGAGAGTAAAAAGTAAAGGAGAGTAGTCCTAAGTAATTTCTAACACCTTGGGCTGATACACCAACTGCACCCCTTCCTAGAACTGGAGGACCTAAAGATGTTAATGCACACACAGGTAACCTCAAGGCTGGACTTCTGCAATGCGCTATCCATTGGGCTACCTTTGTACCAATTCCAGAAACTCCAACTTCAGAATATGGCAGCCAGATTGATTATGGGTACATCCAGGAAGGATCACATTACACTGATCTTAAAATCACTCATTGGCTGCCAAATAGTTTCCAGGCAAAGTACAAAGTGTATGTTATTACCTTTAAAGCCCTATAAAGTTTGGGTCTAGGTTACCTATAGGATTGCTTTCTCCCATATAATTTAGCCTGTACACTTAGGTCCTTTGGGAAATGTTTGCTCCAACCATTGTTAGGAAGGATCTAATTAGGGGAAATTTATAATTAGCTCAAATCTGCAAGAGTGGGGCTCTAACAACACCCTGTGAGACCAGAGTACCGATGTGTATACCAGAGGACTAAGAGATCCCACAATGGATGAAACTGAAGCAGGCTTCTTCAATTAAAGCCTAAATATTTATTAAAGGGGAAAACTGCACACACACAAATATGACACACACACACACACACACACACTGCACAATTAGAAGCAAAGGGGTGAAAGCGGAAATAGCTTGAGATGGGCCAGACTATGGGAGAAACTCACTTCCGAAGGCTTCTCTGGAAACCGCTGTGGATGTGGATGATGGTAATGATGACACACGGCCACCGAAATGGGGGAAAGGGATGGCTGAAGGAGCTATGATCAGAGCACAGACTGACGTGGAGCCAAGCTGCACTCCAAAGATAGCACGTGGAGTCTTAAAAATCCAGAAGTTTATATAGGCAATACCTTGCTCCTAGCTATAGACTTGATGGCTTGGCTGAAGCCAGGACAAAAGTGCTGATTGCCTTGGCTTTTGTTAAGCCAAGATGTGAGGATAACCTAAACAATGCACTTGGGTCTTGACACAATCAAGGAAGGGAGGTTAGAGAAAAAGAGTGCAGTTAAATCTGATCACTGCCCCATCAGGAGTAAGACTCAGGACAAACAAGCGCTATTATGTTGATTTTTGGGATAATGGTCTTTCCCCTTTAGCAATTCCCAAACCTGCCTGGTAGGGAATTTTCCAGTTGTTTGGGCAGGCTCTCCTGATGTCTACCTAACTTGCCATCTAGAGGATTATGTCTGACATTTGAAAGAGGTCAGTTTGGGGTCATAGAGGGAACTCCACATGTGTCCCAAAATTTTATTAATTTCATATTTGCTAACACCATCCAGGACTAGACTGACCATTGTTTCTGAGAGGACCTTTTTGTTGGCTGCCTTCAGACTGTGGAATGACCAGCCAGAGGAGATATGACAGCTGAAAATGCTGACTGCATTTAAAACAGCATTAAAGATATATCTCTTCCAGCAATCTTACCCAGTCAATTTTAAATCATGCCTTTTTAATTGTGTATGTATTCTTATGAGTGTATTTTAATGGTTTTATAATATTGTATTTCAACTGTGGGTTTGTATTTTTAATTGTGTTTTCTACTTTAACATGCTGTACCCAGCCTCAAGCCTTGAGGAGAGGTGGGAAAGAAATAAAATTTATTTATTTATTTATTTATACATTGCACTCCATGGCTGCAGACCTACACATATTTAACTTGGGAGTAAGGGCCAACTGAAAAATTACTTCTGAGAAGATATGTATAGCATTTTGCTGAACACATGCAATCTAATGTGCATTTCCATATGCCTACTAAAGTTGTAACGATTTCAGGGGAGCCTAAATATTCGTAACCAGAGCTTGGAACTAATTAGTTAAAAATAAATAGTTACTAGTTATTAATTCCCTTCCTCAATAATAAAAGTAACTCTGCTATATTATGATTGTAATTTAATGAGAGGCAACAACACACTCCCTCTATGGTATTATATCTTTTTGTTACTTCTATACTTATGAGGGTATGAGCTCACTAAATGGTACAATAGGAATATCATAAGCCTTAAGTGCTAGCTCATAATGTAACTCCTTCTCCTATTGCTATTGTGGGTGAGAAGTGAGGCCAAGATGAATAGGAGAATGTGTTTGGTAACACAGCTTGTAGCATCTACATTTTTAAAAAAAGTAATGTGAGCAGTCTGAAAGCAAGGCATACTTTTAAAGATGTTAACCATGATGATAACTAAGGTTTTTTTTGGGGGGGGGTAGGGGTAGGTATTGAAACTACAACTGTTAAAAAACCCTACTTTTAAAAAATAAATTTGAGCTCTGTTGTAACTGTGCGAAAAATTATGCTTAATGATGTTTACTTCTTATGGAGAAGTGTAGCTTTTGCCTTCAATGTTTCTAGCCCTCACAGGACAGATGTTTTGGATGATGTTTGCCCAGTACATCTTCTGTCATTCGGGAAGAGAAATGTAGACCGTCATAATTTTACAGTAGGAGTTCTGCCTAATATAACCAAGAACTGCATGTGGAAGTGTGATGGCTAACAGTGTATTTACACTGCAGTCCTATACATATCTACTTGGAGATAAGCCCCATTAGTTCAATGGGACCTCCTCACGGATTGTAGGATAGCCATATTATGGTATTTTATTTCCAAAATTGATCTATGATCTATGAATTAATTTATAACTTAATTCATACATGGGTGAAATAGTGATATTGAGAAGGCTCAATGTTTCAGAAAAAAACTACAATTCCCATGATTCTCTAGCATTGAGCCAGCACAGTTAAAGTGGTCTCAAGATGGATTATTTCTGGCAGTCTGTTCAGGTCCTTAGCTTTACAGTTTATAACAATGTAATGTAGTGAAATAGCTTTATGAGGATGAACATATTCTGCTATAGTGATTCATGACAGAAACCAAAGTAGCATACTCAGCAACAAAATAGGATGTGTAAGGAGGCTGTGAAATACTTTTCCTAGGAGTTTGGATACAAAGTGAAAAGTTGTACAGAGGCCCTAGGAAATTAAAGAACCAATTAAATACCTTCTGAATGTGATTCAGTAATTGCAAAGTGGTCACGGCTGGTCATTTGACTGAAAATGGTGAAGCCAGACTCACTCTATTTCCCATAATAGGCTAAGTCACACACACTTGTAGTCATGTTCACAAAAAGCATAACTCTCAATGCAATAGTTAAGTAATCTCTAAATTCCCCCACTGCAGATAACTCACAATTTAAGCAGGATCAGACTGCAAATTCATATGCATTTATCTGGAATGATGACCCTCTATACCAGGGGTAGGCAACCTTTTTGAGCCGGGGGCTGGGTTGCTGTCCCTCAGACAATTGGGGGGGACAAAGCATCAAAAATAAATAAATTTTTAAAAAATTAAAAATTAAAAAATATGCATGCACACTCTCTCAGCCCCAGAAAAGCCATGGCAAAACCCCTGTGGAGATTTTGCCAAGAAAACTCCAAGAACAAGTAATAACAACAATAATCAATATCATCATGGCGGGTGGTGGTGGTGGCGGCGGGCGGCGGCGGCAGGACCGGCCTGGGGCCAGTCCAAAGGCCTCGGGGGGCCGCATCCGGCCCCCGGCCCTTAGGTTGCCTACCCCTGCTCTAAAATGAACAGGAATAATTGGGGAGAAGACCTTCACAGAGTATGTAGTAGTATGGTTACTGTTTAAGAGTAGATGAGTTTGGAAATTCAGAAGTTCTAGTGGCCATTTATTGGTACCATTGAAGGCTCAGTGTTGCAAGTGAACTTCAAGTTAACATCTGATTATCAAAAGCAACCCCTAAACTTACTAGGTTGTCTGTCTGAAGGCTTTATCAATTTCATTCCTACGAGATCATTGAAATCTTTTTCATTTATTCCGCCAAAGATATAGAGCTGTGATAAAAGATAAATAAGAATACTTAGTAATAGATTGGATTAACACGCTCCTAAAGCAATATTAACACTAATCATGCTTATGGAAATTTTTGTTGTATAGTTTTTCTCTGGAATTTCTTGAGCTCCTCAATAGTAATTCATTTGCAGTTTATTATGTGCAGAGAGGCTTTGGGCCTCGGCAGACGGCTTATTAAGCCATCCTCGAGGCAGGGAAGAGGAGGGGCAGCCGCATGCTCGGTGCTCCTTCTTCCTCCCAAGGTTGCCCTTGGAGCTGCCGGCCCTCCGCATGGCCGGCACTCCGGGGGCGACCTCCCGCCACAGCGTCCGCACACGCTGCGGCGGATAAGTCAGCGAAAGTGTGCCTCACGCTTTTGACGCGCACTTTTGCTGACTTGTGAAAGGAGCGCTATTTTAGCGCTCCTTTCAGGGACGGGGAAGGAGCGCCACAGGATTGAGGCGTGGGGATGCCTCGATCCTGCGGTGCACCTTCCCAGGGCGGCCCCGTGCCACCAGTCTGCTTCCCCCCTTTATCTCTCAAGGTGAATATTCTGGGCTTCTACCTTGTCCTTAGATCCTAAGTTGAAAATAAATCTAAACTGAGAATTGGGCAAAAATAATGGAAGTAAACTTTAAAGCTGTCAACTATTTTTAGGGGCTGCTTCTGTGCCTTTGATAGCCTCATTACATGATGAGGAAGCTCTTTGCAACCATTCTATGCCACAGTATAAGGGGAAACTATATAAACTATAAACTATATCTATATCTAGATATAAACTATATCTAAGGTTGCTATTGAAATCAGAGGAAAAGGCCAATGAGAATCTTGGCAAGCCAAAGTTTAATCATTGTATTTATCTTAGTGTATTCAAGCGGTAATGGGCTGGATGAGGAAAAACAGATTGAAGTTGAATC
>CM034703.1:77301035-77314603 GCA_020142125.1 Phrynosoma platyrhinos
GTTGTCGCCCCCAAACTCTGGAACGGCCTGCCGGACGAGATCCGTCAAGTAACATCATTAGACAGCTTTAAAAGGGCTGTCTAGATGGATCTCTTTCGGCAGGCCTTTCCAGATTAAAAATTCTCCCCGGCCTCGGATACGCCCATCCCATTGATCCTTACATGGCCCCATCTAAGGATGGTAGGATCATGGCCGCAGGGTCTATATATTGGTTATGTGTAGTTTATTGAATTGAACTTATTGTTTTGTTTTAATAGTTTTAATCCTCATTGATTTAATACTGTTTTAAGGGGGGGAGGGGTTTTTGGGATCGGATTTGTATATGTTTTACAGTTGTAAGCCACCCTGATTGGGTTACCAAAGGGCGGGATATAAATAAATTTTATTATTATTATTTATTATTATTAGTGCTCAGACAAAAACAGAAAGGAGAAGTATGAGCCAACCCAAAAGCAGGCTAAAGCTTGGGTTGATCAACTGACTCTTCAGTGGAGATTGACAGAGTGATGCTTCAGGACTGTACCAGATTTTTTTTTTTAAAAAAAACATACTACATCACATGTTAAAGTGGGAATGTTTTGCCCCCCATGATGGACAGCAGCACTAAATTCTGCCTTTCTATTCTTCGGTCAACTAATGCTAATTTAATTAAGCAAACAACTTTATATAGGTCAGGGCCTTTTTGTCATATATTATTCAAACCATGGGTTCATTCAGCCCAACCACCCTTTCCCAATATGATTCATATGATATGTGTTGGACTTCAATTCCCATTGCACACAAACAGCATGGCCATTTCATGGACACCATGTTAAGAAAGGCTCTGGCTTTCCAAACATTTGGACAGAACCTTTTCCAACCTTGATCTCTAGGAGCGTGCTGGAAATTGGCCCAAAATGGAGGTTTTAGAAGTAATGACAACATCATATGAAAACAAAATTTGCTAGTAAAGGCAAATTTTGCTTTTATCTCTCAAGATGTATTTTGCAGAGTGGAAGGGGAAGGGATAATTTCATTAACAATAAATTTAATTAACGGTTGAGGGGACCATAGGATGGGATAAGACCTGGTATTTCAATCCCCATTCCTTTGTCTTGAAATGGATGCAGTATGGAAGACAGTTAGATCATTGGTTATTTTTCTAAGCAATATTGAGGGTCACATGCATGGTTTCCGATTTCTAATGAGTCTTGAGTCTTTCCATCCTTCCTTATCTTTTCCTGCCTTCCTCTCATTGTCTTTCAGTTGTTACTCTCGCTTTCCAATCTCCCTAAGACACTTTCTCCTCTCCACCAATCCTGCTCTCCCATTGATCAAGGGCAAACCTGTAATACAATTGTCTGAAAGAAGGATGTGACTTTAAATCTTTTATATGGAACCTATTTATGTTTGGGAATCAGATGCTTAATCTCACAGACTTACTACAACTTTCCATTCTGATAAATCATTAATAGTGCAGTGAGGAGAAAATCCGTCAGTCTTTTCCAACCAACATCTTCTCCTTGTCTCCTCTATGTATCTCCCTCTTTCAACCATTAGGTTTAGTGCCATTAGATGTATCTGAATTTAGTGGCATTTCTTAGGCTAGGGTCCAGCCTATTCATCATTTTCTTTTCTATATATTCCATTCTTCCTTTGAAGCTTGCACTTTACTAATGAAACTGAACTTTCCCCCCAAACTCTTCTAAAGCTGATAGACAGTGTGGAAAAATCGACATGGAAGTGTGCAGCTAAATACAGATGAACTAGCAGAACAATATTAAAAAATAAATATCTGAAATACATGTCCTGTGAAATAATGGATGACAACAGAACAAGGGAGGAAGGCACTGTCCCTCATCTCCCATGATATTCCCACTGACAACTTTCTGTTATCCATGTCTGCTCTTTCTTCCCATTTGTTAAACTTACTAGTATATCTGTCAGGAGCTATAGCAGCTTATGGAAAGATATTCAATGTGAAAATTGCATGGGTTACAATGAAAGTGTTACATTCCCATTCCCTGTTGTCCTAGTGTATCCCTCTCTGATTTTTCTGATTTTTGTGAAATAAAAAAGATGGTAGGATCACAGAATTTCCACAGTACATGGTATTTCTCTCTGTGAAAGCGATCTACTCACCATTACCTGTTTCACATGTTGTTAAGCTTTAACATTATTAGCTAATTTACTGCTTAGATTTGTATAGGCTTTTTGTTCAGTATTTTTGTGAAATATTGAGAGGAATTAGACAGTACATACACTGAGAGAGACAGTAAACTTTAAGGAATGACAGGTTTATGTCTTTAAAATGAATTTCACTTACATGGCTTTGGAGAATAAAAGCTACATGGTTCTGTCTGCAAGCAGGGGGGATTCCCACATAAAGTGGCATCTTCCATTTCATCCGTGCTGGGTGACATGAATGAAATAAAAAAAGTAATAAATAATAAAGCAAACTCACTGTCAGAAATCTAAACAATCAATCTTTCCAGTGGATTATGTCAGAAGTGCTCTTAGAACTATAAATATTTTGTGAGAATCCACTGAAAATCTGAGATCTTTTACGGGGCATAACAGTAGTAGTGAAAGCTACAGTAGTAATGAAAGGCGTGACAACAATGACACTAAGGGCCTCGGCAGACAGCTTATTAATCTGTCCTTGAGGCAGGGAAGAGGAGGGGCAGCCGCATGCTCGGCGTCCCTTCCTCCTCCCGAGGTTTCCCTCGGAGCCGCTGGCCCTCCGCACGGCCGGCGCTCCGGGGGCAACCTCCCACCACAGCATCCGCACACGCTGCGGCGGATAAGTCAGCGAAAGTGCACCTCACGCTTTTGAGGCGCACTTTCACTGACTTGTGAAAGGAGCGCTGTTTTAGCGCTACTTTCAGGGACAGGGAAGGAGCACCGCAGGATCGAGGCACAGGGATGCCTCGGTCCTGCAGCGCTCCTTCCCACGGCGGCCCAGAGCCGCCAGTCTGCTTCCCCCCTATGATAATCCTCCATTTGAACTTCTAGGGAAAAGAAGTAGAAGAAAGAAAAGATAATTCCAGAGCAAGTGTTCTCTGTTTTTACATGCCATAGTTACTGAATTTAAAATCACTATAAGTTCAAACTAAATATACAAGAGTGCTATTGTAATAAAGCAGATTTATGTGAAACAAACAGGAAAGCGGGAGAGATTCAGGGATAAAAGATGAAAGAGAAGACATTTATTATACCAAAGAAAATATCAGCAACAAATTTGACATCAGCAGAAACTGACTTTCAATTTTCATTTCTCTCAAAATGCTTTATGAGTGCTATGATTAGGAAATACTAAGTGACAATTATTATTTTTCACTGTTTAATATAAGACAGTTTTCTCTAGTCTGCTGTCTTCCAGATGTACTGCATTATAATTCCATTCATCTTCGGCCAGGATTGGCTGTGTATATAGTTGTAGTCCAACATATTTGGAAGACACCAGGTTGGAAAAGATTAATGTGAGACATTGAGCCTCTACAGATGGCGCTTTGCACCATCTTGGAGAGAGGGGAGGGGCAGCCAGACACTGGGTGCCCCAATCCCTCCCCAAGGACTTCATGATGGCACACGCCATTATGCATGGTGTGCGGCATCAAGATGTCCTTCTGGCACAGCGTCTTGATGTGTTGTTCTGGAAGAGCTGCAGAGGAGCCGCGTGGTGGCTCTTGATGCATCCCTTCTACCGGCTCCGAAAGGAGTGGCATTTTAGCACTCCTTTCAGGGCTGGCAGAAGGGAGGATTGGGGCCAAGGTGTGGGGCAGCCTCGGCCGCAATCCTCCACTTTCCAGGGCGGCCCATGGCCGCACGTCTGCATCCCCCCATTGACCATTTAGATGAGGAAAAGGAAAATGTTTTTCACTAGGCAGTGCCTATGACTGTATTGATAGGTCACATACTATTCCTGGGAAAAGAAACTCTATGCAAGGAAAAATTCTTGCTATTATGGGTTGATTTTTATGCCAGAGAACAAATCCAACATTCCCAAGCAACCCTGGAAGCCTTCAAGGCTTCATCCTGTCATTCACATTTATTTAGTTATTAATTTCTGTTTCAGTTTTCTTCTAAGGCTCTCAACATAAGATACCTATTTTGCTTCCAGCACTTTATTCTATGAGGTGAGTTGGGCTGAGAGAGTGACTGATCCAAGGTCACCCAATGTAATTCATGGATCAGTTGAGATTTGAAACAAGGTCATCCCTGACTTACTCCAATCTTCTAATCCAGGGATGAGCAACCTTTCCCCTTTAAGAGCCGAGGGACTTCAGCTCCCAAAAGCCTCAGCCATGTTGGCCAATAGTCCCATGTTGGCCAATAGCTCCTGGGATTCTGGAGCTGAAGTCCCTCGGCCCTTAAAGGGGAAAGGTTGCCTATCCCTGTTCGAATCCCTACACATACACACACATACACACATACCCCCAAATACTGTGGCCTCACTTAGAACCACAAGTTATTGTGATTGGAGGGGATTTCAACAGGTTGATTCCTGCTGAGGTGATAAATGATGATGTTGAAAAGTCTAACCATCAACAAAGCAATATGGATGAAACCAGAGAACACTCCTGATCCAGATTTCTTCTCTACACATCCTATCACTCCTGTCTACTGCAGTCATGCTGACTGATGACAGAAGTCATATAGAGAACACATAACTGTGGAAGAATACATGCTCAGTGATGTCTGAGCCTGATTTAGCATCTAAGCCCCAAACTAAAACTTGATTTTCCAGTTCTCTTATGAAGATTTTTACTTCATCCAGTACCAGCCTGAGACCAAAAGGAACCATTCTTTCTTGATCTTATACACTCACTAAGAAATCCTGGGATGGAAGCTAAGCACATATAAATGAGAAAATAAGGAACAAAAAACAAATTGAACAGGTTCTTTCACAAAGACACTTGGTAAATATTTTATTTATTCAATGCAGTATCAAAATTTAGCAATTATACTGTATGTGGTCTGGTTAAGATATTAGTTTCCAAATAATATAATCTTCTTTATATATTAGATTAAAAGAAAGGGAGAAGTTTCATTCTATATCTGGTTTGTTTCCTTTTTAAAATATGGAAGTGTTCGGCTCTTTTAAAAATAGTGTTTATAAAATTAAAAAATACATTTCTGTACAAATGTCACTTTTACTGGTTTTCATGCTAAAAAATCCAGATGCCCTCTAAAATATTTGGTGATATGAATACTCTGAAAATAAGTGTTAGCATTGGCTTTTGCTTTTTGGTAATGAGCAAAAGAATTGCACAATATATGTGCATAAATGTTTTCAATGTGAGTTATATATTAGTTTTCAGAGGCAACCTTTCTTATAATTTCCTTTAATGTTTTGCCATTAAGTGATGCCTTATTAAATACAATTTCTAAACTGCTGCTTACATTCATGTCAGAGCATGTGGGTGGGTATCACAGCTATTCCAGCATGTACTGCTTCTTGGAACTACCATGGGTATGCATTTAACTATTTTCTCTGTCTCAGAGATCTGTCTAAAGAAAATCTCATTACTTTTATTTCTGTTGGCCAGTAATAATATTTGGGCAAGGCCAACTCATGGTGCAGTCTGGATAAAAAACCCCAAAAATGTACACAGCACAAAAAAAACCCACCAGCTATTGTATTGGCAGTGCACTGGCCACTTTTCACAATGAAAAGAAATAATCACAGACAGTTGATTCATCCAAAGTTCCTGGAGGCTTTTATCTTCAGTTATATAGACACAATATAATACAAGGGTAGGTAACCTAAGGCCCGGGGGCCAGATGCGGCCCCCCAAGGCCTTTGGACCGGCCCTAGGCCGGTCCTGCCACTGTCGCTGTTCCCCGCCGCCCGCCGCCCGCCATGATGATATTGATTATTGTTGTTATTACTTGTTCTTGGGGTTTTCTTGGCAAAATCTCCACGGGGTTTTGCCATGGCTTTTCTGGGGCTTAGAGAGTGTGCATGCATATATTTTTTAATTTTTTTAATTTTTTAAAAAAATATATTTTTATTTATTTATTTATTTTTGGTGCTTTGGCCCCCCAATTGTCTGAGGGACAGCAACCCGATCCCTGGCTCAAAAAGGTTGCCTACCCCTGATATAATACATCATACACACACACAAACACACACACAAACCTCTCTGACTTCAACTTCAAAGTCTGCTTCACAGCTCCAAACCTAATCCACACATACACACAGCAATCAAACACATACTGCTGCTTCAACCATAACTCTCAACCAACCAAACATTTCAACTGTCAATTGTTACCTGTAAATCAAAATATTTTTCTGTTGTTTAAAGACATATTACAACAACAATTTCTCCTCTTTCTTCTAAGGCTGAGAAGCCTTTCTTACATGACTGCCTTATCTGTAACTTATTGCTGGTGTCTAGCCTCTAGTTATTTTCTCATTTGTCATTT
This sequence comes from Phrynosoma platyrhinos, assembly GCA_020142125.1. Taxonomy (NCBI): domain Eukaryota; kingdom Metazoa; phylum Chordata; class Lepidosauria; order Squamata; family Phrynosomatidae; genus Phrynosoma; species Phrynosoma platyrhinos. The sequence continues at coordinate 77,307,447 of CM034703.1, forward strand.
CTCTCTGTCTCCCTCTCTCTGGACATTATCACACAAGCCCCATTCTTGCCACAATGACACTAATTGAAGAAAAAAAAAGAATCCTACCAGTTTAAGAGCAGCCATTATCACATTATCTTCACAATCATGTGATTGGGGTTGTTTCTGCATTGTGCTCTTTTCTGCACTCCCCCATAAACCCACCTTCCTGCCCAATGTCCTACCCATCACTCTTTTTAGTTTTATTTTATTTTTACTTTTTAATGCAATTTCAAAGTTATGCTGATGTAACTCAGAAAATGGAGACCTCTCACACCACATCCTTTCTGAAGATCTTCACAGGCAAATCATAGGACCTTATCACATGGGGCCCAAACCAGACAAAATCCAAACGAAATCCCGACCTAATACGTATTATTTTTCTGTGTTTCCACACGAAGTCGCACAGAACCCCGACAGAACCCCGACAGAAAGCGGAAAGAACCAAGATCTTTTGAATTTCGGTTTCTTCAGGAATTGGAATTGCGCGACGGGAATCATTTCGCATTTACCGTAGGTCTGATAACCAGATACGTATTATGGCGCATTTCCCCGCTTTTGCCATGGTTCCAGCGAGCATTCCTCTCTCTGCGCATGTGCAGGAGGCTCATTTCAGCTACATTTACGGGTTTTTTTCTCTTGTGTGTGGACACTCAATACACTTACTGTAAAAGCGCAATGAAGGTAATGACGTTTGCGGAAACAAGGGTTATTTCCCGTTTATTTTCGGGATGCCTCGTTTCCACTTTATTTTCAGTTTTCTGGGCCATGTGTGATAAGGTCCATAGAGTCATAGAATCATAAGAGTTAGAAAAGACCATGGGGGCCATCCAGTCCAACCCCCTGCCATGCAGGAATACACAGTGAAAGCACTCCCAACAGATGGCTATCCAGTCTCAGTTTTAAAACTTCCAAAGAAGGAGACTCCACCACAGTGTATTCCACTGTCAAACAGCTCGTACAATCAAGACCTTCTTCCTAATGTTTGGGTGGAATCCCTTTTCCTGTAGAAAATCTTTTGTTGTCTTTCTCTGAACCCTTGTTTTTCCCCTCCAACAAACCAATAGGGCCAGGCTAAATTCAATCTAGTTTTACGAATGAAGCCTAACCAGAATATAGCTTGCTAATAGGTTATTTCAATTTCTGGAGGCAATGCTAACTCATCATATTATTTTTCTGAAGGAATGAGCGTTTGTATAAGAAATAATGCTGCCAAAACTATGAATATCTGATAGAGCTTCCAGATTAGGGGTATCCTAGGCACTAATATTTTGAGACCCAAAGCTGAGACATGAGAACAGCTCTTTGGTGATGTAACAGGAAGTGGATCATGGCAATGTCACTAAACATAATATCTTAAGAATCAACCACAGTTGCTTGTGTAATTCAATTAAAAAAACTCACAAAGTCTAACAAATAAGAAAATATCTATCTGGCTAGAAATTAACCCCCTAAGCAGACGGCTTAAAGGGCTGTCTTGGGGGCAAGGAAGGGGAGGGGCAGCCACACAATCAGCGCCCCAACCCCTTCCCCAGGTCGTCCTTGGAGCAGCCGGCCCTCCGCATAGCCAACGCTCCGAGGAGGACCTCCTGCCGCAGCGTTTGCACACGCTGCGGCGGAAAAATCGGCAAAGGTGTGCCGCAGCCTTTTGCGGCGCACCTTCGCTGACTTGTGAAAGAAGCGCCAATTTAGCGCTCCTTTCAGGGGCAGCAAAGCTGCGTCATGGGACCGAGGCATGGGGATGCCTCGGTCCCATGGCGCAGCTTCCTGGGGCGGCCCATGGCCGCCTGTCTGCTTCTCCCCTAAGTTTCCAAGTTTTGCACTGAATGGGGAGAGAAATTTTTCCCACAGCTCTGTTTTTAACAGCTTTGCAATTACTGCTTTCAGAAACATATGGGAGTTGTAATCTAATCAAATAAGTTTTCCAAGTTCTGTTTTGAACAGAAAAATAATTGCAAAGGTTTTCCATCTGTATTTTTCACTTTTCTCTAAATATTTATTTTAATACATCTCACGTTGTAGTTCAACCAATGAAAATTTTCCCACAAAAAGAGTTTTTCTGATTCTGTTTTTCAATGAATTATCTTCTTGAACCAGTGGCTCTCATCAGCCACCATCTTCTTTGCTATAATAGTTTCATGGTTTTCTGGTGTGTGTGTGTAAAGGATAAAAAATAAGAAAGATGGGGAAAAGAAGGAAAGGGAAGATTATAATCTAGGTAGGATAAGCAGCGTTAGAAAGAGAAAAAGGATGAGAGAGAAAAAGGGAGGTGTTACAAAGGAGACAAATTTTAGTTGGCAACTTCTCAGTTTGTGCATATACCATTAAAATGTTTATATATCATTAAGTAAGAACACATAACCAGGTAAAAACCTATACATGGTCTGTCCCAGTATCTTTTCATTTTCTGTCTTGTAATAAAAGAAGGGAAATGCTTGCTTAGATGTTGAGTCTGGGAACAATGCCAGATGTTCCTTTAAAACAGGCATTCCAAATTCTGGTCTTCCACATCCTTTGAACTTCAGCTCCCAGAATCCCAGACCATTGGCCATGGGGCTCGTGTGGTAATGTCCTAAATTGGGAAACAGCAGGAATCTGCTCTAGGTGTGTGCCTACCTACAAAGATCAAGAAATACTGAATAATACTTTTAAGAATTTTCTAATGTAAGAAGTGAAATTAAGGCTCAAGCTGTCTTACCATTAAGAAGAGTGAGGGGGCTGATTCTGGATTGTTCTTGCTGTTGTTGTGTGCCTTCAAGTCATTTCTGACTTATGGGAACCATAATGTGAACCTAGCATGGAGTTTTCTGAGGCTAACAGTGTGTGTCTTGCCCAAGGTCACCCAGGGTTTCTGAGGCCTGAAGCAGATGGCCCAAAAAGGTCATGCTGGGACTGTGTTAGTCCTGATCATGCCAGGATTTTGGCAACTGCACGGGCCTGCTTCTTAAATGGGCTGTTGCCACAGTTCTGAACTGAGCTGACCGCAGGAGTGCTTTTTTACAGCTCCTTTTTGTGCCAGCTTTTCCAGGTTGGAGTGCTCTCTGCACAGCTTCTGGACACTTTGGGGTTGTGCTTCATATAAAGGCCCTGCCCCCAAAGCAGCCAGAAACTGCTCTTTTCTGCCCATCTGTACCAGGCCTATGGCTAAGTGGAGATTAGAACCCTGGTCTCCAGTGTTCTAGTTCAATGCTGAAACCACTAGACTACATTGACTCCTGATTCTGGGTTACTCTAAGAGAAAGACACTTGTTCTTTCTCAGATATCAAAATTAGCATGCCCAATTTGTTTTTCTCCTGTTTGGTTTGGTTTGTAACATCATGCCTGATGAAGAAGCCCATGGAGCTTTGAAAGCTTGCAACAAGTATATTGTGCATTTTGGTTGGCCAATAAAGGTATCACTGATGGATTTTTGTTTGAATTTGCTAAATGGCTAACACAGCTACCCCTGAATGTTTTGAGAAGACACACAAAAAGATACAAGACCTTTGATTGATAATCTTTGATGTTATGGCCATAGAGCATATCTGAAATAAAAGTTGGATAACACCTTAGAACTAAGAAGCACTGTGCAGATTTTTTGTGTTTTGATGTTACCTTGTGTGAGGCCAAGGCCACAGAAGGAACAACAAAAGAAACTATTTAGGTTAAGACCTTGCCAGGGTTGATAAGAAACCAAGTGAAGAAAAGAGCTCAGAGGCATGCTTACACACTAACGGGGGAAAGGCTTTGCTTAGTACGTTAAAAGGGACACATACAATCATAAGGGGAATGAGAATGTCTGCTCTTGACTTCTCTAGTTTTATTTTTTTAAAGAAGTCATAATATTAGTGCAAACTACAGACAGGAATGCACAGAGATAGCCTTGAGTTTATAGGAAACCACAGGAATGTACCAACAGATAAGATATCCACATGGTTGAGGAAGGTTCAAAGGATCTCAAAAGAATCCATGCAAAGATATGCCAGAAGTGCAAAGGAAATGGATTAGATGTACCCAAAACAATGTGGATAAAACACAAGGGCACCTGGAAAATATGAATACGTCCACCTCTGATTAGTGATTTTAGCATTTGTGATCATCATTTTAATTCTTGTGTATAGAAGTGCACAAGAAAGGCTACATACATTGCCTCTTCTTTTTAACAGAAGTTCACCTTACCTCTTCTTTTTTGAACTTCTCTGGACTACTGGACCCAGAAATCTAGGTCATTATTGTTGTTGTGTGCCTTCAATTGTTGCTGACTTATGGTGACCCTAAGGCAATCCTATCCTGGGCTTTTGTTGGCAGGTTTCTTCGGGGGTGGGGTTGCCATTTCCATCCTCTGAGGCTAAGAGTGTAACTTGCCCAAAGTCACCCTCTGGGTTTCCATGTCTGTGCCAGGATTCAAACACTTATTTCTAGAATAATAGTAGATGGTCTCCTGCCAATTTCTCTAAGAATTTACACTGCCTGTGACTTTTTTCAATGGAGATTCTTACTTGTGATACCAACTGAAGTGGTGCTAAGGCACCTTCTTTTGGCTGTTGAATGGACAATCCATCCAGAACATACAATATTTATCTAGGGCCAAAAGCTCAGCCAGGAGTAGGCAACCTGTACCCTTTAAGGGCTGAGGGACTTCAGCTCCCAGAATCCCAGGAGCTACTGGCTAACGTGGGACTATTGTCCAACATGGCTGAGGCTTCTGGGAATTGAAGTCCCTCAGCCCTTAAAGGGGACAGGTTGCCTACCCCTGAGCTAAGCATTTCTTCTTCCCCACAAATTTGTCAGTAGATAAGATAATCTATTTAAGTACATGGAATATCAACTGATTTAATGTACTATACAGCCTAATGTGCAGCATCTAATGAAGATAAAATAATAAAAAATCATGAACGCTGTCATTAAGTTGGCAAATGATTTGTCTATCTACTGAATTAACATTCATAGTTATTAATGAATTTATGACACTTTCTCTGCTTTCATCTAATACAAAAGAAATATCTAACAATCTCAGAAAATTAAAACTTATCTTAGCATCTGTAGACATTATTTCACTCAAGAACAGAAATTATCAAACATTCATAACCATAAACCATCTAATACATAATACTGCCTTAATGACTTGGCTCAAGGAAGTAGTAATGTAATGAATTAGCTATGGATGCTTTCCATGGAATAGAGAGAAATTTTTTATCATCTGTAAACTGCAGTAGATCATGGCAGAGTTAAACACAAAGCTTCAGGGATTAACCATAGGGACTAGATATCAGGAATGAGAAGAAAACTCACAAAATTTCTGTAGCTTGAAATGTTAAGGAATTGTTAACCCTCACAGGAGGTCTTGTTTTTAGTGTTCAAGTGGGACAAGGAGTATTCCCCCCCCCCGATAAATTCTTTTTTTGCAGAAAACTGGTGTTTTTTCCTTTTGAGAATCAAATCACACACAGAGAAGAACTGTTTGATTAATGCAAAAACCTCAAATAATTCATTGAGCACTTTTAATTTTTAAAAGGCCACGAAACAAGGCAGCAGCTATTGCAGTTTTGAGCAACTGTGCAATCTGAGCAAAAATGATTTCCTGCAAAAATGAAAACTCTCATTGGGACCTGGAGAAAGTGTCTTGCCAACTTGCAATTGAGGTGAAAAAAAGTTGAAGTTTCTGGTTCTTATATATTTGAATAAGGTTTCATTTCCCTAGTAAGCATGACTCCTCAAGGGGATATATTTCACCCATGTATGGTCATCTAGAAAGAACCTAAGAGAGTTTTTAGCTTTAGTTATAAATTTTACTTTTATCTTGGTGACCTGAATCCTCAGCATTCTTCCATTTTCTATGGCATTTTCTGGAAGCAAATCTAGACCCAAAGCTACTTCCATGTAAAACTGAGGCTTTCTGGCATTCATAACTCCCTTTAAAATAAATTAGTTACCTGAAGGAAGCCTGATAATGGGAGAGGTACAGAGGAACTGATAATGGACACATATTGCTGTGCTTCTGAGCCGGGCAAACCATGCAGTACAAACCACACAAGTGTTTAAAGATACATTTTGGATACTTGAACTCCAACAGTATTCCAGCTTTTCTGATGGAATAGGGTTCTCATTTGAATCTAAACCAATAGCCTCAAGGTGAAAGGCTGGATAAGGACAACTTGGTTTATATCACTAAACTTAGGAGTTTATCACTCGGGAGAAATCCCGTGTGGAAGCGAGGCTTTAAATTAAACGAAACCCGCAAAGCGGGTGTTTTTTCAGACGACGTCGCTGTTAAAAGGAGGTTAATCCGAACGGAAATTAGACAAACATTGCTTCTTTTTACTTTTGGAAGATCCTGAAAGTAAAAAAAAAAAAAGCAGTGTTTGTCTAATTTCCGTTCGGATTAACCTCCTTTTAACAGCGCTTTCACTTTTCACACAGAGCAGAATGGGAGAAATCCCGTTCATTAAAAGCTTCTGCTTTTGCGGGGTTTTTTTACTTTAAGGAGCGATTTTGCATGGAGCTCCCTGTGTGATAAACTCCTTAGTCAATATAAATCAGCAACATTTACATTAGAAAAGACAAAAACTTTTGTCCTCTTGGCCATTCTTTCTTCACCCCTCATCAGGAAGTGCTTTCTTTTAAAGTGAACTCCTGTTAGAATCCTGTCAGTATTCTATCAGATATAGAGTTTAGTATGGGGATAATGGGAGGTTGGGTAGAAGATTTAGTAGCCCAGGTGTCTTATCTGCTGACCTTGAGCGCCTGGCTCTCTTAGCTGAGAAAGCTGGCTCTGTTTTGGGAAAGAAGGGAGGGGCTGAACGCGCGGGCTTTTGCACATTCTTTTATCTGGCTGTAGGGGGGGGGGGAATCTTCAGTCTCAGCTAAAACGTCTGGTAGATATGTCTGACCTATGGATCTTCCAATAAAGTTCTGTTGATTCTCAATCAAACTGACTGGTTGGTTGTCTAAAGGTGCTGCTGTCTATTGCATGACAGTTAGCTGAGACTCCTACCAAGTTTTATTTTATTCTTTTTTGTTTTGTTCCTGCTCCCTGAGAGACGGGGATGGACAGGGGTGAGACAGGAGAGGAGGTGTCCTCCAAAGAGAGTCAGGCCCCTGAAGACGTGGTGGAACCCCGGACGGCAGACAGAGGAACCGGAGCGGTGCCAAAGGCCGG
>CM034703.1:77322890-77334168 GCA_020142125.1 Phrynosoma platyrhinos
GTGTGGATTAACCAGCAGATTTGCCCCGTGTGATAATGTCCATAGTTTAGCCACAATATCCCCCCCCCCAGGATAAAGAACATTATAGAGCCAGTGTGGTGTAATGGCTTGAGTGTTGTACTAGGACTAGAGAGATCAGGGTTTCAATCCCCACTCCACCACAGAAACCCATTGGGTGATCTTGGACAATTCACATACTCTCAGGCTTAGAGAAAATCAATGACAAACATCATAAATGTTTCCAAGAAAAGCTTCTGATAGGATCCCCCTAAGTCAGAGTTGTCTTGAAGACACATAATGACAACAATAATAAAGAACTTTGATGATAACATTCCTTTCCACCATCAGAGGACATCCAGGAATTTGGCCAACAAAGAACTATGGGCCAGTATAAATGGGTACTAAAAGTCACCTTCGGGGCAGCTGTGGGTAGCTTGGAGGTATGGTGTGCACATACCACCCCCACCCCCCACCCCCCGATGCCTTGAAGGTGCCCAGAGCAACCAGCTTCTGGGTGCCTTGGGGATACATGCCACAAGCCCCCAACATCCCAGAAAGCTGCCGTGGGGTCATGGAAGAGCTGCTAAAGACAGTTTTTCCATGGCAGAAAAAGGCATGGTTGAAAACCGCTCCTTTTTCAGATGACACTGCAGCAGATTGGGGCTGCAGCATGCGGCTGTCATGGCCCCAATCCATCTTCAGGTGGGGCAGGTTCACAGTGCCCCATCTGAGCCATCTATTTTGGCCCTATGTCTCCCACCATATCAGGGTGGACTAGCTAGAACTGCCCCAGCTACAGGATCACTTGTAAGGCTGCAGACAAGCATGATGTAAGTGTTCGCATGATGTCCATTTCCTATATACAATTCCCAAATTGCAGGTTTGTTGCTTCTTCCACTATCTTAGTTCCTCTCTTTCCCTGTTTAGAAAATTTGCATCCCAGACAAAAGGCAAAAATGTACTCCTTTGCAGTTTTGGCTAAACCCAGTCAGATGGCTGTGTGAGGTCAGAGATCTTCTGAAAGAGTTTTCAGTGAGGTGGATGAAAATTTTGACTTTCAAAAATGTATGCAGTTACTTCTTTCTCTCACAAGCTCAAAACAGAGATCAGCAGATTTTTTCTCTCTGTGTATATATGGATGGTATTTGTTCCTTTTCATTCTAGTAATGTTTTAATGCATGTATTTAACTTTGAACGGCAAATTAAGATAAATGTAACATTAAGTTTTTGTCCCTTCTAGTATAAATGCTATTGAATGAGATTGTAATGATTAACTAAACACACTGGCAATTTTCTTAACTTCTCTGTCTCTGGACTGGAACTTGCTACTAGGGAAGCATGGAGACAGCTGCCTGACCTGTGTTGTAATCCGTACATTAACCTACCCAACTTGGCAGATGAGAAGACTGAAAAGAGAGAGGCTTGCCTAAGGGAAGTGAGTACATGACAAAGGAGAGATTCAAGCCAGAGGCTTCCTCCAGTTTCACTTAGCTACTGCACTAGTTTTCTATGAAGCAGTACATCTGACATCTATACAGCAACAGCAAGTGTGTTATGCTGAAATAACTGCTAGAAAAACCCACTGCTGCAATCTACTCTAGCAGCAGGTCTACAGGGGTCAGGTATACCTGCCACTTGCTGCCCTCTGCTTTTCAGATTCTTTGAATTAACTCTCAGGGATTTCAAGTGCACAACAGTGGTATCAAGTATCTCCCAAGGTTCTGGGAAATGGAAAACAGCAGAGCCCCCCCCCCCCTTCAATCTTGTTGGGCAAGGGATTGTGGGCTTTGAGCAATGGATGTCACCAAACTGTTGATTCATGAACTGCCGCATCCCAAGGGACTGTTTTACCCCATGCTCAATACTTCCCCCCCCCCCCCAAACATCAGTGTTTCCATTTCTCATTCTATCTTCCTTCCCTGATTCCTGTGTGCCATGGTCCTAGTCTCTCTCTTTCTGTTACACAAACTTTTGAAAAGTTCCTTTCTGGACCACAGCACCCAGAGTTAGACAGCTAGCCTTGCCACTGGGAACTGTGGGGGCTATAGTTGAAAAGTAACCTTTCCAAGTTTTTCTGTCCTATCCAATTAACACCAATTCCCAGGCTTGTTGCCAACTCCTAGCTGCATGGAAAGCTGGTCTTATCTGTAGGCAGAGTGAATGATTTGGGGGGTGGCATGAACTGAAAAGGATGAAGATTGCTTAGTTATTCAATTTATTCTGCTGCCAGGGAGAATAGGAGGAATTTATGGAAATTTATGCTTCAGGTAAAATGAACTCATTCGAGATGTGGTGCTGGAGAAGAGTGCTGAGGGTATGGTGCAGGGGTAGGCAACCTTTCCCCTCTAAGGGCTGAGGGACTTCAGCTCCCAGAATCCCAGGAGCTATTGGCCAACATGGGACTATTGGCCAACATGGCTGAGGCTTCTGGGAGCTGAAGTCCCTTGGCCCTTAAAGGGGAAAGGTTGCCTACCCCTGATATGGTGGATGGCCAAAAAAGCAAACAATTAGGTCCTAAAACAAATGAAGCCTGAACTTTCCTTGAGAGCCAAGGATGGTGCTTTGTGCGGTCTGCAGAGGCAGGGAAGGGGAGGGGCAGCCACAACCCCACGCTGAAGACATCATCATGGCGTGCGCCATTATACATGGCATGCGCCTTCAGGATGTCATCAAGGTGCAGCATCTTAATGCACTGTGCCGGAAGAGACACAAAAGAACCTCTTGCTGCGTCCCTTCTGCCGGCTCCGAAAGGACTCTCATTTTAGCGCTCCTTTCAGGACCAGTAGAAAGGAGTATTGGGACTAAGATTACTAAATTGAGGCTGTTATACTATGGCCATCTAATGAGAAGGAATGACTCATTAGAAAAGACAATGATGCTGGGGAAGGCATGGGGCAGTAAAAAGAGGAAGACCACATGCCACATAGCTAGATTCAATCAGGGAGGCCACAGGCCTGAACCTGCAAGATCTCAGTCAAGAAGTTGAGAATGACTCATTTATAGGGTCTTCATGATTTAAAGTTGACTCAAAGGCAGCTAACAACAAACAACAAACCAAAAAGCATGGCTTGCTATGGGTACAATGAACCTTGCATTCTCTTTCTCTTTTTCTCTCTCCACCTTTGCTGATCTATCTCACTCACCAAAAACTTTGGGCCCTGCCCACTTAGAAGCTGCTAATACCCATGACTCTACCACACCCACCCTGATGCCTGAATAATGCTAAAAAAAAAAAGAGAGAACAATGAAAATAATTAAAGGTAGACAATGGACCTTATCACACGCTGGCCACGAAGCGAAAAGAAACCAAAATAAGAATAAATTCAGTTCTATACCGAAATGAACTGAAATGCTTCACAATACGTATTGTGTGATCATATGTATTTCGCCTGCGCGGCCATTGCGCAATAATTCCGAAAGCTCGCTTGTACTTCCCCTATAAACCGAATGTCAAAAGATCTCAATTTGTTACGGATTAGCTCTGGGTTCTGTCGAGTTTCGCTGCAACGTCGTGTGGAAACACGGGGAACTAATACGGATTAGCTCCGGGTTTTGTCGAGTTTTGGTGCAACGTCATGTGGAAACACGGGGAACTAATACGGATTAGCTATGGATACCCTTTGGATTAGGTCTGCTTTAGACCCCGTGTGATAAGGTCCAATGTGATACCCTCTAGATATTTGGCACTACAGGTACCATAATTCGCAACCACTGCTCCTGCTGGTTTTGGCTGATGGAAGTTCTAGTACAGAATATATGAAGGGCTAAGTTGCCTACTCAGGCTTATATAGAGGCACACACATCAAATGCCACCATGATGCTCCACACTCCTCCTTTGGAGGTGCCTATTTCCTGGAAAAAAAAAGCTTATTTAGCTTAATCTTGCATTATTCAAATATTAAAGATATTAATGTGTTTACTAGTTCCTTTATCACTATAATTAAATTTGTTGGGGATTACTGTAAGAAATAATAAAAGACTGGTGTGAATCCTAATGCAAGTGAGCAGAATTTCACTAGAGCAATGGGGGATTCCCATCTTATTTTTTTTCCATTGAGACTTTACATGTACCCCCCTTTTAAAAATGGCTCTTGAGGGTAAGAGGGTGCTCTGAAATGGGATGGTGGGTTGAAGTAGGAAGGAATAATTGGTAGAAAGTGGAGGTAGTTTGCACAAAGAAATGATACATTTGGATCCAAGGCAATATTTTTCTTATGAACAGATAATATACTTTTCTTGTAGAAAATACAAATACAGTAATCCCTCCCAATTCACAGGGGATCCATTTTGGACCCCCCCCCCCCCCCCCCCCCGTGAATTGGGAAAATCACAAATATCCAAGACCCATTGATTTCAATGGCAGGTGCCATTTTGTCCCTCCCCACTTGCTGTCCACGAAGGACTGAGACCATGGACTCCAAGTCTGTGAAGGAGGAGAATATTCTTTCCATTACAATAACTGATTCATTGCCTTCGTAATAAGGGATGCAATTACACAAGAATAATAATAGCTATTAGTTTTTATCCAAGGAGCTCCAGTTGTCAGTACATTAAACTTATAACTTAAACTTATAATTATTATAGTATTATAGTCACAGAGAAATGTGAAATCAATCCTTGCCAAGGAGAGGAAGAATACTGTTTTGGTGTCTGCTCATACCAAAGCAAAATTTCATTTGAAGCTACTTAGGTTAGCTCATAAATACAGTCCAAAGACTTCTGATATCAGAGATTTCATTAGTAAACATATCTAGATATTGATATGTTTACTAATGGAATGCCTGATATCAGAAGTCTTTAGACTGTGTTTATAAGCTAATTTAAGTAGCTTTAAATGAAATCTTCCTTGGCACATTTCTAACAGTTGCACTCATATTAATAATTCAACATCATAATGTATCTGTAAGAATCTGGACATATGACATGGTTCAGCTCTTGTCACTGACTGATGAAACATTTGACCACTTCAGTCATCCTGAATTTTCCTGTGGGTCATTTCTGTGCATTTGTGGTTGCAAATTTAGGGCAAAACTTATCCAAGAACCTTAGATTCCATTGAAGACAAATCCAGGCCATTTTAATTTTACTGAAATGCTGACAACTGTCAGATCCAACAAGCAAACTTTCAGTCATTTCGCAATAAACTAAACTGCGGGGAGAAGTAAAATCCACACAGTTGTTTTAATTAAAAGCTAGTGTATCCAAATTGGATCTTAGGGTATTTTTTTTAAAAAAAAAATCAGGGCACATGGGTAACAAATGCATTATTATCTAATGTTTCTTTACAAAATAAACATACACAAAGATTGTTGGCAAAAGGAAGCTTCTCACACTTGTAGTATTTATAGCAACATTTCCCCAACATGTTGCAGTGCTGTAGTTTCCTTGTGCCTCTCTGGCTTATGTATCAGAATTATTAGAGGATAAGGGAAAACAGTTACTAATTTGTCATGCTTGTATTTTGTGTTGGTGCTTTCTCTAATGGTCTTAAGTCGACTACAATTTGTCATGTTCAGGTTTCTATTCATTCTCCAGAAAATTAATAAGTGCTTTTCTCCATACTCTGAGCAAGCAAAGAATGATTTCAGAAGTTTTAATAAATTGGTCTTAGTTCTCTGAGTTATGGTGGCATCAGTGGCGGCAATGGATCAGGTGAAAATAAATTGGTATAAGAACCTAATTTAGCAGATTTAGCAGAGAGGTGGGGAACTCTTGGTTTTCCAGATGCTTTGCCCTACAACTCCTACAATTCTTTGCCATAGCCATCCTGGCTGGGGACTTCAGAGAACTGAAATCCAAAACATCTGGGGAATCAAAGATTGATTATTTATTTATTTGATGTATATCCTGGCTTTCTCCCAGATGAAGTTCAAAGCAACTTACAATGTAAATTAAAACAAAAATAGTTAAAGCAATATGTAGTTAAAAAGTTTAAAAGAATTAAATTTTTATTCCAACTAAAATGTTCACAAGTTCCTACATCATAGATGTAGTTGTGAATGCATTACTATAAAAGCTATCACATGAACCCCGTTCTCATTGGGATTGCACTAATGAAAGGAAGTGCATATAAACGTGTGGCACTCTTTACTACACATCTCTTCATTAGCGTGACTGGGCTATTACTAGCCCCTCGTGTTCTCTTCTGCCCTTGTTCTTAATCTTGCCTCCCTGCCCTATGCCCTATCCAGAGTGCCCTTCATTTGTGTGTGTGTTTGGTTTTTTAAATGCAGTTCTGGAGTTATGTGAATGCAGTGTTTACACATACACACACACACTTGTCTGCAATGGTAAAGGGGATGGAGGATGGGGGAGAGGAGGAGACACTGACACCACATGACTGTGCAATCCCAGAACTGCCATGGGAATAGGACTAGCACTATACTAGTGCTATTGGGAGCTTATTGACAGTTTTCCCCATTAATGGCAAGGTGCACGCTAACCATGCTTGGAGGACAAGGCAGTGACGTGGAGACAGTATTGTGTTATAGATATTACCAAAGGTGCTCTTATCCAACTTTTATGGTGGTTTAAAAGCTATGTGTGATAGTTATGTCTCATTCCTCAAGTCATTGAAAATGTGTAATACAGGAGCACACCCTCCAGATACTTATTTTAACAAATAATATCATGGTGCACATAACTGCTGTACAATTCTTAAAAAGATGATAATAACACTGGCTTTTTCATCACTGGCTTTTTCATCAACTACTTGGAATTATGGGTAGACTGCAGCTCAGCAAGGCAAGTAATTGCAAAACCAATAGATCACATATCCTGTCAATTTATTTATTTATTTGTTTATTTAAAAAATTAAAAAAAATATTTCCTTAGCCAGGCTGCTCAAAGAGGAAGGCTCAATTGCTAAAGTTGCCCCAATGGGTGCCTGGAATGGCCCCATCCTCACCATGTTGCCACTTGCAGATGATTGACATGCACTTTGAAGCAGCACAAACTAGTGCGAACAACAATTGTGGCAAAAAAGAATTACAAGGGAACAATGAAAAGATCTGCTTTCATAGTGAACGATGGACCTTTTGGAATCGATTCACAAACATGGAGCGAAGGGGAATCACAAATCAGTTTAAATGTAAGTGGGAACGAACCCTCTTAATATTAATACTTAATATTTAATTAATTAATTATAATTAATACTTAATAAGTATGCCTTAATCTAGCATACTGCTGGCAGTATGAGAGTGAAGAATTAAATAAAGGGGTGAGGAAGGAACATCTGCAAAACAGTGATACCTTTATTGGGCCAATGAAAAGTGCAGAAAAAAACATCATGCAAGTTTTTGAAGCTCCACTGTCTTTTTCATTAGCCAAAAGTGTTAAAAATCATACAGAAGGAAAAAAATGACACTGTTAGAATCATAGGCCTACATTTTGTCAAGATTATGTTTTTGCTGTTGTCAGTTAAGATGATCTGGAGATTGTTGATTCTAACATCTTTTCTTTTCTATTCTTACTGTGTGATTTTTAACAACTTTGCTGATGAAGAAGCCAGTGGAGCTTTGAAAGGTTGCATGATATATTTTGTGCATTTTTCATTGGTTTAATAGAGGTATTGCTGTTTTGTGGATTTTGGATGTTACTGTATTTTGCTGTATAGCTGACACAGCTACCCTTGGATATGTCAACGACAGAGAAATAGCACACAAGGCAAGACACATTCAGTTTCACCCCCCTGCATGCTCCTTTCATTGTTGACACACACCACTTACTCCATCCCTCTTTTATATATGAATCAGGTGGACATGAGAAAGATGACCCTGTTATATATCTGAAATGACCCCAAGAACCAGGCTTTAGAGACTTAGGGGCTGTACAGACCGCCCCAAAGGGGCAGTGGCAATCTGCTCCTTTCCTCCCGGGACCGGGGCCATGGCAACTGCATGCTGTGGCCCTGATCTGGCCTTTCCATTGTGCAAAAAAAGTTGCAAAAAGCAGATTCTTTTTGCGCCATGGAAAGGGCACCCTAGCTGCCACCATCGCGGCTCTTTGGCAGTTCTTCCATGCAACGCTTCTGAATGTTGCACTGAAGACATGTCCTTTTGCCACCCACCATGCGGTTGCTTGGGCGGTATGATGCCAGCCTGTGGGCAGAGTCGGGGCAGACAGAGTGCAGTTGCCACACCCTCACTCTGCCCCTAGGCTGGCTCTTTATGCCAGTTTGTACAGCCCCTTATTTCTCTCTTCATTAGCAATTTCTTTGATGATCATAAGAGAGAAACTCAACGCTAAATTATTATTTGTTCATGCTATTTTATTTTACAGTAGCCCCTCCCAATTTGCAGAGGATCCATTCTGGACCCCACCCCCCATGAAAATAATGGCTTGCAAATATTCAAGCCCCATTGAAAATAATGGCGTGCGTGCCAGTGGTGCATGCTCGTCACCATTGTATCCCTCCCAGATTGTCCCTCCAGTGAAGAGTGGGACCGTGGACTTGAAGTCCGTGAACAGGGAGGGACAACTGTAATCCAATTCTGTTAACAGCTGCCTACACAGATAGACAGACAGACAGGTCAGTAACCAACCTGGCACCTGGGGCTGAACCAGATGTTTTGACTGGAGTCCAGCTCTGGGATACTGAAAGATATTATGTCATAACAAAAAAAATACTTTAGAATGTTATGGACAATAATGTATAGAAGTACATAGAATATAGTGGGTCCTTGATATTTGCTGAGGTTTGATTCCAGGACCCTCCATGGATACTAAAATCCATGGATGCTTAAGTTCCATTAAATACAATGGCATAGTAAAATGATGTACCTTATATAAAACATCAAAATCAAGGTTTGCTTTTTGGAATATATTGGGGGGGGGAATTCAAGCTGTAATGGTTGAATCCATTGAAAAATAATCTGTGCATACGGAGGGCTCTGTACAAATTTCCTTGGTGTATTTCAAAACTGGAACACATACAGTGCAAATTGAATGTATATATTTTGAAAAAACATAGTAGCTTCTACAGTAAAGGGCTTGCTCACAGAAACAGTGGTTTCTCTATTGATTAATTGCATAAACATTTCCAGTACATATTTAGTATCAAAAAGTTAAAAGCCTGAGGCATAAAAACAGGCAATAGTATAAAAATGAGTTTTAACAACTCCTGCCAAAGATGATGTGCTGTGTAGCAAATCAGCAGCTGGCATCCTGTTCAGCAGTTACAATATATTAAGATGGACTTATAACTGCTAGGGATTTACAATTACAGCCATGAACAACTAATATGCCCCCCCTCATCTACCTTTGCAGGCTACCAGTGTCCTGACTGAGGTGTTTCTGAGGCACTGGAGATTGGAGCATTGGGAAATGACATCTGCAGCACATCCCGTTATGGAGTGCCTTGGGACAAGCATTCCTTGAGGGATTTCTCCAGCTGCCTTTTCCTAAGACAACCGCCAGCTGGAAGTGTGTTGTGGATGTCATTTCCCAGCACTCCAGTCTCCAGCACTTCAGAAACGGTTCACTCAGGGTGCTGCCAGACTATGAAGGTAGGCTGGAGGTGGAATCATCAGTGTTAACTATGATGACAGAGCTCCATTATTGTAGTTACTATGACAATGCAGGATCTCAGCCAACAGTAATCAGAAATCAGTTGGAAACTTTATATATTTATGATGTGCTATTTATCTTTTTTTCAAAAATACAAGCAACAAGCATTACATTTATTTATTGGATTTATATCCCACCTTTCTCCCAATATGAGATTCAGTGATATTAAATACATCATTAAATACATTTGGTTTGATTGGGATGTTACCAAACTTAATATTTTGTGAGAATTCAGTTGTACTCACCTGCATTGAACACATACAGGTCATCGACAGCTTTTCCACACTGTATACCACCATACACATAGATGTTTTCTCCTACAACAGCTGAACTATGTTTGAGAGACTGAAGTGTAATACCAGTGGTAGTAACCTTCTGCCATGTTAAAGAACCTTAAAATAAAAAAAGAAGTGCATTAATCACCTCTTTTTAAAAGAGGGCTGACAGGGAAATATGCTTTCTAGTTTTGCATGCTTCACAGACTATTATGGAAGTCCACACTGCAGAGTGTTCTTTAGATTTTTTTTGTCTTCTGCAAATTAGAGCTTTTAAAATAGGAATTCCTCCTTCATTTTGTTTTAATGTAGTGTATAGTCACAAAACTACTTTTTAATTTATGGGTTTTTATTTTATTTCAATTAATTGAGTCACTCAGGTGTTCTGGGCAATATGTTCTGGGCAATATCTGAGAAAACAACATTTCTGAGGATATTTATTGTTAACATCTTCAGGATCTGAAATGATATCCAAGTTTACACCCAAGGATGCTAGGACAAAAGATATGTGACAGTGGCTTTTGTTGTTGTTAACTGCCCTTGAGTCTATCTTGATCGATAGCAACCCTGTGGATGAGACATCTCCAAGACCCCCTGTCCTCCACTGCTCTGCTTAAATCCTGCAACCCCTTCATACCCATGACCTCCTTAATACAGTCCATCCATCTAACATTGGGCCTTCCTCTCTTCCTACTTCCCTCCATCTTCCCCAGCATTATTGTTTTTTCCAAAGAGTCCTCTCTTCTCATTATGTGTCCAAGGTACAACAGCCTCAGTTTGGTCAGCTTGGCTTCCAGGGAGGTTTCCAGCTTGATATGCTCTAGGACTCATTTGTTTGGCTTTTTGACTGTCCACAGGATCCTCAACACTCTTCTCCAGCACTACTTTGCAAATGCATTGAATTTCTTCCTACCATCTTTTTAAACTGTCCAGCTCTCACATCCATACATGGTAATAGGGAATACAATGGCTTGTATGATTCTAACTTTTGTGCTGAGCTGTATATATTTGCATTTTAGAATCATTTCTAATTCTTTCATAGCCACCCTCCCCATTCTTAATCTTCTTCTGATTTCCTGACTGCAGTCTCCATTTCTTTCGATGTTGGATCCCAGGTATGAGAATTATTTTACTACAGGGGTAGGCAACCTTTCCCCTTTAAGGGCCGAGGGACTTCAGCTCCCAGAATCCCAGGAGCTATTGGCCAACATGGGACTATTGGCCAACATAGCTGAGGCTTCTGGGAGCTGAAGTTCCTCAGCCCTTAAAGGGGAAAGGTTGCCTACCCCTGTTTTACTATTTTAATTTCTTCATTGTCTAGGTTGAACTTGTGAAGGTCCTCTGTGGTCATTGTTTTCTTTATGTTCAGCATTAAGTATGCCTTTGCCCTTTCTTCTTTGATCTTCATTAGTAGGTGTTCCAGGTCTGTGAGGTTT
>CM034703.1:77370067-77382495 GCA_020142125.1 Phrynosoma platyrhinos
ATCACCTTGCTCAAAAATGGCAGCAGTGACACAGGCCTATAATTTCTCTTATAGTATTACCTCATCATTCCTCAGGAGAAAATGTTATGTATTAATATAAAAATGCATGTTGACGTGGAACATCACTTTTCCCAAAATTCTGTGGTACAAAGGATTTATCTCTAAATCATACTTGCTACAATTGCAAGATAATTTCCCCTTAACTCTTTTGATAGTACTTTCAGTCAAAAAGTGAATTGGGTGTGGATGACACACGCAGAGGAAATGAAACTAAAGTTTCATGAGAGAAAAGTGATAGCGAATGGTCAGTTTGCCATAAAATAAGTACAGTATTAGAAACTCCTTACAATATACAGTGGTTTACTTGTATTAGGCAAATTTATTACAATTTACTTTACCATTGTCATAGTCCTGGCAAAAAACTCAAAGTTAGTCCCACTCTTCAAAAGCAGGCTTTCCCCCTGCAGTTTCCATTAAGTAGTTGTTAATTGTTACAACATTCAGGCATGATAAATGTAAAACTTCCCTTTCCAGAGTTAAATATTTATATGAATTTAACTATATAGAGTTCTTATTTCTGTTTACTATTTTTGCTAAATAAACTATGAAGTGTTGCAGGCTAAGTGGAGAGAGATGAGAAAATGAACTGCCACTGCCCTGCTTCACCTCAGTGGCCATATAATATAATGGATAGGAGAATGAAGTGAACAGTCACAGCAATCATCTGTGAGTGGGCATCCCTAGATTATTGATAGTGGTGGTGGTAAATTAGTTTTTACAGCAGTGTGGTATTAGGAGGAGGGGATAGATGGATGCAGCAGGAAGAAAAAATATTTTTAAAGCTGTACTTTTGGGGGTGGGATGTAGTAGGAACAAGAAAGTGTTAACAAAAAATCATTATTTCTTTTCAGTTTTGCCCTGCCTACATTTTTCCCAAGCTACCCACATTCATTATTTGGATTCATTTGGATTCTGGATGAAATCCGTTGTCATTCTAGGAGAAATCTGATGATGCAGTGGAACTTTTTTCCCACCCCTCACCACTGCAGCCCTCTGGAGTGCTAAAATAACTTGCACTGGGTGGTTTCTCAGCTCATTGGAGCAGACTATGAGAATCTATCTGGGTTTCAGGTGGAAAGGGAGACTCCCAATCCAGTTGCTGTTGTATCAGCAGAATAAAAGTTGGGTTCCCACCCTCTCAGCCCTTTTATGGTTGGTGGTAGGCATAACTTTGATGTAATTACTGTAGCTACTTTTATAAGAGGGGGGTATAAATAACACTTAATATTCCACATGGATTTATTATTAGATTTGAAATTGCTCATTGAAGTAGCTTATAATTTTCAGAAAGGACTTTGCCCTTTCACTACTGTAATGCTGCTTTATGAGTGTAACTAAACTTAAAGCTTAATTAATTGATTAAATTGAATAATTACATATAAAATATCTGCTATTGGCAGACATATCTCCAAAGCTCTTAATCATACAAGTTTTAACAAATTTTGTGTGCTGAAGTAAAACCATTATGCATGCTGTATGTGCCCATCAGTCAGTGTTTGCTGCACAGTATTTTTTTTTTTTTGTCTCTTGTGCTGACTGCAGCAAGTCTGTATGTGCAACTGATTTTATGTATGCTATAAGAAGTGAATGTTGTAGTTTATCATTCTTGAGAAATGGAAAAATGTAACAGAGGAAATGAAACAATCTATGGTAAATGCTTTTCAGGTTTGGAGGCAAAATTGTGTTCCTTTTCAGTAGATAATTAGAACAATCCCAGCTTCTAAAAAGAGGAAACAAAACCCTTTCTGATAATGTGCATTTTCCTTGCATGGTGCAGTTCAGTCCATAGTTTTTTTTATTGCAGTTGGTGTTTAGTGACCTTGATTTGGATCATTTAATAGAGTGTTCTGTCTGCAAGCATTTTTTTTTAAAAAAATACTTGCTCTGAACATCTAGAATAGGCTTAATTATGAGTTTTGAGTGGGAAACTTAGGGGGGTTGCAGACTGCCAGAAATAGTGCAAATTGAGCCCACTTTTAGGGTTAGGGTTAGGGAATCATGGGAACTATATTTTATTGTGGCACCAGAGCTCTCTGACAGAGAAAGCTCAATGTCTCAGGAAAAGAAAAAAAAAAAAAAACAATTCCCATGATTCCCTAGCACTAACCCTAACCTTAAAAGTGGACTCAATTTGCACTATTTCTGGCAGTCTGCAACCCCCCATATTGAGAATTGATGTCCTTTTATTGCATAAATTGGCATGTAGGTTATAGCAGTCTTCAGGTCTAATGTGAATGCTTAACTCTGATTGATTTGACAAAAAAATCAGCTGCCTCTGTGTTAAAATGGAATACTGCCTTCTATCATTTAAAGTGTTTTCAGAAGCCTACTTCTAAGAGCTGTGCCATATTAACATTGATTCTTCTCTTAACAGCAAGGTATTGGCCGACCAAGTGTGTACCATGCTGTTATTGTCATCTTCCTTGAATTCTTTGCTTGGGGCCTGCTCACAACACCCATGCTCACAGTAAGTTTTTTTACCTAGGGATTTTCATTATAATCCAAATAAAGCTGTGTTAATAACCATTTGAAATTATATAGTTGACTCTTCATATCCACTATCCACGGAGGTTCTGTTCTGTACTCTCTCCCCGGAGGATAGCCAAATCAATGGGACCTCAAGTCCCATTGTTCCCATTGGCAGCACAGGTTGTAGATGACTATGTTGGTTTGGACATGTGCATGCGTTGCCATTGAGGAGAATGGGGAGGGGCCATCCATGCATGCTCCAGTCCGCGGCTGGCAGTCCACAGATGGCAAGCCCATGGAAGATGAGAGCCAACTGTACTTGGTTACCTTCATTTTGCACAGATCTGTCATAGTGCTTTGGAAATGTGTTTTGTACCAAGCAGTGAATCTCTCTTAACTGCTGACTTCATAGAAAACTCTGGTTGTGTGGCAGCACACCTCTTCAGTATAGTGCTCATTGCTGCACAATAGAAGAAAATACAAGGTGCAGTAAAAATACTACATAATTTTCTTCATGGTAGAAAACATTACCTATCTGATGAACTGTGACAGTACAAGGTATTCTGTAAATCGTGTTCCCTGACATGCACAACGTCTGGAACAAATTATAGTAATGATTTGATGGAGAAAGAAAGGCACCATGGTCCTCTGGGTTTAGCTGGATCTCACTGCTATTTAGCTCATCTCCTTGTTTCTTTTACATATGATTTCATTAAAAGGAAAAACAAACCCGTGAAGCCATCACTGCAAAAAATAATTGCATAGGACTGAATCCAGATTTTGTCATCCACAAATAGAAGGGTTTCTTCTTTGCAGTGGTTAAGTATCTATTTTAATTGAAAGTTAGTTTTAATAAGAATTATTTCTTTTTTAGGTTTTACGTGAAACTTTCCCTCAGCATACATTTCTAATGAATGGCCTCATCCAGGGAGTTAAGGTAAGAATGTTTTGAAGAGTGTACCATTTGTCACAGCTCTTGTATATTGATGTTTGGGTCTGTAATAGGCAGAGGAACACAATGCTTTGGAGCTGTCTGTGTTACTTGTGTGACAGAAATAGTGCCAAAGTAGACATGAACCGTAAGGATTCATTTTTCTGACTTATGTTTTTAAGTTACTAAGGCTACATTCTTGTACAGGGGTAGGCAACCTTTCCCCTTTAAGGGCCGAGGGACTTCAGCTCCCAGAATCCCAGGAGCTATTGGCCAACATGGGACTATTGGCCAACATGGCTGAGGCTTCTGGGAGCTGAAGTCCCTCGGCCCTTAAAGGGGAAAGGTTGCCTACCCCTGTTCTTGTACATCCATTTACCTGTTAAGTCCAATTGAATTCAGTGAGGCTTTCTTCAAAATTGATATGGCTAAATTTCCAGTGATAAATAGCTTCTAGAAAACAGATAGTAAGCAGTGGGTTGGACAGAGCCAATTCATCCTGAACTGGTAGTTAACTGGGTTAGGAAGAAGGAAACAATTACTACAGAGTGGTATCACTACAGAATGATATAATTTACATTATGCTAGAGGCGCAGATTAAGGAGTTTGACAAGGAAGCACCAGTACATGTGTTTAGTTTATGGTGATACAATATATTATTATTATTATTATTATTATTATTATTATTATTATTATTATTATTATTATTAATTTATTTATACCCCGCTCTTCAGCCAAAGGCTGTGACATGTATTTTTCTTTGTTGTGGTTGCATCATGATGATATCAAGAGTCTAACTAAAAAGATTCTGTAGAAATATCTCTTCAAAACTAATTCAATATGCTATATATGTTCTGTTCTTAAGTCTCCCTCTGTACTTACTATTCTTTGTAGCCTTTGTAATCATTAAGCAGTGTTTACAAAACAAATGAATAGCATTGTTCTAAATCTGTGAAGAAATATTCCATAATTATTGGTGGGGCAAAGAAAAATATGAAAGTTGGTAACTACAGTTTTTTAAAAAAATATTATTCTCATGATGCATATAATGGGTTTGTGGAACATTTCTCATTGCAATAGGTCACTGTGTTGATTCCCTGATTTCATGTCTTCTTGTAAATAAGGTCCATAAACATGGAGAATTTTACAGGCCGGTTTAGATGTAATATTGGAGAATGCAGAGTAATGGGAATCATTAAAAAAAACACAACCCTCTACCTTTTACTCTGTTGGATCACAGCCTTCCATTTGTGAAAGAGCTATTCTCAAGCCAAGCCAATATGCTTGCAAGCTGTAAAATGCAAGGAGGTAGACAGGTGTTGTTGGTCTTCCATTAGGAATGTTCCTCCTAGGAAATGAATTATGTATAGCAAGAAGTGCTAGGACTAGGGGTGGATCTTGTGGCGGTTTTTTCATGCCAGTTGAATCTTCCTTCTCTGCTTGTAGGAAATCACATTTAAAGATTTCTTTTATTGTTTACCTCCTGTCTATTGAGGAAAGATGCTGCTTTTATTTTGATGTAAGGCTTTCCAGCAATAATTGTGTGTGAATACATGGCATCTTTCATTCTGTTGCTACCAATAGTGACATTAATGAAACCAGCATAGACTTCACAGTTTATGAAGCTGTATTGGAAATCGTATTTACTAATCTAGGCCAAAATTGTGTGAAAAGCTATATCTCCCAAAGTGCAACTAAAATGAAAAACATTTAAAAAAAAAAAAAACCAAGCCAGAAACTGGGATCTCATGTTCTTACTGCGTTCTTTTGTGCAAATATAACCAGATTTCACAGAGAGATGAAATAGTCATGAATCTCTGCTTAGTTTGCCTGTTAGCTACAGTGCAGTGTTTAATAGTTCCACTAGGCTTATTTTAACTGCTGTATGGTAGTCTTATAGACCAGACTATATGTCTAGTCCAGTCTAAGCTTCAGCTGTTTTTGTAGCAAAAGGTAAAGGTATTCCTCATTGACAAGGTTGTCAAGTCATGTCCGACCGTAGGGGGCAGTGCTCATCTCTGTTACTAAGCTGAAGAGCTAACGTTGTCCGATGACTATTTGTGATCATGTGCCCAGCATGATTGCACAGAATGCTGTTTACCTTCCCTCTGAAGTGGTACCTGTTTATCTACTTGCATTTGCATGCTTTCAAACTACTAGGTTGGCAGAAGCTGGGACTAGTTATGGGAGCTCACCCCATCATGCAGTGGCTGGGCCTCAAACTGCCAGTGTGCTGATCTTGCAGTCAACAGAGTCATCTTCTTAACCATTAGCAAAAGTTAATTTTTTTTAAAAAAAATATTTTCC
Source organism: Phrynosoma platyrhinos (assembly GCA_020142125.1). Lineage (NCBI taxonomy): Eukaryota > Metazoa > Chordata > Lepidosauria > Squamata > Phrynosomatidae > Phrynosoma > Phrynosoma platyrhinos. The sequence goes on from CM034703.1 coordinate 77,375,835, forward strand.
CTAGTACAATGGGTCAAAAGCTGAGTTCCTGGCAGCATCCAGTGCTGCTGTTCCCAGCATGGTATAGCTATCATTGTAGTTGGCATGGATCAGCTGGATGGAAACAGTACTGAGAGATGTTTCATGGCCACTTCATAGGCATCTAATGGTTAGTGCCACCCAGAGATCCGCTCAGTGTTGCAGCTTATCCTGCTAACTGCTAAGCACCAGGAGGCCAGTGATCTGTGCAAAGCTTAATCCAGCGCCAATTTCTTTCTTTGTAATTGGAGATTCTTGGCAGATGTCTCTGTGGTCTCTTCCCATCTCATTGGATTTCATCTAAAAGTTGAAAAATGTGCATGTGTTTCTCAAAAATAGATTTTGTAATGTTAATCAGAGCAATAGACAAAATTGTCTGTGAATGGAGAGTGTATACTTGTTTTCTCTTTGCAGCTCCTGGCTTTTTAACATCTGGGGCTTTATGCAGTTTGTGAGCTGTTACACCAAATTGCTTTCGTTCTCTGATGGTTAAAGAGAGAGAACTTTTCAAATTTCCCAAAGTGAGCAACTGCTGTCTGTTAGGGGAATTCTATGAAGTCTGAGTTTGTAAATACTGAGTATTGTGTGAGAATTGTCAACAGCATAATGATCCAGTGCAGTCAAAAATGTATCCTATATTATGTGTAGGGATTCTGCTCTTCAGAAGAAACTAGGTAGAATTACAAAAAGTTTGTATGTTCAGAAAAGGAGTGCTTTAGCAAAAGTTCAGGGTTTTGTAAGGAAAGTGAATGAATGGCTAGAGAAAGGGACAGTGGATTGGATCCAGACATGCCAGGAGTGGGCTTCCACTTGTAGGACATAGGGCATTTTGGGTGTGGGTGTGCACACGTGCTTGTGTACATGCACAGAGAAATTATTTTCACTCATTCTCACTGCCCATATGCCCCATAATAAGCTCTGGCAGGTTGGAGAACATTTTGTAGCAGCTTGGAAGGTGATGATGGAACTGAAAGAGATTCAGTAGAATTGGCTACCTTATCTTCTTCCAGTAGGACCATGCATTTAATCTCCAGGTCTTCTATTTGTAGAAGAGCAAGTGTGTGTTTAAACCTTTATAAAGGAAACATAAAGATGCTTTTGTCGAGGTTCTTGTTGCATCTTTCTGCTTTTCTCTTTAAGGTGGAATATCTGAACCAGTTAGGGCTCATGTAACTTAAGCGGACATAGAATATAATTGTGTATAATTTTAACCTGTTCAAAATCATTAGGGCACTAGTAGTTAGCATTATGCTGTTTAATTTAGGTACTGTTTGAGAGTTAAGAGTTTCCTGCCAGACAGTTGCAGTAATCTGGTATTGCAGCAATGCATAACAGATTTGGCACACTTTATACTCTAACAATTCCTCTCATGTTCCTTGTGCTCCAGAATGTAAGTAAATAAATGGCTGTTTTGTCTCCAGGGAGAATTTGGGTGAATTTGGGAGACATAGCTTTTCACACAATGTTGCCATAGATTAGTAAATATGCAAAATGTTGTCCTGGACATACACACTAACTTTACCTTAATGCAGCAGTGCTCAAGGAAACAACTTTGTTGTTTTTATTTCCGTTTCCCTTTCTGCTTAGAAAACAGTCATGGGTATTCTTATTTTTGATCTTGTAACTTAGCATATTGTTCTCAGCTTGTGTGTGAAATTTCATTCCTGTATCTCAGTGTTCAACACAGTTACCACATTACAAACAGAATGATCAGTGAGCATATTAAAGCAGGGATGGGCAACTCTGAGAGGCTAAGGGGCTGCATTATTTCCCAAGGAGACCATGGAGAGCCACAGTACTGCCTGCCAAAGACTATTTTTGTCCCCAAATGCCCCCCAACACTTTCTAGGTGGCATGGGGGTCATTTTTGCCATGTTTTTAGGAGTACCGTGGACAATTTTAGACACAAGCTTTGGTAAAACAAACAAATAGGAAATGACCAGTATAGTTCCAGATTTTTTAAAAAAGCCTCCTGGGTCTAAAATGGCATGGGAGAGAGGGAAAACATGGCAAAAATGCACAACATGGTGAAAATGCACCCAAGCCCCCTAGATAATATTTTAAAGCAAATTTTTACGATTCTTTTTACCCCAGGATAAACATATGGCCTTTCAAGCTACATTTTGCCCATCTCTCCATTAAAACACAGCTAATGTCACTTGTTGTCCACATCTGGGTCATAGATAAAACATCAAACCAAGGAAAGACTTAGAATATGTATGCAGTAGATAAAACAAAAATGAGACATTTTTAATTATTTACTAAATGCAAGTAAAACAAGTTAAATTGGATCTCAGTGTTTTTTTGGTTTTGGAAAATTTTCCAGAAAATTATATCACTGATTTTTTTCTGAGAAATGATAGCTAATTTTTTTTGTACCAAATAAAATATCCATGCTTCAGTGTTTGTGAGGGTGTGAATACAACAGAGTAATATGAATATGACTCAGCACCACATTATCATTTGTACTGACACCACAGGTTCTTGATGGGATTGTTTTCCTACTGACAATACAATAGATCAGGAATAGGTCCAAAGTCACATGTCAGATTTGGGTAGTTTGTTTTCGTTTATTATCATTATTATTATTTTATTTTGTCTTCTGCCACATTTTAGGGTCAGAATAAAGGCCATGGTTTCCAAAATAGGATGTAGTAGCATATGAACGGTTTTCTGTGGTAGCAACCCTATTTTGGAATTCACTTCCTAAAGAGGTGTAAATAGTGTTTAGGTTTGATACCATTTTTAAGCCAGGTAAAGACTTTGTTTTCTTAGGCTTTTAAACTTTTATAGTTTGTTTCGTTTACTGCTCCATATTGCCCATTTTGAATGATTTGTGGGTTTTGATTATATGTTTGTTTGTTTTTTTAAAAAAAAACACCAGGTGTTTCATTTTAAAACTGTTAACTGTCTTGAATTATTATTTAATGATTACTGGGAGTCAGAAATTTTGCCAGTCTTGAGATTTGGGGAGAAAATGAAGTATTTGGGGCACGTATTACTACTCCTTACATTTTTAATGAATTATTTCCAAATTGTATTCAGGTTACAATGTTTGCTATTTCTAGTTCCATTGTATGCACTTTGTTTTTGCTGTTTTGTTGTGCTTTTCCCATTTGCCCTAGGGGCGGGTTGGTTCCAGACTCCAGACCCACTATATTCTGATTTATTGTACAGAGTGATTTTGACTTTGTGACCATCTCCTGCTACTGGGACCATTTTTATAGTATGATGCGAAAAGATGCCACTTTTGATTGAGAGGAACTGTATACCTGATTCTGCTGAGACATACTCCCATTGCAATAAACAGTTTATCTACTTGTTTAGCATCGTTCACATTTACTGTTGCCATGGAAACAGCCTTCCTCCTTTGTCCTAGCATATAGCCAAATTACAAAGGTCTTCAATGTAGCATGACTAAAGGGTGAAACAGACTGCCCCGAAAGAAGGGGCGTCATGTTGCCCCTTTGATTGCTGGGTTGGGGCTGCAGCAACTGCATGTCACGCCCCCAACCCGGCATTTGGCTGGCACAAAAAGAAGTAGTAGAAAGCCACTCCTTTTTGAGCAGGGAAAAAGCCGGCTTTTCCACAGAGACAGCTTTTTGGCACTCCTGCGGCATGCGGCATCGGTCGGCTTCACAGTGGTCTCCTGGTGGCTTTCACCCTTAAGTTGGCATAACCTGTGTAAAAACCTTCCTTCTGTTCCCAGTTTACTTTCTTACGAACCTTTAAATTGTTCTTTGTAAGTACAGTAGGTGCTTTCCAGAAGATAACACATTTGATAATTACTGTATCGTGTAGATTAAATGGTACACTATGGACATAAGAGGGACCAATAGAGTAAAAAAAACATTTCTGTTTCTTTCCTAGGGTTTTTTATCCTTCATGAGTGCTCCACTTATAGGTGCTCTGTCTGATGTCTGGGGAAGAAAGTCATTCCTTCTGGTTACAGTTTTCTTCACTTGTGTCCCAATTCCATTAATGAAGATAAGTCCATGGTAAGTGGCACAAATGACAGTAGGAGTTTTTGGCATACTGAAGAAACTAGAAGAGTGAGCTCTTAGGAAACGATAAATGACTTTAAGGAAGTGATTTATCTCAAGGTAGGATTCAATTACTGTTGCTGTGTCCAAGGGCCTTGGTTCACTTCTTTTAATTGTGATGTGCAAAATGGAATGTTTAATTATAATGGTAATACAATAACTAAATTGATTTATTTGTTATAGTTTTATAAAAGTCTTTCTGCATGGTTACATTATAACAAATGTCGCTTAACTCTACAGGTGGTATTTTGCTATGATTTCTGTATCTGGGATTTTTGCTGTTACCTTCTCTGTGATATTTGCATATGTAGCAGACATAACACAAGAACATGAAAGAAGCACGGCATATGGACTGGTGAGACAGTTTCTTAAAGTTCTTTGAAAAATCTAGCTGTATGACTTCAGAGATAGCCATTCTGTTGCATTAGCATGAGTAGTACTGATGGATAAGTCTCCATTTTCACAAAAACAGAAGTACCAATAGATCAATTTTAACTGTATGCTGGACAGATAATGTTTAAGTGTGGTTCATCAGTTGCCTTTGAGTTAGAGAAGAATAGCTTCCCTTGCAACTATAACAACTTAGAGCTGATGCATTAAAGAAGAACAGAATTTTAGATTTCTTCATTCCTAGGCTCACAGTCAAGAAACCAGAAACTGTATTTGGCAGTCATTTGTGTCAGGTGTAGTGTATCCTGTTGTAAGGTATAGCGCTGGATGAGGTTACTTTCCAGATTGCTTGTGACTTAGATTCTTTTGGTAATGCATAGTAAGAATCAGTAATGGCCTGTTTCTTGCTTTGGCTCTAAGAAAGAGAGGATGATATGAAGGCACATTTTTAATTTCATTTGATGTATCTAAAATTCATTTTTTTTTAAAAAAAAATGCTCTTTGGTAATAGTTCATTCATGAATGTTCAAGGCACCAGAACAATATTTTAGGATGTGTCCCTAATAGGTCTTTTTTGTAAAATAATAATAATAATAATAATAATAATTAATATGAGACTCACGTATGTCTCACTGATATATCTCCATTGCTGGTTTAGTCTTTTGGAGATGTTGAGGATAGCTTTGTCTGATGCAGGCACAGGGAACCTTTAGACTGCAAGTTTCTTCTCCAGGCCCATATCTGTTCCTTTAATCACTGATTGGAGATAATGGCAGAGTATTGCCAGTTCAGTTGTGAAAAAAGAATAGCCCTTGCAGCCATGTGTGTAAACCTCACTGTTATCTCCAATTGGAGATTGTTGTTGTTGTTGTGTGCCTTCAAGTCATTTCCAACTTATGGCAATCCTAAGGCAAAGCTATCATGTGGTTTTCTTGGCAAGACTTGTTCAGAAGAGTTTTACCATTGCCTTACCCTGAGGCTAAGAGATTGTGACTTGCCCAAGATTACTGAGTAGGATTCATGGCTGAGTGGAGATCGAACCCTGGTCTCCAGAGTCATAGAGGTGAAACAGACCGCCCCTGAGAAAGCTGGGTGGGGGCTGCAGCAACCACATGCCGTGGCCCCTTTCCGTCTTTTTTCCAGTGTATAAAGGAGTGGAAAATTGCTGCTCCTTTTTGCGCCAGAAAAAACTAGTATTTCCCTGCAAATGGTGGCTTCCCAGCGCTGCTGCAGCATGTAAATGCCACGCTGCTCCAGCGTCGCGAAGCTGAACTATGTATGGTCAGCTGTGCAGCTTCATGGTGCTCCAGCAGCATGCACCATCTGAATGGCGTGCTGCCAGAGTGCCAGGAAGCTGGTGTATTGTGCCGGTGTGTTTCAGCCCATAGTCCAACACTTAAACCACTGTGCCACACTAGCTTTTGCCAGTCAGAGATAAAGGGATACATTTAAATGGATTTAAGCTTTAAAGTTGGAGTGGATAACGAACGGCCTTGGATTGGGAAGGGGGCTGCTTTGGCCATTTGGGGGCAGGACCTTTGATGTGTCTTTGTCAGAAGGGTTTCATCTTTGATAAGTGGCTCTGCTATAACATACTGCCTCTATCTTCTTTTTTCCATATTTAAGCCCCTACCAGCTCTAGTAGCTGTTCACAACTGATTTTCAGCAATAAACTGCTCAGCAAAGATTGCACTGCTGCAGCAGCTTTCTTTGGGGTCAGTTGCAGGACTTGGAGGGTTGCACAGAAGAGGTTGGTGGGTTTCAAGTGGTTCATAGGCCTTACTTTCCCACCCGTGTTATTGGTAGTCTAAATAGAATAAGCCTATGGATTCAGTGGGACACAAGTGTTGATTCATCAGTGAGTCTATTGTATTTGGAACTAGCAATAGTATTCAGGTCAATACATCCCATTTTAAAAAAACCTTTGTGTTCTAAAGATATTAAAAGCACTGCATGTTTAAACTTCAACTACTCTGTTGCCTGGCTTTAAATGGATAGAACTTTCTGTGCTCTGCACATCTGGAAACTCTTACATTGGGGCTAAATTTGGGGCAGACCTGTGTTGAATTGAGCTGTACCTTACCTTTTATGGTTGTTGGGAAAATGTCCATACTGGCAAGAATTAACACCAGGCCCAATCAATCACTGGAGTCATTACCCAGAAACTTTTCCTGAAATAGGTAGGATTGAAGCTGTTGGCTGGAAAATGT
>CM034703.1:77387094-77404602 GCA_020142125.1 Phrynosoma platyrhinos
GGGGCATGCGTGAGCAAGTGGGGGCGCCATTTTGGAAGGCCCCACCGTGCCTGCACCGTGAGGCCTTTCCAAGGCCCAGGTTGCTGCCCTTTGGGCCTAGAGGATAGGAGATTCATTTTCAGTGAAATAAATAAAGATTAGTGGGGCATTGAGAAACACTTTGCCCAACCCTGCTTTAAAGGTTTGAAATGCATTATTTCCCCTACTAATGTCATATCACTTTTTCTTTGCAAAATACTAAAATTTAGGTGTCTTTCTACTTAGGTCTCTGCCACATTCGCAGCAAGTTTGGTAACTAGTCCAGCCATTGGTGCACACCTCTCCACCCTCTATGGTGATAATTTGGTGGTATTAATTGCAACAGTTGTCGCTGTTGTAGACATCTGTTTCATTTTGCTGGCTGTACCCGAATCTCTACCTGAAAAAATGAGACCAGCTTCATGGGGAGCCCTTATATCATGGGAACAAGCAGATCCTTTTGCAGTGAGTTACTTTTTGTATTCATTATCTTAAGAAATGATTTTGTTTGTTGAAAACAATATTCAGGTAAATAAATTTTCAGCAGTTTTTCTATACATTGACTACAGCAGAAACCTATCAGGCATGTCTGAAATAGCTCCTTGAATCTTGACTTGCCCATAGAAACAGCTCTTGAGTTGCCCTGGACAACATATTGTCAGTACATATACTTGGGGTTATTGTCTTCAGTGTTTGCAGTTCATAGGTGTAGTGCTGATATTGGTCTTATTATTGCTGGTTCAAATGGAAAAACTAGTAGTGTGATTATAGCAGTACACTCCATATGATGGTAAAATCCAAAATAACCTTGCAGTAATTAGTACAGCCTTCTGTTTTCGTTTTGTCCTGCAATCAGTAATGCAAGACTGCTCTCTAGAAAAGCCAGTGCCCCTTGTGAAGAGGGGCAAGTTGCCAGGCAAATGTGGCACCTTAACTCCTTTCTGCTTACTTTCTGCAGGCATGATTTGCCTTCTCCAGGAAGTTCAGACCATGCTAACAGCCCCAATTCTTTTCTTATGAGAGAGGCAACTATAGCAATTGTTACTGTGTCCATGTGTTACTAATTAGAACTGTTATAGTTTTTCTTACTCAGTAGGAGATCTTCTTTTGAGTCTAGAGAGGCTTTTGTGTGTGTGTGTGTGGGTGGGGGGGGGGGAATGAGACTGCTGGAGGAACAAATACTCCTCTCTTTTGTTAAGGTAATAAAGCATAAGAACTGCCTTGATGGTCACAGGTCTATTTTTGTCCAGCTCTTGGTTGACCAAGTGAACCTAGAAAGCTCATATATGGAAGAAAGCCCCTTAATAGGTGTTTCAAATGAACTACAGGTGAAATATGTTCTGATAAACATACCTCAAAGTGAAACAAAACAAAACAAACAAAAAACCTTACAACCATATGTAATTCTTTCTAGTTTCTTCCCTTAGTTGACTTTTCCTCAATCTTTTGACAGTCATTAAGAAAAGTTGGGAAGGATTCTACAATCTTGCTGACTTGCATTACCGTCTTTCTTTCGTACCTTCCTGAAGCTGGCCAGTATTCTAGTTTTTTTCTGTATTTGAGACAAGTAAGTAGTTCTGTTGTTTGGTGTTCTTAAAGTATTATTCTGACCTGCCAGATTGTGTCATGTAAATTTCTAAATTTAAAATATACGTAAGGAATAAATTAAAGGTTTAAAGTGGAGGGGGAACGAGTGTGGTCTGGGGGCTACATGTAGTCTCCAAGGCTATTTTGTGCTGTCTTGACTCCTGTAGTGATTCAATTTTAAATTGGTCACAGACCCATATTCTAGCCTTTGGCAAGGAAAATATAATCAATTTTTCCAAATCAGAAGTGAATTCTAGCTGTGCCTAGTTTTATTTCCCCAATTTTTGGCATTCCTGGCAGTCTGTGCTCCCCTGGAAAGTCCTAGGAGTATTAAATATGCAAAAAGTTGCATAAAATGCTCTGAAGTATTATAGCTGTACATAGCATATATCCATTGTACTAGACCAGGGACCGGCAGCCTACGGCTAAGGCCCCGGTCCCCAGACTTACCGGCCCAGGCCAAAGGTTGCCACCGGCGCCGCAGCGCGTTTTTGCCACTCTGCGGCCGTGCTTGTCGTGACAGCCATTTTGGAAATCAAAATGGCGGTCGTGACGTGTTTGCGCATGCGCAAACGCGTCGCAGCCGTCATTTTGATTTCCAAAATGGCGGCTGCAACATGCGCCGTGGCGGTTGCAGCTGCGTGCGCTGCAGCGTCGGCAGCTGTGTTGGCAGCGTGCGCGGGGAGTGCGCGCGGCGGCGGAGGGAGGCGCGTGCGCGTGGCTTTTCCCCCCCCCTCGGCCCAGCCGAGACTTGGGCTACAGGGGACCGGCCCAGTTCTTAAAAAGGTTGCCTTCCCCTGTACTAGACACTTGAGCTCATTTTGGTATTACTTGGACAATCATGGGTTTCAGTGTATAAATGTTTATATTTTTAAACAGTGGAATGGCCAAAGTCCACATGGCTAATGGTATGCTTGTAGTAGAACCCTCTTTTCATTTAACAACAAACCCATGAATTTCTTTCTCCTGCCACCAGTTCTTTGAAAACTCAGAAGCGATTTCTGATTCAGATTGGGACACATCTTAGACTTAAGTAACAGCTACTGATGACATCCTTGTACAAGATATAGAGGACTTGGTAATTTAACTGTAGAAAAAGTAAAAGTTTGGTTGCCTTTGTCAGATTAGACTGAAGTAGAGTACTTTGACGTTTGCTTTAAAGTTGAAATCATATATACACCTAGGAGTCTATGACAACTAGATGATTCTCCCCTCAACAAACACATCCTTGTACTTCTGTATTTGTGTAGAAAAAGGCATGCCTTACATGTGGCTGTATGGTCAATAGAAAAAAGTCCCATTATATGAGTGTTGGTGATTCTACTTACCTCCTGTTAGAAAGCTTAATTTATAGTCCCATATAAAATATGAGACCTCCAGAGTGTGGTGTAGTTTCCTTCTTTGGAGGTCTTTAAACAGAGGCTGGATGGCCATCTGTTGGGGATGCTTTGATTTTGAGTTCCTGCATGGCAGTGGGTTGGACTGGATTTCCCTTCTGGTCTCTTCCAACTCTATGATTCTATAATTCTATGTCCCATGTAACAGGCCGTGATGCTAAGGAATCTGTTGTGCTTTTTGTTTGACCAAAAGTTGATTTAGGGCCTTTACAGACTGCAAGAAATAATGCAGCTTGAGACAACTTTAACTGCTCTGGCTCAGTGCTAGGGAATCATGGGAACTGTAGTTTTTTTCTGAGACATTGTGCCTTCTATGTCAGAAAGCTCTGGTGCCACAATAAACTACAGTCCCCATGATTCCCTAGCACTGAGCCAGGGCAGTTAAAGTTGTCTCAAGCTGCCTTATTTCTTGTAGTGTAAATGACTTTACTCGTTATACCTGATCCCAACCTCTTCTGATCCAAATTCCATTTAGAACAGTAACAGCTGCAGTTACAGCCACCACCGAAATCACTTTTGATGTTCTTGTAACCCAAAATTGATTTTTTGCTTGCTTAATTTTGTATAATCTATTATAAATACAGTCATTGCCATTTGCTTAACCATTTGTGCAAAACATTTTTGTGTCCAAATGTTTCTGTATCTTGATTTGCCTGCAGGTGATAAAATTTGAATATGCTAGCATTGCAGCATTCATAGCTGTTATTGGAATTCTTTCTATAGTTGCTCAGGTAAGCATAATCTTGTAAGCATAAGCTTGTAATACTTAATCTTAGTGAACATTCATAACAACAGGTTTGGAAAAATGAAGAGCTCTTTGCAAGTGTGTGCTGAGAGAGTGTTCCAAAGCTGGGGCATCAACAGTGAAAAGCTCTCTCTCTTCTCTTACGGGTTATTGAACAGATTTTGCATATTCTAAATATCCACTTAGATTTCATACCAAGATGAGAATTGTGCAGTCCATAGCCTGCATGTAGCACTTTGGGGAGTCCCACCCTTTGTAGGTCACCAAGGTGTCCCCAGTCCCCAGAACTTCATCAGTTTGTTTCTGGCAGAAAAACTCAGGTTATCAGCTGAAAAGAAACTCATTGGGGCCAGATTAGGCAACTCCAAACAATTTCAAGAGGGAACAAACTGAAACAGCTGTTTCTTCCTTTTAAAGATGGGTAAAAGTGGTCAAATGTCACTTCCAGTCCCCACTAGAGCACATGTGACAAGGCACTGCAGCCTTCCAATGGTTCAGAAGAACCTTTCAACACTTTAAAAATTGTTCCTAAATCGTAGTCTCATTAGATGGAATAAGAACTGTTTATATATCCCAATCTTATTTCCATCTGATAATACACTTTTTGTTTACAGGGTAGTTTCATGACTACTGGTAAAGAGGATGTAAATACATTTTTTTGTGATTACCTTGAAAATATTTGTTCTTTAGAAAGGATAAACTTTTTTCAAATTTGGCTATAGTTATTTCATTTTAAAAATGTGAACGTAAGTTGTGACGTACTGATTGACCGACTATCTAAATATATAGTGCTTAAGACTATCGAGTTTTTAAAGCTTTTTTCTCTCTTGCAGACTGTTTTTCTCAGTATCTTGATGAAGTCTATAGGGAATAAAAATACAGTACTCCTTGGCCTTGGCTTTCAGATGTTCCAGCTGGCCTGGTATGGTTTTGGTTCTCAACCCTGGTAAGTGTAGTGCTCTTAAAACAAGTATGTCTTTGCTGCCACTTTTAAATTCTCCATTTCTTACTGTTGTGCAGCTGTTCTGCTTTAGTTATTGTAAGGCACCTTGGGTCCTTTTGGGGCTGGAAAAGGAGGTGGAATGTTTTTGATAAATATATCTGACTTTGAAGTACACTTTCAGATATATGAAGAGGAAAGTTCTACTACTGTTCTCAACTCTGAAGGTTGTAATAACTGGTTATTTTGGAGAGTATTGGGTAAAGTTGGGAGTCCAGGAACCTGAAGGAGCCAAGGCATTGTAGGAAATTCTTGCATGATGCTTCACACCTCTGTTCAGCTTCTAGAGTTTTCAGCTTATATTTTATAATCTCTTGCTGTATGAAGTGTGTATGCTGATATTTTCAATTTAACAGTTGGGAAGCATTTAAGAGTTAGGCTAAAAGATACAGTTTATTATGATTCCTTATCTAGATGTTATAGCACTTTGGCTATAACATCTAGCCATTTTACGGTGTAAAATGGACCATTGCCTATCAGGGTTCTCTGTTCCATGTCTACAGAAGTACACGTACTGATAGTCTTCCTGCATGGGCTGAGTGTTATTAATTATTGCAGCTTTGTGTGGTGGGACACTTCCCATGATCAGTACCAGTCCTCATTGCAAACATAATATATATTATGCTTTAAATGTAATGTTATCAACATGTAACAGCTGTAAAACTATATTTTACCTTGCTTACAAATTAAGCCATGGCCTGGCTTTGTGTGTCTTGGTAGGATGATGTGGGCAGCAGGAGCTGTAGCAGCCATGTCAAGTATTACATTTCCAGCAATCAGTGCTCTTGTGTCCCGAAATGCAGACTCAGATCAACAAGGTAAATATATTGACTTTATTTTTCTATAAAATACCTTGTTTTAGTGTTTTTGTTTTTCCAAAATCAGTGTCCAATCACATTAGCTCTTTGAAAACACTGCATTATACATCTTACATGTATACTTTATTTTAATTTAACTTGCCACCCAGATATGACAGCCATTGTATCATTAATTAAAGAAAAAAAGTCACACATGGTCTTAACATTAGTAGTTATTTTAAAAAGTAACTAACAAATGTACCATAGCAAAAACGCAATATGTAGATGTTTTTGAATTGGAGATAGAGAGGGCACCATTCTGTAAATTTGTGTGGGACCTTGGAAGATAAGCAACGTCAGAGGTCGTGTTGACAGTGTCAGTGTATGGAAACCAAGTGCCATAAAATTTATCCAATATATATTTTTGAGCTTAAATATGCATACATGTAGCTGTGCTTTAGAAAACTTTTTGGAAACAGTACAGTATAAACTTACATGTGTACTTGATAGGAAATAGGTTATGCATAATGTGGATTTCAAAAATTATGATCCAGTGGTGGGCATGCCCTAAGGCAGGCCTGCATAACTTGGCAGTAGGTAGGGGCCAGAATAAAAATAGGCTAAATGTCTTCAGGCTGCATAGGTCTTAAATAATAATATTAATCAATTAATAATATTAATAAATTAATAATACTAATTATTATTATTATTTATTAATCAATATTAATTAACAAATAATTATGAATTAATCAATGTTAATTAATGATATTAACATCAATTAATTGATATGTATTAATTGATATTAATTAATTTAATATTAATTAGAATTAATAATAATAATTAGAATTGATTAATATTCCCTCCTCCTCCTCCTCCTCTGCTTGGCCCTTTCCTCAGGACAAAGCTGAGCAGTAGGGGACCCTTTCTTGTCCTTCTCCTTTTCTGAGGAGAAGGCCGAGTGATGGAGGAGCCTTGAGGAGTGAGTGTTTGCCCCTCTTCCTCCTCTGCCACCCAGCCTTCTCAGGAGAAAGCTGGGCAAAGGAGGAGCCTTTCAGGGCGAGTGTTCGCCTGTCCTCTTCCTCCACTGTTTGATCTTCTCCCCAGGTGGCAGAGGAGCCTTGCACGGTAAGCATTCACCCTTCCTCCTCCTCCTTTGTATGTCCCTCTCCTCAGGAGGAGACTGAGTGGCAGAGGAGTTTTGAAGTCGTGCCACATCCTTGCAGGCTGCCTGAAATCCTTTGGCAGGCCACATTTCCAATTAATTGATGGGCGATATTGAGCAAATAGACTATTATAAATATCTAATTGTTTGAGGACAAAACACAAGGAAAACCTGACATTCATTGGCTCATAACAGACTAGTAGTCAGCTCTTTATATCCAAGGGGGGTTCCATTCTGGACCCCTCACCTCTCCCCCGCAGATGCCAAATACTGTGAGGCCTCAAGTCCCATTATACTCAGTTACAGTGCAATGTACGTGTGACTGTTTTGCAGCTGCGTGCATGCTCTGCCATTGACAACAGGGTCGTACCATCCACAGATGCTCCATTCTGTGGATGGCAAAACTGCCAATACAGAGGGATAACTGTAAATAGTCCCTCCTGATATGTAGAGACAAACAGATTAGAGAAGCTTTAGATATTAAAAATAAGCAGGTTCAAAGAAGAAAAGTAAGCCACCTGTGACTGTCTGTTTCTGCTCCTCCATTATAACTGTTTCTAACAATCTTCAGCTATGCTGTCTCTAAGAGAAATGTCGTACCTGATAGTGCTGGAGAGTTAGGCTGTTAAATACTGCACAGTAGTGCAATACCTGTTATGGAAAGGTATAACAGATGCATCAGTTTTGAGATACCTGTGGAAACATAGGTGGTCCCCCCCCCCCTTTGATACCTTTTTAGAATCTTACAAATCTTAAACAAATGGTTGTGCTATGGTGATGTGTAATAAGCTTAATTCCTTACCAGTGTAGGTCTGTATGTCTGCCTGGTAGTGATGTTTCCTAAAATGAATATGTTCCCATAGGATGTAAGATGCTTGATTGCTTACATACAATATAAACTCTTATAGGAGTATGCCTGTGCTTACATACAGTGTAAAGTATGATAGAAATAGGCCTAGACTGAAAAATCTATGTGGTGTGTACATATTGAATTGTTTATATTAAGGAATAGCCTAAAATTCCACAAAGCTGCCTGATTATTTTCCCATGTTAATCATCCTGAAATGGACATTTTAAAGATTACTTAAGGGAAGTCTTGATGCTAATCTGCCTGTCTGGGTGATACCATTGTTCACAAGGTGGAACCCCAAGTAACCACAAGGTGACTAGAGGTAACCTCAGATAGATACAGGTTAGCTGACAAATGGCAAAGAACCCTTCATTGCTCATGTAAAAGAGAGAGGGTTGGGAAACAAAGCCTGTTCAGTGCTTCACCAAGGCCGCCCAAAAGTGGATTTCATATACACCACATAACCTGTAAGTAATACATAATTTTCAAATTTGATGGAAATTTGACCATTTGTTTTCAAGTGATGCAGTAACACAGAGAGACAGAGAAGCTTAAATTTATTTATTCAGAGGAAATACTGAAAGTGACAGATACTATTTCTCCAAAATTCTAATACTATTTAATTTAAAAAGAGAGGTACGGGCACACATAAATGTGTTTTAGGGCCTTTGCAGACTGCCAGAAATAGTGCAAATTGAGTCCACTTTAAGAGTTAGGGAATCATGGGAACTGTATTTTATTGTGGCACCAGAGCTCTCTGACAGAGAAGGCTCAATGTCTCAGAAAACAAAAACAAACAATTACCACGATTCCCTAGCACTAACCCTAACCCTAACCCTAAAAGAGGACTCAATTTGCACTATTTCTGGCAGTCTGCAAAGGTCCTTAGTAAGCTAAAATCAGCTCTAGTAAATTTAGCCTCTCATGGGGGTGGGGGGTCAGCAAGATTATATACAATCAATCTTCCCAAATCGGTTATGCAGGTCTCTCTGAGCCTGTCATATGAAGTTTAGTGTCTCTTTTCCCATTTTGATAAGACGATCACAGATTTTGCTGAATGGCATCGAATAGGAGTGAAATGATAATATCAACAAAAGAAAAAAGCACTTGAAAATAATTTAAATGAGAAAATTTGCAGGTTAAAACAGAAGAACCCCAAAACATTAATCTTTCCGTAATTGTCTTTTGATGTTCTCAGGAGTTAATGAGTGCAAGCTACTGCCATCTAGTGGTGACTGAGTTCTTGAACATGATGAACATTTCCTCCACTGAAATTAGTAATCTGATTGTCACTCTGGATAAGGAAATCTCTACTTCAGATTTCAGATAGCATATTTATGTACTCAAATAACATCTGGTCTGAAGTTTTCTTTTGCAGTGCAACTAATCCTCCTGGAACACTTGATGCTCAGTTTGAAATATCATGATAGTTACATGATAGCTTGAAAATTGTTAAACTGCAGGTTAGAGTTGCTAATTTTAAAACTGAATCAGCAAGTGGCGATTATTTTGCTTTCAATTTAAATTTGCTTTTTTTTCTACAGGAGTTGTCCAGGGAATAATAACTGGAATCAGAGGCCTTTGCAATGGTCTTGGCCCTGCTCTCTATGGCTTTATATTTTTCCTATTCCATGTGGAGCTTAATGAGTTGGCACCTGTTCAAGATAAAACAACTATGCAGGATCCAAGTGATGAAGTAAATTCTGATTGGTGTCTGTTTCTTTTTAATTATTCTGTGGTGTTACATATTTTGAGTAAAAACATTGTTACATATGCTGTTCTAGCTTGGATGTAGGAAATATGTAGAATTCTGCATGTTGCATATTGGAACCTGGCAGCATAAGATTATCCAAGAAATGTTTTTAGCCCGCATGTCATCCTTAAAGGGAGTAACTGCATATGGAGTAATTCTGCCATCAGAACTTTCTCAAAATGTTTTCCAGAATTGGGAGGGTATAATTTGTTGCTTTGTTATTCTAATTCTTTACCTTTACAACTTTTGACAGATATGTCTTAAATTTTGTTTCTTCTGCCTCTTGACAGCATAACCGTATACCATCTGTCATATTTAAGAACCCATTTTTGTAGTATGATTGGATAAGGTCACTTGAGCAAACTCGACACTTGTGCATTTAATTCTGGTTATGTAAACAAAATGTAGGGAACGTGTGGCTCTCCAGATGTTGGATTGCACTCCCATCAGGTCAGTGCTAGGTTTCTGCAGCGGGATATAAGAATCCCTGTTTTGAAACAACTTCTCATAAAATAAACTTAATTTGGCACTATGTGGGAAACTGTTTCCCTTGATTCTACATACACAGGAATTCACGATTACTGACCATTATTTTATTTCTCTTACAAAGTTTGATTTTTATAAGAATTATTCTGAATATACTTCTGGAAGCTTTTTTTTTTTTTTTTGTCTTATTTCAAAAAACTCTTATGTGCAAAGATAATGTTTTCCTAGTACCAAAACATTACTAACTTTTCTGAGATTGAATTCATTTCCATGGGGGGCGGGGGGATAAGTTGTGGCAATGCCAATTTTCCTTAGGAATTCCTTAAATTCGCTTTTAAGGAAAGCTTTTAAGGAAAGCGAAAGCTTAAGGGGGGGATAATATTGAGTCTTACTGTTTATTTTTCTGCCTGTGTTTGTCATAAATGGGTGATTCATTGTGTTTCCTTGTCACCACAGTGTGTCTATTTATTGTGTAGCCTTCTCTTTGCTGGTGTATTTGGGGTGCTTTATAATGGGGCTGTCAGAATTTCCACACATTTATGGTTGAGTCAGCACTTCTGTTTGTAGTCATGCATTTTTAAATAATTTATAGTTTGTGGCAAAGGCACTGCTGAAGCCTGCCATAATAGCTCTCCTGGGGAAAAGATTTTACAAATATCTGAGGTCTCCTACTCAGTTAATCAGAGTTGACACAGATTTAATTTTTTAGGCATTCATAGTCAGTGTGGCCTGAGTAGGTCTGCTTCCCCTAGTATTGTATGCAGTGTGTGCATTGGTAGTTCTGGGTGCTCTCAGTAGAAGAGTGAGATAAGTTATTATTAATAGCCTATAATTCCTATTTATTATTAACTGGCTATTAATATTATACTTTGAATATGTTAGTATGTTCTTAGTCTTGAATTAGCTGGTATTTACTTCTGTTATCTGTTTATATTGTGTGTATTCTCTGTATTGTATACAGTTATATCATCAAGAGTTCTTTATCTTCCTTGAGGTCGCTTGGTGTGACCTTGGGTCAGAGAGAAGTGGATTGCCACCACTCACCATCCTTCTCCCATTCTCTCTTCCAAAGTACCTGTGAGGCATAGAAAAATCCTTCTGTTCCCAACCAGCCCAAGTCAAATAAAATTTACTCTTTTCCCAGATTCCTCCAAGAGTCCCAGGTGCCATGAGAGTACACCCTGTCCCAGTTGCGTCTCCTGTGACAGGGATGGCAAACTGGCTGAAATGTCGCTTCTTGTCTTGCTTTTCCACCTTCCACAAGCAGGTTATTCTGTGTGGCCATGCAGCCTGCTGCCAGACATTACAAGACACAGATGGGACTGTTCTGTAACCAGCTTTGGAAGCAGTCAGAATAATTGAGATGGGTGACTCCTTCCAAAGTGCTACTTCACTTCAGCAAGACATTAGGGATAAGATATCACCCCATCTCTGAGTTAAGGCAGGATCTGGATTGGTGAAAACCACATGCTTTTATATGGCTACCAAGGCCATCTAAACATTTTTAACTCCTGGCTGAATATGTTTTCTTGGCTAGTCAATTAATGTGACAAAAGGAATTGTACTGACACTAAGGTAGCTTAGACATAAGTTTTCGTGCCATTTTCATTTCATTCCTCACAGATTCATTTGATCTCCTGCTTTCTCTCTCCAGAGTTCAATTATACCTGGCCCACCTTTTCTGTTTGGAGCATGTGCAGTCCTTCTAGCTTTTCTGGTTGCCTTATTCATCCCTGAGCACAGTAAAGCCAGCAGTTCCAGGAAGCACAGCAACAGCATCAACAGTATCCAGAGCAACAACCCAGATCGAGGCAGTGATGAGGACATTGAGCCACTGCTGCAAGACAGCAGTGTATGAGAGCTAGACTTTCCTAATGTTAATATTGACTGCAAGCAAGCAAAATCCATGCACTGAGCTCTGAATTCAGAGCATAACTTTACTGGAGTGAGATTTGGACCCTGTCAGAAGCTTTGCACATTTCACATTGTGTAAGTGGGCATTGACGTCCAATTTGGGCAGATTTCAGCCACTTACTGTGTTTTTTGTTTTTTTGTTTTGTATAACAGTCCAAAGTAGTCATTTTTGTGTATCTGTGCAAATCCTATCAAGCCCAATACTGAACTTGGAATTATGGAATACATTATCTTGGAAAATACCTTTAAACATATTTGAACACTGGGCACCTGAATTCACTGTGAACAGACCACAGCTCCTGCAAGAAGTAACAAGTAGTCAAGTTTTTCCATTATGCCTTTCCATTGGATATGTACTCCTTTGTAGCCCTCTTGGGTTTGGGAAAATATTATATACAAGTAAATGCTACTGATAGAAAAAGATAATTAGGAAATCTTTCTTTCATTATCCCCCTGTATTTCTCTCATCATGTTGTCTTGATAAAATTGATATTGCATAACTAGTTGAGTGTTGCAGGAGAACTTCAGCCACTGAAATAGAGGTTATTTACAAGTTTTTCAATCCTTATATGTGCAAAAAGGGCTCCGTTTGGAATCTAAAATAAGCAAAAACAATTCTTTGCTGATGGAAGGCATTAGTTGTTCACTGAATTAGCATCTCCAGCGTGGCCAGTTCTAACACAGAAACTAATTAACTGGATGCTGAGGCAATTTACATTGACTTGTGTGTATTTACTGCATCATCTGTCACTCTTGATCTGCCATATGAAGCACTTCCAAACCTGTTAATTTCACTCCTGTCTATTTCTGAAGAATCTCTTGGAATTATAATTATGAAATGCTTCTCCAAAAGAGGCTTTAAAAATGGTTTAGTTTCTACCCCACATCAGGCTATAACTTTAAGAGGCATTTTATGAAATTGCACAGATTTCTATGACTTTTGCTGCAGTGGAAAAGGATCATTACACAACAGTCTAACAAAGTACTCTTATGAATGTTTTATATGTACTGAAATATATGTAGATATTTGTAAGAAGTTTTACTTTTTCCAGATGAGATAATGTATAAATCTTGTATTTATAAATGTAATGAGGGTGTTGACAGATATACAGCTTTTATAAAGGATTGTGTAATGACTGACCAAAATTTAAATATATATATATTTTGAAACTTGTTCCGCCTTAAGCAAAGATATCAAACCTTTTGTACTATGCAGTTTGGTTTTTAAGTTAATAAGCTTCCTAATGCATAATAAATTTGCAACCTATATTATATATGTTTCAGGTGTGATTTTACTATTTTGTGTATCATTTCTCCTAGTACAAAAGGGGTATTGAAATAATTTGAGTTAAATCATTAGCTCAGTGTTGGACTAATATGTCATAAATAGCTAGTTAACTTTCTTTCCTTGCCTGAGACTTTGCAGAGTTTAGTATAAAGATTTCATAAAAAAGAGTTTTTTAAAAATATTTACATTGGATTTTAAAATTTGAATCAGAATTTGATTTTTTTAAAAAAAATCATTAAAAAAGCCTAAGTCAAAGGTGTCATCATGTTCAGTGATCATAGTTTCTGCTTATGAGAATATGTTAAGAGTTGTATATGGAGATGGGACAGAACCTGATCAGTCATATTCTGCAGAATATGACCATATGCTTGTTTTCTGCTGCTCCAGAGAACAGGATCCAGAGCATTAGATACAAGCTACAAGAAAAGAGATTCCGCCTCAACATTAGGAGGCACTTCCTAACAGTAAGGGCTATTTGACAGTGGAACACTCTTCCTTGGAGAATGGTGGAGTCTCCTTCTTTGGAGGTTTTTAAACAGAGGCTGAATGGCCGTCTGTCAGGTATGCTATGATTGAGAGATCCTGCATGGCAGGGGGTTGGACTGGAAGGCCCTTGTGGTCTCTTTTAACTCTGTGATTCTATGGTATACATAAAGTGCTCTCTCTCTCCCACTCTCCCACAATAGACACTTGGGGAAAATCGTGTAGATCTGAATAAGGAGAAATCTGGAAATAAATACTAGGAATCTCATTTTTGATCAATTGAAAATTAAGCTGAGAACAATTTGAAATAATTGCTTAGTGTATCTACCTTTTAATGAAATTTACAGCTTGTATTAAATAAAGAGGTTAAAATGTAAAGGTTTCCCCTTTGACAAGATTTTCAAGTCATGCCTGACTGTGGGGCGTGGTGCTCCTCTCGGTTACTAAGCCAAGCGAACCAGCATTGTCAAAGATGACTTCTGTGGTCATATGGCCAACATGACTGAATAGAATGTTATTACCTTCCCAACAGAGTAGTACCTATTTATCTACTTGCACTTTTACATGCTTTCGAGCTGTTAGGTTGGCAGAAGCTGGGACTAGTGATGAGAGCTCACTGTTACGCGGCACTTGTTACTGTTGACCTTGTGATCATCCGAGTTCACATCTTAACTGCTTTAGCCACTGCATCCTACTTGAAAATTCAACACTGCTTTAAAATTGTGATTAAATAGACTCTTCCTCTCTGGTGATTTCAACTGTGATTTAAATCTATTTCATAGAATCATAAGAGTTGGAGGAGACCACAAGGTCCATCCAGTCTAACCTCCTGCCAAGCAGGAATACACAATCAAAACACTCCTGGCAGATGGTCATCCAGTCTCCCTTTTAAAACCTCCAATGTGGGAGACTCCACCATACTCTGAGGCAGCATATTCCACTGTCAGAGCTCTTACTGTCAGGAAGTTCTTTCTTATATTTAGGTGGAATCTCTTTTCTTGTACTTCGAATCCAGTGCTCTGTATCATAATCTCTGAAGCAGCAGAAAACAAGCTTGATCCAACCTCAATATGTCATCCCTTCAAATATTTAAACATGGCTGTCATGTCACCTCTTAATCTCTTCCCCAGGCTGAACATATTGATTTGATTGCATGAAGCATTTAGTATGGTAAATACTAAAACCCTGCATAGAGCATTTAGTATGGTAAATGATAGAACTGATTAAAGATGATTTAAAGCAATTAAAGATGAGCCAGACCTAATGGCAGCAAGTGCTCCTTCCAAAAAGTCCTGTTTTCTTTCATTAAGAAAATGGAGAAGAGCTCAAAGGTGATAATTGAGCCCTCTCAGTGCACAGATGGTTTCTAGGACTTAGAATGCATTGTATCTTTCCAAGCATCTCTTTCTCACAAATACACTAAGTATCTGAAAAGCCCAAAATTAATCTGACCTAATAAGGAGTGAAGAATATGAAGTCACATGTATTCTTACTCTCGTTTTGATTCTCTGCTGTGTTAAATTACCTTCCAGTTTACTTAATGTGCATCCCAAGGTGAATATTGTCAGCTAATTCCTTTGGTCCTAGAACCTCAGTTGGCAAAACAGTATGAAGTGACCAAAACCTCTATTCTTGTTGGTTTGTTAACCTCAAGACTTTCATTTTTGATGCCCTAGGCCCAGAGTTAATGTCTCTTGATCCTGCACAAAGTTAAGCCTACAGTAGCCAGATCAAAATTGAAAGCTATGTGGAAATTAAAGATTCTAAGTTATAGCAGCATTCTCTGCTGCTATGTGGCAAAACCCCCAAGCTGCTTACACAGGCATTCAGAGCAACCAAATACTGCATATTTCCATCATTTTGAAATGTGTTAATATCATCAGCTGTATATCAGTTTTATTTTATGAATATATAGCCTGCCATTCAGTGCAGAAACATTTCTGGGTTCAATAACAAACATCACATTAAACATATTAATATTTTTAAAAGAGTATGCTACATGACTAAAATATAGAATATGAGTAGCTAGTGGGAAAAAATCTTTCTTTGAAAAACTGGGAATTAAAAACCTTAGGAAAAAAATATTTGTGGCAAAAGAACATTTAAGGCACACAAGCCTTATTATATAGAGTAGTGTTTCCCATAAATCTCATGTCCCTGATTTCTCTTGGAATCACTCCAAAAGTAAAGGCAGTAATACCAAGTTGACAACACCTATTTTATATCCTAAGGAAGTAAAATAGATATGAATAAATGCTGGTCTTTCAAGTCTAATTCGTCATTGTGTCCCATTTAACTTTCATTGGATGATTCCAGATTCCACTTTGTAGCATGTGTATGTACCTTCCAGCTGTCTTTTGATTTATGGTGACT
Source organism: Phrynosoma platyrhinos (assembly GCA_020142125.1). Classification (NCBI taxonomy): domain Eukaryota; kingdom Metazoa; phylum Chordata; class Lepidosauria; order Squamata; family Phrynosomatidae; genus Phrynosoma; species Phrynosoma platyrhinos. The sequence continues at coordinate 77,402,948 of CM034703.1, forward strand.
CTATGAATTTCATAGGGTTTTCTTAGGCAAGGTATACTCAGGAAGTGGATTTGCCAGTTCTTTCCTCTGAAATACAGCCTACAGCACCTGGTATTCATTGGCAGTCTCCCATCCAAGTACTAACCAGGGCTGACCCTGCTTAGTTTCCAAGATCAGAGAAGATCTGGTGCCTTTAGATATTTAGGAAGACCCACTTGGTAGTACTTCAGATTAAAGTAAGATTTTGACTAAAATGGAAGTAGTAGCATTCAGTTAAGAGTCAGTGACTCAGAAAGATTCAGACTCAGCAATGCTTTGAAGACTTTAGGGAAGTGTTAATGAATATGGATGTTGCAAGATTTTGGAAACTTCTGTTCATATTAGAAACTATCATGAGACAGAGAGGCAGGCAATGCACTTGTTTCATTCTAATCAAACTTCACATCACAGCATATTTCTTTCTTCAGGTGAGATATAGAAATTCTTTTTTTTAAAAAAACCTGCCCCCCCTGCCAACAAATTTTAAAGGGATCCAAGTTTTTTGTGGATTGAGTGGGGGATTATGTAGAAGATGATGATGATGATGATGATAAATTATTTATTTATAGCCTGCCCAATCACAAGGAATCTGGGTGGGTTACAGCAATAAAAGTGCATAAAATTCAAAAATTAGTCCCTTCCCACCCCCCATACAATTTTTTTTTTAAAAAAGGGAGATAATTGGTGGATAGAGTGACATAGATCACCTTGTGTGGGAAGAGGAGTTAAGTTGGGAAGGCCTGCCAAAAGAAAACCATCTTAAGAACCTTTTTAAAGGCTGTAAGAGTAGAGATGTGATGGATCTCCTCCAGCAGGTCATTTCACAACTTTGGAGCAGCAGTGGAGAAGGCCCTCTGGCTAACCGGTTAGCCTAGATTTTTTTCGGCTGCAGTAGGTTAATCTCCGAGGACCTTAGTGTGTGGGACGGACAATATGGAAGAAGGCGATCCCTTAAGTATTCTGGTCCCAAGCCATATAATAATAATAATTTTTATTTATATCCCGCCCCTCTGCAGAGCAATCGGGGCGGCTTACAACATTACAATTTCCATTAAGCAAAACATAAAATCCCAAATCCCACCCATCCTTTAAGAAGTAAGCGTTCTTCTTATTCTAGGATGGATGGTGCTCGGCCTAGTGTCTCTCCCCCAGATGACATTGGATGGTAATGGAGGGAGGGCTCTTCTTATTTAAGGCCCGATGGTGCTCGGCCTAGTGTCTCTCCCCCAGATGACATATAGGGCTTTAAAGGTAATAACCAACACCTTGTACCTTGCCTGGAAACTAATTGGCAACCAATGAAGGGACTTCAGGATTGGTGTTATATGGTCATTATGAGAAGTACCTGTGATCAACCTGGCTGCCATATTTTGTACAAGCTGAAATTTCCAAACTTGGCACAAGGGTTAGCCCCATGTAGAGTGCATTACAGAAGTCTAATTGAGAGGTTACCAGTGCATATATTACTGTTTCAAGGTCTCCCTGCTCCAGGAAGGGGCACAGCTAGCGTATCAGCCGAAGCTGATAACAGGAGATCCTGATTGTCGCATCCACCTGAGCTGTCAAGCGACGAGTCAAGGATCACCCCTAAGCTGCGGACAGAGTCCTTCAAGGGAAGTGTGACCCCATCCAGAACT
>CM034703.1:77404702-77420921 GCA_020142125.1 Phrynosoma platyrhinos
GTTGAGATTTCAGCCAACGGCACTCTAGTCATGTGTCCAATCTGCTTCATTTGTTTAAGATCTTTGGTGTACCATGAATTACGATTTTTTGCAAGTTGGAAAGGACGCTTGGGAGTGATCATGTCTACAGATCTGGTAAGGTTGTTATTCCACATATTAACTAGAGCTTCAACAGAATCAGCGGCATTGCCAATCATGGAACCCCTTAGGGCTTCTTGGAACCTAATGGGTTCCATCAGCCTTTGAGGGTGGACCATTCTAATTGGTCCTCCACCCCCAGAGTGGAGGTGTCCAACCTTAACCAGGAAATGATCTGTCCATGACAATGCGGAGATGCTAATTAACTCCACCCATGGATATGCCTGATTCATGCAGAAGACCACATTAAGGGCATGACCTGCACAATGTATAGGCTCAGAGACTATCTGGGAGAGGCCCATGTTTGTCATGGAAACCATGAACTCCTGAGCCGCACCAGTAAGATTAGTTAAACCAGCCTCGAGGGGGATGTTGAGGTCACCCAGTACTAATAGCCTAGGTGACTCCAACACCAGCTCTGAGACTAGTTGTGTCAGCTTGGCTAGGGAGTCTGTTAAGTTATGGGGTGAACGGTAAACCAACAGAATCCCCAGTCTCTCCCTGGTCTTCAAGCTAAGGTAAATGCATTCTATGTGGTCTAATGCACGGATAGGTATCCTGGTTAAGGCAAGGTTGCTTTTATGGACCATGGCTACACCCGCCCCTCGCCCGCTTTCCCTTACCTGCTCATTGAATACCCGTCTGGAAGGGCCTGAGCCCAGTTTACAGCGCTATTTGCTCCTAGGCAGGTCTCCGTGATACATGCCAGGTCAGCATTGTGATCTATCAGTAAGTCATAGATAATACTGGACTTATTCTTCACTGACCTGGCATTACATAAGAGCAGAGAAAGGTTCAGCGGCTGGTTAGGCATGTTCACCAGATCTTTTAGTGTAACAGAGCAAATGGAAGGCGAGATGGATATCAAGCATCTATCGCATCTTCCTTTGTAACAACCTTTCGCCCTGCTAACGCCATATCTTCCATTGCCCTGCACAACTTGAATTGCTTCTCCAGAGAAAACATCTAACCTCTTCCCAGAACTGTTGATTGATGGACATACGTCCTGATGTAACTCAAAACCTTCCATCCCAGCAATACCAAAATAAAATAAAATAAAATATAAATAAAGGAGCAGGATGCCTCTTCAATTAGGCTTGAGCTGGCTGATGGTATGGAGGGCACAGATAATAAAGCCTCAGAGCCTTAGTTAGTGCTGAACACAATGTTGTAATAGTGTGTTTTGATTCTGAAAAAAAAAATGGGGACTGTTCAAGGTTCAGAAAACTGGAGGTCCATTATTAAACTGAAGCAGTAAACAGAAGAAGAAGCCATTTCAGTCATCCCGCATGGACATGGGGAGTGATGGTATGAAAAAAACAGTGTGAAGAGGAAAACCATCCTCCCAAGCTCTGGGATTCCCTTCTTAGAGAGGTTAGTCTGTGACCGTCCTTATTCTTTGGATATTCTTTTATAGGTAGGTGGACTGTTTTGCATTTCATTGCATTGCTCACAGGGAAAGGGCCCTTCAGAATGTGCTGTACTGTACTGTACTGTTCATTTGCCTTCTTTTAATGGCCATGCCTTTAATTCTATTGTTAATGTAATTATATTATTTATGTAGTATGTGAATTTTTTAAACTATCTTTTCAGCTTTGTATGCTTCCTTGAGTTCAAAGGCAGGATATTCAGGATGATGATCAGGATCATGTGAATCTTCCAGTATGCAACATTGCATGGAGGAAGCTTTTAAATCACAGATTCAACTGTCCATAGCTTGAAAATATTAAAAAATATTATATACTTTGATTTTACCATTTTATACAAGAGACATTTTACTCCACCACTGTTTTAATGGGACTTGAGCATCCATAGATTTTGGTATCCATGGGGGGTTCTGGAATCAAACTTCAGGGGATACCGAGGGCACTACTGTCTAGGGGAGACATGACAATAGTGGCTGTGTGCTAGTCTTACAAAGTACATTTTTAATGACACCTGAAGCCATTGAAGAACTGAAGCCATTGAAGCAGCTTCTGTGCTAGTTAGGGCATTGTGAAAAGGTTGGGAGGTTAAAATATTAAAAATCCAGACTTCTACATTCTCTGTGCTGCAATGTTCCCAGCAAAATCTCAGGGGTGCATTAGGATGTCAATGTGTTTGTAAAGGATTGTAACATTCCTATTATTATGGAGGAATGGTCATGGGAGAAAATCCAAGCTGTACTTGTACATCCATCTAGACTCCCTAACATGTTGTTAAATCTGACTTTGCCTCAGGCACTGACCTTCAAGTGTTCAGTTAAAACATGAATTGTGAGTATTAACATCTAGGAGGGACTCTCATTTCTTTGAAGAAAGAACACACACATACAGCAGGGGTTTGTGCCTGCATAAAAATGCCTTATGTTTCAACATGGCATGTCGGTCCCCAAAGATTGCTTTGTTATGAAAGAAGAACCTCATCCAAAAAAAAAAAAAAAAAAAAAAAAAAAAAAAAAAGGGGGGGGTGGCCTTCATAAATTAACATTAAACTGGTAGCAAAGCTTGTTTATATTAAAATGTGTTGAACCAGTAAGGTGCCCAAGATATAGATTACAATCTATTCTTGTGTTGACAGGTTGGGCTATTTCTTATATTTCCAATTTGACTCCTACTCTGTATGCACCCTGTTTGGTTTCCATGAAGATTAATTTTATGTAGTAGTATCTTGGCTTGTGCTAGCAACACATTTCCTTAAATCATGACAAATCTGTAGCCAGCTATATTATAATTCTGTTTTGATTGCCTGAGTGCTTTTACTTCTATAGCCAAGTCATAACAGGCATGAACAAGAGGGAGGTATGGAATGACTTCAGGTAATCCTTATATTTGCAAAGCATGAAAAATATGAAAGGGGGGGGGGTTTGGAAGTCTGTAGGAGAGAGGATTAATGCCCCAAAGAAGCCTGATGAACACTGAGCATGCTCAGTTTTTCAGTTTTGATGGAATATTAGCTGATGGTTGCATTGTGTGTCTATGGTGGGGTCAGAAATCAAGGAGACTAGATAACCAGGTGGGTGGAGAATAGAATGAAGTGGCTGAAAAGTTATTTATTTATGGCATTTATCCTCCAGTGAATTCAAGAATGCAGAGTATGGTAGTGGCAATGGAAGCAACTTCTACATACTGCCCTGATGCCAGGAAATGGGGGAATCCATGCAGCCACATGTTCAATAATGTACATACTTGTGGATACTTTGGTAAAAATCATGAATCCCTTTTCAACTGAGTTTATGGGGTCCCCACTCCCCCAAAAGCCCAAATTCCTCTGAATTGCATGTAGCCAGATTGCAGTCTATACTATTTGAATGAGAAGTATTTTAATTTTGTAGACAAACCTTAAGAAATAGCAAGATAGCAATTTTTGATGAGCCCTCCCAGGAACTATAAAGTTTGTAGTCTATCATGTGCACACTTAGGGGCTAAGCAGACGGGTGGCACGGGACCGCCCCGGGAAGCTGTGGATCGGAGCTGAGGCATCCGCATTCCTCAGCCCCATGGCACAGCTTCGCCACCCCAGGAAGGAGCGCTAAAATAGTGCTCCTTCCACAAATCGCCGAAGGTGCACCGCAAAAGGCTGCTGGCGCACCTTCGGCACCTCTTCCGCTGCAGAGTGTGCAGACGCTGCAGCGGAAAGGCATCCTCAGAGCGCTGGCTGTGCGGAGGGCCGGCTGCTCCGACGTCGTCTTCGGGAAGGGGTTGGGGCACCCAGCGTGTGGCTGCCCCTCCCCTTCCTTGCCCTGAAGATGGTGTTTTGTGCCGTCTGCTTAGCCCCTTACTTAGGAGTAAGCTACACTGAACAAATAGAGGGCACTTCTATGTAAATTCATATTTAAGGATGTTTCTGTGGTAATGGATGGGAAAATTTATTTTCCCTCTACAAGTAAGCAAAATTAATAACAACCAGTCTTCCATTGTTGAGCCCCCCACACCTTCAAAACAGTCCCAGGTTTCCTGGGTGGAGGGACAGGAAAAAAAAAACAACACTTGAGGTGAGTTAGTGGAAATATGTATGGGGTGGTGGTGGCCAACCCTGAAGACTAGCCATGGTAGCCACTCTTTCCAAAGGTGTAGGTCCTCTGGGGGTGGGCCAGGTCACTGGGACCATTTCTGCTTCTTGTTTATGCACAGATGGCTCATAAGTTCTGTCACTGAACTTTCCTCACAACAGTTAAATGTCCCAACAACACTGTCTTCTCTTTAACCTTGTCGCTCTACCAGGGCCTTTAACAACTGTGTGGCAGATGGAAGTCCAGTAGGCATTTTCCCCCTCTGTAGGCATATGGTAAAAGGAAAAGTTTCCTTTATTTCAAGTTGTCAGGAAGTTGCATGTTTTTTTTTTTAAATTAACAGATTTCTAAACTGCTTTTCAGAATTTTACCCTCACAATGTGGTATACAAGCAATAAATATAACAATAATACAATTATACTTGTGTAAGATTATCATTCTTCTAATATTTACCCCCAAACCGCTAAAATTATCAGCCCTACAAATCCAGAGAACAGCAGTGCAGGTGTTTACCTTAAATGTAAATGATCTATCTAACCACATTTCATATGTATTTCCCCCTCTTCTACCATGAATGTGATTGAATTATATCTTTTAGATTATTAACAATTAACTAAACTCATTAACTCTTTTCTATAAACTTTCCAATGTTGCAAAGCACAAGTTGCAGGAAAAACAGGATGAAATTGTGAGGACAAAATGTCAAAGAAACTCAGTCCAGTTTTTTTTAGCAAAGTCCAACAACAGCTCAGGTGGTTCTAGGTAACAAGCTAGATCAGAACAGTTTAGCATCTTGGCTTATGTGTTGTTTTCCATCAGATAAAATTATCTTTTTTGTAATCGGCAGACCTCTAATTAACCTTGAGAAACTCAAAACAAAAGAAAGGACAGGTACTCTGAGAACATAACTTGATGTCAGGCTGTTAGAAAATGGAATCAACAAAGAATATGGTTTCTTTAATTGTCACCAGGCAATTAAATTATGTGGTGTGTATAATTTAAGGGTGTAGAATGGATCTGCTGAAAATGGAATAACAATCAAAGGACAATAAATGCTCCTACATTCTGCCCAGTTAGGTGGTTTATATGATTTTAATAATATACATTTATATTTGAAATGGGGGGACGACCCCTAAATTCAAGTGTAGGCTATATAGCTAAACGTTAGCATTTGCATCTGAGGCTTACGCTTAACATGACTGTCTATGATAAGGCAATTAAAAGGGCTTATTTCTAATGCTGCAAATGCTGTCCTTTCCAGCTATTTGAGTTACAATGCAAAGAAAACCTTTGAAACTGCTTACAGTGAATGACTGTGTTTTGCAGTCAAGTCACCACTAGCTGGCAATGTTATACAGTTCTTATTGCAGTGCATCATGCAAGATCTTAGGAAAGGTGGTGGTGTTTGTTTTTTGTTATGACTTTTAAAGGTGGAAAAGGATATTGGATTTCTGTACAGATGGGAATTTTTTTAGTATTTCACTGGTGGATTTTTAGCTAGCTTAACAAATAACTAAAAAGGATTACTACTTTAAAAATACAATAACATCCAAAATCCATGAAATCCTACCTTGATTGGGCCAAGCAAAAATGCAGAACGTACATCGTTTAACAAAAAACAAACAAACAAACAAAAAAACCCCACCAATTTATCTGGGCCCTGTTTGACAGTTATGTTTAGGGGCTACATTGGGATCATGAAATTTCCCCTAAGGATACATACTAATAAACAGCTACTGGGGATGTTTGGGGGAGGTCTGTTCCACTGTCAGTTGAGAAGCAGTTGTCTGGCATTCCCCATCCCCCTTTGCACAGATGATCTCTAGTGTGAAGAGAATGTGCAACTGGTGCCCCTTTTCTGTGTCACATAAGAAATCACTCAGATGAAGGGGTGAAAATGTCATAAAGCCATTTCTCAATCAATAGGGCAATGGACTCCCATTGATCCCAGTAAATGCTTACCAATAAATTGGGTTTTGGGGTGTGTGGCCAGAATTCACTCCGTAGCACCATAGTTATAACAAAAGGGGGTGTGTGTGATACACACACACACACACACACACACACACACAATAGCATATTAAAATGCAATTAAATTAAAAGCAATTTTTAAAAAATACCTATTTTAAAAAGTACATCATCCACCTATTCAAAACCCTTTTCTCAGCAGCTCCCTTACCATAAGGAGTTCCTTATAAAATGGCAACTCTAAGAAGAGAAAATGACAAGTAACATTTATGAAGTGGTTTTAAGGAGTCAATTGCTTTAAAATGTTAAACATTATTATTAAAATCAGTTTACTTATGGATTCTTTTTTGTTTCTGCCATATATTGACCTTATTGTCATTTATCCCCACACATGTGTGTTCAAAAATGCACCAGCATATTCAAAACAACACATATTGGAATCTTAACTAAAAGTCATGTTGCACCATGGTAGGAATTTAGCCATCCAAGTAAGGGAAGGAGTAATGGAACAAGAAGTGAGTAACTGGTGCAGTGAAATATTTGGTCTATTACAAAAAAGAGACCAAATAAATATAGCATGTTAGTCAACAATGCCTTTCAGCAGTCTGTTGGGCAAACAGAGCAGTCTCTGTGCCAGATAATAAATGGACATAAATCAGACATTAGGAATGGGATACACAAGGAATACACAAAAACCAGTTATAGAACATTTCAATCTTCCTGGGTCTCAGAACAACAGTCCTTGTACAAAATACTACAAAAGAAAATTGGAACAAGAAACAGAATTGGAATATATCCACAAACTCCACTCCATTGACAATGGATAAAACAGAGACAATAGTTTCCTGGCACATATAACTCCAGCCTCATGACGGCTCTCTTGCCCAGTTCATGACATCTCATGTCTGGTTCCAAGCGGGCATCACACATAGGACCTTATCACATGGAGGTAAATTGCTTAAATCCCATGCAAAAATGGGATTTAAAAATCGGGAAACCCCCGCAAAAGATTGTTGTTTTTCAGACGTTTTTGTGTAAAGGAGAAATAATGCGACATTAACCCAAACGGAAAGTCGCCAAACCCCGCTCCTTTTTACTTTCAAAAGTTCCTGAAAGTAAAAAGGAGTGAGTTTTGTTGGTGTTGCGTTCAGGTTATTTTTGCCTTATTTCTCTTTCATGCAAATGTCATCTGAAAAACAACTTGCAATTGAGGGTTTTGTCTACTTTCTGTTTGGGTTAACCCCAAACATCATGTGAAAAACAACCAGTAAAAGCAGGTTGTTTTCACTTTAAATCTAGTTTCTATACGGGATTCATCCTGTGTTATAAACTCCTATGTTCTAACATCTCCCACCTCCATTTATATGGTTATCTATTCACTTTGGCAATGGGCAACATCCTTCCTCCTGCCTTTGTCCCTCAATGACCATAATTAAAACTAAACTTGTCACCTCATCACCATACCCACAAGTTTTGCATTTCTATTGCTATTCACACATACACACTCTTTCTCTCTCACACACAAAGCCTGCTTATAAGGTATTTTCCTAGACACTTCACTACATACATCTGAAGAAGTAGACATAAGTCTATGAAAGCTTATTCTATCAACTTCTTTCTTTCTCTCTGTTACTCTCAAGGGTACTCCAAGATCCTTTTGCAAATAAGTATATGAACAACATTCAGATGGAACCAGCAGTTAGTCTAGACTCTAGAGAGAATGTAAAATAAAGAGCCTGAAACAGGGTAATGATATTCATGTGAGACAGAAAGGCAAAGACACAAAATAGGGAAGAGGATACAGGCAGACTGAGGCTGGAGGCTTCGTGGTTGGTTCACTGAGCTGAAAGGGGGAAAGATAGTCTTGTAAGTGGAATAAAGGCAGGCATCTTCTCTGCCTAAGGTGATATAACCCAGGTGTGTGGGGGGAACAAAAGGAAAAGTCTGCAGTCTACATGTATGAAGAGAGATAAACAAAGAGCTGAATGTGGGCTCTGCAGCATAGCAACATTTTAGAAAACACTCTGCTTCTCTTTAAAGCAGCAGTCCTAAATTTATATAGTGGTTTCATCAATATCTGTGTATGATATCCAGTAGAACTTTGAGCTACTGGATGCTGCTAGGGATATTTCTTTTACAGAGCCTCTAAACAACTCCATTTACTAACTTCCTCTGTAACATCTCTGAAGTCTTCAGGCAATTCAAAGGTAGGGGAGAGGGAGAGACTGGTAAATGGGAAAAGGGAAATGAACAGATTGAAAGACTGCATGCATACAGGGATGGAGGGAGAAAAAAGCAAAGTAGGAGAGAAGGGAGACCACTAATCTGGAGCTTTGACCACCCAGATGTTTTCATCTACATCTCCCATACTGCCTTATTCTTAGCAATACTGGTAAGGGCATCTGGGAGATGATGATGATGATGATGATGATTGATGATGATTTAAAAAAAACAAGGCTTTCCCATAAATGCTGAAATTTCCCTCCTGTGCTAAAGATGACGTTTCAAGGCAAGCGTGGGATATTCTTTTTCAGAGTCCCCCCCCCCAGGACAATAGCCCCACAGTCTTAACTGTGGCTTTAAACCTATTCACCACATTTAAAGTATCAAAGACTGGCACACATCTCTTGCCTTTACTTGGGTAGAAATTAAGGGACAAGATAGATCCATCAGTATGCCTAGCTGGGATATATTGTGGGATACATCAGCCAAATTCACTTCTTTTTTCAGATATGCTTCCCATAAAAGCTTTTTGTTTAAAACTGAAGGAGCTTTTTCTTTGAAAATACATATCAAAATACATTTTTAAAAATGAAAATAAGGAGGAGTAATAATCCCTGATTTTCTCATAGAAACCACCAAAATATATTGTTTCATTGTGTTCCCCCCCCATTTTTGATAGGACTTTGATGCATTAAATAGCACTCCAGATTCATCAGTTCCTAGTATTTATCATTTTATGGACCTGTACAATGAAGTCCTTTATACCATCTGCAGAGTTCAATGGCATTAATGCTTTCTGGTGTCATTTTTTTTGTTTTTTTTGTTTAAGGAATGGAACAAACTGATTTTAAATAATAATAATGGAATAATATCTGAGAACAAAAGAAACATCAGAATATGGAACAATGCACACTGCCATTTTGAAATCCCAGCAAAATTAAACCTCTTGTGCTGTTATTTTCTTTATTGCCCCCTTTGTTCCAAATTTTCCAACTTCTATATACAAATGGTTAGAACAACAGCACAATAAACATAATTTTAAATGCTAGGCTGAAGGACAGATGTGTCTTAAGCACTTGTCTTGGAAAGCCAAAAAAGCAAAGGTCACTTATAACTCTGGAAGGAGTGCTTTCCATATTTTAGCAGCAAAACAGAAGAAAGTATTTCCTTTGTTTCCAAAAAGTGGTCTTTGGATGGGTTTCTCTTGTGGACCTTGATAAACAGGCTGGTTCATAAAGAGACAGCTGGCCTCTTAGGAAGGCCCTAAGTTGTTTAGGGCTTTAATGTTCATCCAGGCATTTTTTTTAAAAAAAAAAGCCTTTAGTGGAATAATATTTGGGGTATTTTCTTACCCCATGGGAATTCACAGTGCTGCAGGGTATTAAAATGCCTCAGGTCTACAGGAGTGTTTGTGGATGCTGAATGAAGAGCATTCTATAATAAGCACTCAGATGCAGAAAACACATATGTTCATGTGAGGTGGAATGTTTGTTTTCAGTAGCCACCACCTCTCGTGTTTGCAAACAACTAATCAATACCATATCAATATCTTCAAAATAATACTGTTACATACCCACTAATTGTCATTGGCATGGACAGTTCCAATTAATCATTTGTTGTCCCACTTTTTGAAGATGCTTTTAAATGTTCCAGTTTCCCTCTCCTTCTCCCACTGTCCCTCTTTTCCTTCAGATTACTTCTTTGCTGCAAACTAAATTTAAAGTGCTGCAAAGGTAGTTTCCACTCTATTAACTCAGCAGGGGCAACAGGAGAGAAGGGGGCAGAATCTTGCCCTTCCCATTTGACTTAGTCAAAAGAAAATTGCTGCAGCCTCTCTTAACTTGTGTATTAATAACTTTTCCTGTCGTGACCACACACTGATGTTACTTGACCACACATGTCCCAGTTTTCATCTGTGAAATGTTGGAGGAATTGTTGTTATTTCCAACTAAAAAAAACCAACAACCACAAATAAAAAATTAGGAAATAATCATAAACTCAAAAGTAACAGGAAATGAATAGAAAGGCTGATGGAAAATAGCTGTTATTTATTGACATGAAGAGCTAATCTTAATAGTAACATGGGACAATTACCTATCAGAAAAGAGCCCTGGTAGTGCAGTGGTTAAATGCCTGCACTGCAGCCATTCACTCACAAACTATAAGGTTGTAAGTTCAGTACCAGCCAGGGCTCAGGCTTGACTCAGGTTTGTATCCTTCTGAGGTGGCTAAAATGAATACCCAGCTTGTTGGGGGCAATTAGCTTACACATTGTAAACTGCTTAGAGAGTGCTTAAGTTCATTGATAAGCAGTATAGAAATGTACTTGCTATTGCTATTGCTATCCCAATAAAATAGAATCCAATGAGAGAAATATTCCCCAGCGAAGGGCATATTTTTTGTGCCAGCTGCATTACAGAGAACAGAGCATGTCACTTCAATGTGGCAATAGTTCATGCTAACCAGCCATCTCCTGAGTTTCTGTTGCTCCTGCCCAGCTTTCCCTCATACCTTGGAGCAGCCCTAACAGTAGTCCTTATTGTTTATCCTGACTGTAGATTTCATTGCTTTTGTCTAGGGCAGTGGTTCCCAACTTCCATCTGTTTTGACTTCAGATCCCAGAAGCCCCAGCCAACTTGGCCAACAGTATGGAATTATGGAAGCTGAAGTTGAAGTCCAAAACTTCTGAAGGATCAAAGGTTGGGAACCACTGGTCTAGGGGACTCAGACATCCAGCCCACTTTGTCTTACCAGAAGGCACAGCTGTGGAGCCACTGTACAGTGAAAGTAAGGAGTTTATCATATTTTTTAAAAAAGCAACTTACCCATGTTGTTTTATAGTTGCTTATGGGATGCAGCTGGGAATTATCAAATGGAAAATGCTGCTAATGCCACTGCCTGCCTGAATCCTGGCTCCCAGCCATGCTCAGCCAGCCAATTTGTAAGTAGGGAGCTTCCTGTCTTTGCAAATTGGCTGGCTGAGCATAGCTGGGAGCTGGGATTCAAGCAGGATGCAGTTGGGTGGCAGCATTGGTGGCATTTTCTATGTGATAATTCCCAGCTGTATCTTGCAAGCTGTTAGCATATGTGATTTTTCATAAAATTTTGGACACATGTGGAGTTCCTTCTATGACCCCAGACTGACCTCTGAGGGATGTCAGCCATAATCTCCTAGATGGCAGGTCATGTAGGCACTGAGAGATCTGCCCAAGACAGCTGGAAGATTTGCTACCAAACAGGTTTGGGAGTTGCCAAAGGGAAAAACCATTCTACTGGAAAAGACACATAATAGTGCTTATTTGTCTTGAGTCTCACTCTTACTGGGGCAGTGATCAGATTTGACTGCACCTTTTTCTCTACCCTCCCTTCCTTGATAATCTTGAAACCAGATGCATTGTTTAGACTATTTTCACACCTAGGTTTAACAAAGTTAAGACTATCAACGCCCTTGTGCCGGCTTCAGCCAAGCCATTAGTCAATAGCCAGAAGGTAAAAAATTCATATTTAAACCCTGAAATTTGTAGGCTCCATGTGCTATCTTGAAAATGCATGCTGACTCCACATTGGTCTGTACTCTGATCATAGCTCCCTCAGCCATCCTTCCCCCCCCCCCCCCCCATTTTGGCAGCTGTGCATCATTATCATCATCAACAACATCCACAGTGGATCACAGAGAAGCCTTCAGAAGTGAGTAACTCCCTCAATCTGGCCCACCTCAAGCTATTCCCACTTTTACTCCTTTATTCCTAAGAGTGCAGTGTGTGTGTATGCTATATTTGTGTGTATGCAGTTTTCCCTTGTAATAAATATTTAAGCTTTAATTGGAGAAGCCTGTCTCAGTGTCATCCATTGTGAGATTCCTTAGTTCTCTGCTATACATAACAGTTCCCAGTCCCGTGGGGCTTTGTTGGGACCCCACTCTTGCATATTTGAGCTAATTATAAGATCCCCTAATTAGATCCTTCCTAATAAAGCAACTGTAAAATGGCAGGGGTAAGATTTTTTTTTTTAAATGCAATCAACTTCTAAGTCCAATTTGTTAGCTAGGCAATGCAAATGCTGCTGCTGGCCCTTGGACATGAAGCTGTGATTGGCAAGGACACCAAGTGGAGAGAAGGACAGAAAATCAGAACTTGTCATGGTTCAGAATAAATTTTACCTTCTGACAAGTCTCTTCTGTATTTAATTTGATGTTTAGTTCGACTGCAGCATAACACAATTCAGGGGCTTCTGGCACAAATAGCCATGAGTGGAAGGAAATGTTTCTTGCTGTGACATCAGAACTGCTATGGATGTAAATATGTTAAGGGGGGGAATGACAACATTGCCCCCCCATAAGAATTTTAACCCCCCCCCCCAGAAATTTTTCCACAGTTCTCAAATTTCCTTCATTGCAGTAATTTAAGCCTTTTCTTCAGTGGTGTTAGTAGGGTTGGTGTCCCCCCCCCCATGAACTGCCCCCATGGGGGGACAGCCATCATGAGAATTATAACAGTGAAAGACAGGGGAATGCATTGCCAGCTGGGGCTACTTTGCCCTAAGCTGGAACCATTTAAATCTAATTCTGAAATACTGATTCATCTGAGTATAAACAGACTAAAAAACCAACTAATTATTCTGCACAACACTTTCCTGGATTGCCTGGTGGTGTGAGGCATTTGCCCAGAAAATGCACTTGATTATCTTTTGAGGTTGCTAAGAATTGCCAAATATTAATGGCACAGGTGCTTTGAGAACTTGGATTCACCTGTCTATTAAACCACCTGGAATGTTATCTCTTGAGTTTTGGTGTTGACACTTCAAATGTGTCAAACTGAACATTTTTAGATGACTGGATTGGAAAACCATTTTAATTTTTTCAGTAAACCCCATCTTATTCCAAATTTACATCAGTGTTGATTTCAAGTCCTTGGAAATAAATATATTCCCCAAGTTTATGAAACCATAAATACCACCCATTCTACAAGAGAGAAAAAGAGCCGGGGGGGGGGAGATAAAAGGTCCACTAAATCCTTGAACATCTATGAAGGTCTTGATACTGAATGGAATATTTATTGCAAAGATTAAAAGGCTTGGCTTTAGATGTAGCATTTCTAAATCACTGATTTCTTCTTCCTCTTGATATTGAACTCAAGAGGCCAGATGAGGGAAAGACGCAGGGCAGAAAAGCTGGAGCCAAGGCTTGTGTTAATTTAAAAACAATAAAAACTAGCTTAGTAAGCAGAAAACAGTGAAGACAAGAAAATAATGCTGAGAGTTATGGTTGAGCCTTAAGGTCTGCAAAACTCTCAAGTCAGAAGGACAAAATGTGCATTTGTTTGAAATTCTTGTATTATGTCTATACATAGCTTTACATAAGTTTATTGTCTGAAAAAGTCTCATGAAAGAACAACTTTTGATACTGTCTTCATGCTGTTGAAATCATGGCAGCATAGTTTCTTCTCATGTTGCAGAGGTCATGTTGGAAAGTCACAGTCATGTACAAGAAGCTCCTTCCCATACTATTTGCCTTAGGAAGAATGAGAAATGTATTGAGTTCATCTTATGAGAGATAATCCAGTTACAGTTGTACCTCCTGGAACCCAAACATAACTTGCAGCTAAAAATGTAAATTCCTACACATCCACACATTTTTAGAAATGCCACTTTACATTTTGTGTGTATGTGTGTGTAACAGAGAGGAAACAGTATGTCAGTAAGGCCAATGTGTCTGACACTTTTACAAACATTTGGGTAATAAATTTGCTGTTCTGCCTTCACCTGGAATTTTCTATATACGGTAAATCTGAAGTGGTGGGAGCTAGTAAAGGATAACGATCACAGTAGATGTGAAAAGGAAGTAGTTTAAAAGAAATATATGTTTATCTACTTGACCTAAACACTTAAATAGGGTGGAAGTTTTGATATTGTTTCCAAAACAAGCTGAAGAGATACATACCACACTTTCAGAAGAGACACCTACCCACACTAAGGAAAGCACCTATCTCAGTGATCCCCAAACTTTTTCAGACTACTGTCCCCTTTCCTCTTGGGTGACAACCCTAGTGCCCCCCCCCCCCCCAATGCCTACTTCTTGGTATTAAGTCCATTCTTCTACTGGAGCAGGGGAAGAGAAGAGAGAAAGTATCCTAAGCTAGGGACGTGGCTGCTTTTGGGTAGTTTTGCACATGAAGTAAATGAAATCCTGCTTACTATACAACCCCACTGGGTGACCCTAGGCAAGTCACACTCTTCCAGCTACAGGGGAAGGCAATTTTTCAAGAAAACACCATGATAGGATCTTCTTAGGGTCACCATGACTTGAAGGCACATAGCAACAATTGCTGCTAGCTAACCCAAGTTCCAAAGGGAGCCTGGAGCCTCACAAAATGGTATTTGGGGGAAGGAAGGTGAGGAAGGAATTGAGAGGTAGCTTGGGAAAGTGAAAGAGGGAGGCCCCTCTATGGAAGGAACAATGCTGCCTGAATGGGGTGCCTGGTCAAGAGGGTGGACGGGCAGGTGGGCAGGCAAGCTCAGCAGGATTTTCACCTAAGGAAGGGCTCCCCAGCTGCCAGGGCAGCCCATGCCAAGAAATGTCTCTGCTGCCATGCTCCTCCTCCACCATCTCCTCCTCCTCCTGGCAAAGGGAAGGAGAGGGGAATAATGGGGGGGGGAGAACAGGAAACCCCAGGAGTCGCCAGAGCATTGATACTATCTAATGCAAGAGGGAATGAAGGAGGAGCCAGGGCAAACTACTAACTACTTGAGCTAGTTAGCCAGGGCAAAAGGGAAAGAAGGGTGCATGCCTGCCGCCTCTTCCCATTTGTCTTAGAACCAGCCAGTGTCTTTCTTACCCAAAAAGTATTCCTCCTTGGGCTCCTTGAAGGGGGGAGCTGAGCAGTTTCTGGGAAAAGGTGGGTTTGGCAAATATTTTGGTGCCCAAAGAGGGGATGGAGCAAGGGTAGAGGAAGGACACTGTCCCTTTGCTCTGTTCCAGGGTGAGACAAAGCTGGAGGAGCCATGCTTAGGCCCCTTGCCTCTCAGTTTGTACAGATACAGCTTGTTTCCTGTGATTTACATTGTAAACCACTTAGGAAGTGCTTAAATGCACTGGTAAACGGTATAGAAATGTACTTGCTATTGCTATTGCAGCTATCCATTCAGCCTTCCTCTATCCTGTCCCAGAATGGTGTACAAAAGAAGTTCCTTGCAACTAGGGTTGCCATAATTCTCTCCCACAAAACCTCAGATGCAAGTCTATGAAAGCTTACGCTACAACTTTTTTCACATAGTTAGTATGAAAGGCACTACAAGATCCCTTTGCATACTAATATTCCAGACTAACATGATTTATGGTTCAATCTGTGAATAACTGTGAATTCACCAGTTATTTTAATATATGTTTCTATTATATGTAATTTTAAGGGGGGGGGGAGTAAATTGTTTTATTATCTTACTACTGTTTTGTTTTGCTTTGGATTTGTTTCATATGCAGTTGTTGTGAGCCGCCTTGATTGCCCAAAGGCAAAAGGCAGGATACAAAAATAAAGTGATTATTATTATTATTATTATTATCTGCACTGAAAAATTAATGCAGTTTGACATTGCTTTAACTGCCATGGCTCAATGGTATGGGATTCTGGGGTTTGTAGACTGTTGTCACATCAGAGCTGAGGGAGGCTACACAGGTCACAAAACTACAAATCCCAGATTTCCATAGAATTGAGCCATGGCATTATTTCTGTAGTGTAAATTAAACTGATGTCTCTGAATTCTAGCCACTTGGAAGAGAACTTAGCAAAGGTGGGTTTCCTCCATTTCTATGGGGGAGGGGAGGGAGGGGGAGGTAGAAAAGCTCCCAAACAACTAGGTACGTTATCACACGTGGACCAGAAAGCAATAATAAAGTGGAAATGAGGC
>CM034703.1:77421021-77436358 GCA_020142125.1 Phrynosoma platyrhinos
CAATTTAATGTGCACTATTTCTGGCAGTCTGCAAAGGCCCTATGAAGGATTTGTACTCTCCAGGGGTTGCCATGTTGGCCAGCTGATACAGCAAAGCACAATAACATCCAAAATCTACAAAACAGTGATACTTTTATTGGCCCACCAAAATGCACAAAATAGATGAAACAAGCTTTTGAAGCTCAACTGGCTTCATTAGGCAAAAGTGTTAAACATCAAATAGGAGAAAGGTATCATTGTTTTTTGGATTTTGAGTGTTATTGTTTGCAGTGTGGCCAACACGGCTACTCCTGGATATGCTTTCTGGATTTCAGGATACTGCATTTTAGACACAACAGGAGAATCCTAAACAGGAGGGAACAAAGGACTGAGACTTAACTTTTTGAGGTCTTTGCCTCCAACAAAAATCAAATGTTTGTTTTTGTTTTTTAAAATGGGACTGCATTTGATGTGTTTTAAGCAGCATTTAAAAGTTTTTTCAGATGCAACAACACAGACTTCTTGAGAAATTCAATATTATCTATCAAAGGAGGGGGCAGGTATTTTCACAAAGGAGAGGAAAAGGAAGTTTCTCATTGTGTTGCTAATGGACCTATTTGCGAATGTTATTTCCTGGACTTCACTATTTGTCTTCCAGAGCCCATATGCCCTCCCTTTTTTTTTCAAACACACATACACGTTTCTATCAGGGAGGGAAATGGAGGAAAGGGGAACACCAGCCCATTAGCATGCAACTATGAGGAAGGAGGGGTTCTTGACCTTAAGAAAGGGTCCCTCCTTTTTTCAAACACACACACAAACATTTCTTTGTGGGAGGGAGGCTGCTGGAGGGAAGGGCAGTTCCAAGTCCCAAGCAAGCAAAAGGTTTCACCGTATTACCACACATTTATCAGGATACAAAAAAGCCTCCTCACTGCTTCAAGCCTTTCCTGCCTCCTTTCCTGTCCTGCCTCTGGGCTCTGGATCTAGCACACCCGTGCAATCTCACCGAGCCTCAAGGGTGGGATCTGGATGAGTTTTCTTCCTTGTTTTCACTTCTGCCCTAAGGAATCCAAGACCTATTGCTTTTCAAATACTTCAATCTGGGACTTTTACATTTTTTTTTAGCAGCAATGGCAACCCTACTTTCAACCCTCATCCCCACAATTCCCTGCCACCCCCTTTTTTCCTCCCAGTGCCCCCCTGGAGCTTTCCAATGCCCCCAGGGGCACTACCACCCACTTTGAGGACCACTGACCTAGCTTCTCCTCAAACCCATTATCTTACCCCAGTGGCATTTCTCTCCTCTCCTCACTACTCTTTTCCTTTCTCACTGGTCTTTTTCTTCCTCCACCCCAGTACTTATTAGCCTTTACCAGCTTCATGTGGGTTAGTAACTCCTTCCCCCCTGTGTCCCCCCCCCCCGTGCCCTCCACCCACAATCTGTTTTTTATCTCACTAGCCTTACTATCCTGTCGCTCATTCCCCTTTTTCTTCCTAACTCTGCCCTGAACTCTCACTTTGCACCAGAGATTGTCCTCCTCTCTCTCAGATTTGCAGTATTCTAGGAGTTCTCTGATAATTTGCATATTAATCAATTAATGTCTCATTATAGTAATTATGCAGTGGATTGTGAAATGGTTGGCCAACTCCCTCTCTTCTCTCTCTCTCTCTCTCTGACACTCATCAATTAGAAACACTCCTTTCAGACCTTATACATAGGAAATAGTGGCTTAAATATTCACTGACTCTGTATATATTGCAGAGTGCACAACCCACAGCCCAAGATATTTTGTGCACCTCATGAATCTCTTTTTAAAACCACATTTTCATAATTGTCTCACCTCATAATGTTCCTATGTCTTCAACATAGGTTGAACAAATATACATCTGTATGCAAAGGGATCTTGCAGCAACTTTGAGACTAATTGAAAGAAAGAAGCTGGTAGCATAAGCTTTCATAGACTTGAGCCTACTTTCTCAAATGAATAGGCTCAAGTCTAAGAAAGCTCATACTACTAACTTCTTTCTTTCAGTTAGAAGTTTATTGCATTGTTAAATAACTCACCTTACCTGATTTGGCTTAAAAATAAATTTGGGTGGCATCTAGACCCTATTGCAAGAATTTTGCACCAAAATTGCTGCTCAAATGCAGCCTGGGGCCATTCCCACTCCTAAAGCTGTTCAGTGCAGCCAGGAGTTTTCCGGCTTAAGAAAATGGCTGCCGGATCAGCTCCTGGAGTGGGACAAAACCCTCGCAATAGGGCCTGGATGCCATCCAAACTTAATTTTAAACCAGATCAGGTAAGGAAAGTTATTTAACAATGCGATAAGCTTGTTAGTCTCAAAAGCGTGGCAAGATCCTTTGCATATACTAATTTTCCAGACTAACATGGCTATGTTTTTGAAATATACATCAGATGTACATCAGATGCTAACCTAGCAGTTCGAAAGCATGCAAATGCAAGTAGATAAATAAGTACCACTACAGTAGGAAGGTAAACGGCATTCTGTGCTGGCCACATGATCACAGAGTAGTTTCTGACAATGCTGGCTCTTCGGCTTAGTAACGGAGATGAGAACCACCCCCTATGGTCAGGTACAACTTGACAACCTTGTCAATGGGGAATACCTTTACCTTTTAAAATGGCTTTTCCAGAAATGTGGGTTCCACAAATATTGAAGTCCTGCTTGAGGCATCTAAAATTGCCAGCTGCATCTGTGTATGGGCCCAAACATACCAACTTGATGCATGGTTAGGTTTCAAGTAAAACCAAGCTAACATAGGAAAAGCATTTTGTATGCTCAGAAGATATTTTTAAAAATGCAAATTAATAGTATTACAGTGCTGAGATGGAAGTTCACTATGGTAAAGTTCCTACATAGAAAAAAGCTACTGCTGCTACAGTAGCACCAAGAAAGAAGGGAATGTCAGCTGATAATGAAGGTAGGGGCCCTTTTAAGATATATGAAAGATGAGAAAATACATCAATCCTGGACTTATTGCTGCCTGAGACAAAGGACAAAATAGTTCCCTATCCTGCCCTTCAATGTACAGAGCCCCATCAAATTTTGCATTAATATGGGCTAATGCCTTCTTCTACAAGCAGATGCCATTTAAAGATATATATGTTACTAATGCTATGTCAGACATGCTACCTAATTTGGGTTGCAGCCACTTTTCATAAGCGTGTCGGGTATGTACCCAGTTGAGGCCCACATGATTTCTATTACACAGTAATGGCATAAGATGACTAAATTATGCTGTCTGACTCTCATTTCCAGAACACCCACTAGTTTAACAGGAGCCTTGCTTGGAAGAGGGATGTGTGAGAAATTTGCTGTCAAGGATTTTGTGTATGTGTGTGTATGGATCTACACAATCTGTATTAGAACAGATGGAAATAAAAGCCCATTTTGTGACAGAAAGTTGGAAAGTGATGCTGTGAAACCTTGAAAGTAAGAAAGAAAAGAAAGAAAGGCACATAATAACATGAATACATCTGGAGAAAATGCAGAAAAATACAAAAATGCATTCAAACTCGCATTATTCATTTAAAAAATCCATTTGAAAAATGCACACAAACACCCCCCTTTTCTTTCTAAAAAAACCCAACTATATTTGGAATTGGTCTGCCTGGTCTGGAATTGGAGGTGCGAGAAGGCACTTTTAATAAAAGGACTTTACAGATCTGCTCATCCCTAATTTGGAAACTGATTTCCTCTACCTGTGGATGAATATCTTTTCAATTCTTCTTTGTGCCAGTTTCACACTCAGCTTCTCCATTGCAGAAGAATGGTCCTCTTTGGAAAACTATTTCAGAATGCAATCCTCTGATTAGTTTTTGAAGGAAAAGGAAAGCATCTCTTGTGTATTAGACTGTCCCCTTTGAAATCATAGTGAAGGAGAACAGTTGCCTGGTTGAAACTTCTCAGGATGACACAAGGAGCAATCATTTCACAGCGACAAATACTGAGACCATGAAAGCAAACAGATTGTCAGTAGTTTCATTTTCTTCTGTAATAGGAGCACATCCAATATGATATCCTGGCAGAGTAAAACACTTGAATTTGACCAAACAGCAACATTTGACACAATGACGACTGCAATATTTTCTCCCTTGTGTTCAATTTCAGCTTTGTTTTCATCATTACTTTTCTCCTGTCTGCTCCCCAGGAATGGAAATGAGTTATGGAAGCCACTGTCTCGCTGTTTTCTCTAAAGTGAATTTAGCACAGGCCTCCCGTGTAAGCTGATCTCTTTTAAAATGTTTATACAAAATCCTTTGGTCTCCTACGCTGTTTATAGTTAAATGGCAGATGGGCAGCCCTGGGCCGCCCCAGGAAGCTGAGCTGCAGGGCTGAGGTATCCCCACACCTTGGCCCCACGGTGCAGCTTTGCTGCCCCTGGAAGGAGCGCTAAAATAGTGCTCCTTCCACAAGTTGCCAAAGGTGTGCCGCAAAAGGCTGGCGGTGCACCTTCAGCGACTCTTCCATCGCAGTGTTTGCGGACGCTGTGGCGGGAAGGCATATTCGGAGCACCAGCTGTGCGAAGGGGCCAGTGCTCCGACGATGACTTTCGGAAGGGGTTGGAGCACCCACCGTGCGGCTGCTTCTCCCCTTCCTTGCCCCCCAAACGGCCCTTTGAGCCGTCTGCTTCCCCCCCTAAGTCAGGTGTTGCTGTGATCCAATAGGGCTTTTCTTTTGTGCATATCATTGATAGACTTGTAACTGGTTGTTATGCTGTTATTGATTGTGCTACTAGCTTCAAAGCACAGGCAAAATAGTGCATCACGTTTTAGCCTTTGGACAGCCAGCTTCAATGAAGGCAGACATCCCTCCTAGGGCTCATCTACACTGACAAGAATACCCCCATTACCTCTGTACTCCACAGTGATGCTGGTGACTGTCTACCCACATGTCCCGCTGTGCCTTCTGGTGTCACTCCTCTTAGGTCAGAAAGAAGGTGCCCAGCATCAATTACATGGCTGGGCACCTTATTGTGACCTCAGAGGGAGTGACTTGTGTGAGTGCTGATACCGCCTGCCTGGCATCTGGATTTTCCTCCAGCATCTTATTTTCCATTGAAGTCAATGGGAAATCCACAAAGGCCTATCTAGGCCAGCATCCTGTTTTCTACAGTGGTCAACCAGCTGCCTATGGGAAACCCACAGACAGGACATGAGGGCATTATCACCCTCCCCTCTCATGCTCCCAGAAACTAGTATGTAAAGGCATACTGCTGCCAGCTCTTGAGCTGATACATATACCCTCCAATATTTCACAAATGAAACTGAGATGCTTTTTGGTTTCTAAAAAGTGCCAGCTGAGCCCAGCTGGGACTTGGGCTGATGGCGGCCAGTGATTTGGTGGCGATTTAGCTTACAATAATCCCTGCTCCATCCTGCCTCCCAGCTGTAGCCCAGGAGGCTTGAGTTGTTTTAAAATGCCAAGCAATAAAGTCATGAGACTGTCCCTGTCAAATTAGATCAGCTGGAGGGTATAAAGAAGCTGTCATAATGATTAGTAGCAACTGGTAGTCTTGTCTTTCCAGGTGGTGGTCCATTTTCATTTTGGCCTGTTTTCCAGATGGCAGTACCTCAGATACCCTCAAGCTAATATGTAGGTCTATTTTGGGTTATAGGATCAGGGAACACAAACTGTGTTTTCACAAACACACAAAAGGACTGCTTAAATATACAGTACAACCCCTATATCCATGGGAGATATATTCCCAGACTTACTGTGGAAACATGAAACTGAGGATAATAATGAACCCTATTGAAATGAATGACTTCTGGAGAAAGTTGACCATGGAGTCGCTCTGGAAGACCTAGAGATTCCTAGAGAGAACAAGTCTCTAGGCATTTCTTGGTCTTCCAGTGTGACTCTATGGCCAGCTTTTGGTGCTGGAAGACCTAAAAAGTGACTAGAGAAAACATATTCTTTCAGGCTTGGTAAGTGAAATCACAAATACTGGTCCTAGGGATGTGGGCAGTCATACTGTATACATACTGTATATCAAACCCACATGGTGCTGCTGTAGGTGGTTGCAGGTTAGTACTGTCCTGCCATTGTCTTTGTAAAAATGTGAATGCAAACAACTAGTGCCCATGCTAGCTGGAAGATTCTGGGAAATGTAGTCCCAGCATGAAACTTCTCTAAACTCTGTGGTGGATTAAAATTATTCTGTACCATGCAATTTACTCTTTTCTAGCATAGAATACAATGATACCATAATGTCATAGGGGAAAAATTATGTAATATTTGCCTCCCTGACAGAATAATTACATTAAATAATATAATTAATTTAAGTATACACTGCAGCAGTGTGAATTTTCAGCATAGCATTAGTGCTCTCATAGAACAGTTAGCTTTCCCAAAGAATTATCAGTTGTTACATTTCTGCTTGTGAAATGTACAGACTTTTGTGGGCAATAAAGCTGAGTAGAAATGAGTGCTTGCTTCATTTCATTTTTACTTTCAGATAATGCCCACTTGTGAATCTCTCTGGGAGATTTGCCAACTTCAAAGTAGTAGTAAAAACATTTTATGAAATATGTTGGATGACAAAACAAAAGGAACTGCTCATCCATGGTGAAGCAAACCAGATCAATAAATATTGAAGTGCTTTAGCTATGCTGGTTCTCTTGTAATGTTACATGGTATGTTAGCATTGGAGTCCTCATGGCATAATGGCTTGAAAAATGGACTATGATTCTGGAGAACTCACAGGGTTCCAATCCTTACTCAGCCATGGAGATCCACTGCGTGACCTTGGGCAACTCACATTCTCAGCATCAGAGGAAGGCAAAGGCAACCCCATCAGAACAATTCTTGCTAAAAAAAACCCTATGATAGGTTTGTCTTAGGTTACAATAAGTCAGAAACAACTTGAAGGCACACAAGAATAGTAACAACAGTCAAAGTGGCATCTTGGGGTAGGCTGCTGTTCTTGTTTGACTTCAAGTTGTTTCCAGCCTATGGTAATCCCTAAGGAGAACCTATCATAGGGTTTTCTGAGTCTGAGAGTGTCTGGCTTGCCAAAAGCCAGTCTGCTTGAAAACTGACAAAAGACTTCCAAGAATAACACCACAGAAGCTGGAGAGCTTCAGTTTGTAGAACAGCAGCAGGTAACACTGAAACAGAACAAAGAACAGAACAATGAACAGAATCCAGCTCAGCCCCCTCCACCAACAGACATCTTTTCATTGTGGATGTGGGAAAGGGTTCATTTTCTATCTCCAGACAGCCTTTTGTACTCCCATTGTATCCTGCAATAGCACAAGCTTTTGCAATGTCAGTCCTAGGTGAAACCCAATAGGAATGTGGGAAGGAGAAAGGGAAAAAGAAGGAAAAGTAGAAATTAAGAGGAATGAAGAAGTAAACACCCAGCATGTATGGTTCTCTTCTTCAATCTTTGCACCTTGTCCGCACCTTTCAGTGTCTGCTCTCTGAAGTAGCTTCTTTAGTCTGCTTAAGAACAGGACTCTTAGGCATCCCTACATGGGATGGTGGAGAGATTAATTCCCACCCAAATATCTCTCAGATCCCTCTTCAAAGCATCGATTGGAGTGCTGGCATTTTCTTCTGGTCTTTTCCACTGAAAAGAGTGATGGAGTTGGAAGAGGGCTGAGCTCAAGAAGCTGGCTGGAAATAAGTGGGGATAATCTTGGCCTGTGAAAGTTGTATTGCCAGGAGGTCAAGTTCTCCTTCAAGGGCTCTGGTTGTATTTTGCTTTACATGATGTATCAGAAAATCAGAGACAACATAGCACATAAAGCAAAATGCCTACAGAGCCCTTGAAGGAGAGTGCTAAATAAACCTGAGTAACACAACTCTTATTTCATCCTGAAGGTTTCCTGCCTATAATTCCTGCACTATGATTTGCAAGGAAACTGTTATATACATGAAATAGCTCCTTATTAAATTTGGATTGGATGCTAATTAAGACTAATTTAGAAAGAAACTGTATGCAATTTGGATGATTTGGGGGGAGGATTATAATCAATGTCAAGTTACATTTACTTTTTAATTGCTTGAATTATTGTGGGCTTTCCCACGTACCATACTCCATCTAATCTGGCACACTTTCTGGTTGGTAGATGATGTTTAGTGGAAGAAATATAATGCATATCAGGGATGGGAATAATATTGTTTTCAAGATGTCAAAAGTTGAATTTCCAGCAGACCTAGCCAGCATAGCCAATGCCAAATGAATATTGGAAATTGTAATCCAATAAAATGTGTAGTGCCACATGACTCCTATTCATGACTTAAAGGATGTCAGAACAAAGTGAACAGTTAACTGGGAAGCAAATAGATTGAACTGTTGACTAAAAACAAAAGGTACCTTTTCTATCCTTAAATGTCCTTGATTCATGTCTCCCTGTTGTTAACTGCTGTCGACTTCAACTTCTGGCATCCTAAGAATGAGTGACCTCCAAGTCAACAGCCCTACTGAGCTCTTGAAAACTCAGGGCTGTGGCTTCCTTGATTGAGTCTATCCCCCTGTAGTGTGTTCTTCCTCTTTTCCTACTGCTCTCTGTTGGGACAATGGATTTGAAAAAAGACAAAATGAGACTAAGGTACTATAAATAAAACTATCTAAAAATGTTTAAAAGGGTAATAAACAATATATGTAACAGAATCATACAAAACCCATATATACAACAGATACAAAGTAAACCATAGTAGTAATGGTAAACATAATCACAAATAACAAATAATAATATAAACTATATAATACAAGCAAATAAAACAAGTATAATGTAATAGAAAAGAAGACTGAGAATAGAGTGAGTAAAAGAGAGAGAGAGAGTGCTCACTACAAAGCTAGCCTTATTAAGACTCTAAGGTTGATTAGAGCTATGCATATACAGTTGGAGGTCATCTGTGTTCTCAGTAGCTCTCCATTAACCCTATAATGGTAATTAACCCTATAATGGCTCAAGTATAGAGCTTGTTATTATTCCAACACTTTCTACCTTATTGACTTTTCTAGTGACTCATGACATGTCCACAGCGTGGTTTCAAGGGAGGGTTTGGTTTTGATTAATCTCTAGGATGTATTTGTCTTTTCCACAGCCCATGGCATCTGTAGAACTCTCTTCCAGTACCACATTTCAAATGAAGCAATTATCTTCTTATTAGCTTTCTTCATGATCCAGTTTTAATATCCATGCATAGAAACCAAAAGTACGATGGCACAGACAATTCTGACTTTGATATTGAGATTTGGAAAATTTGAAACATTATGCAAAGGAATAGATGAATGTTCTGTTTGCTTCCTGTATAAGACAATGGAAGGTTCCCTGTTGGAATAGAAAAGCAAGTGTTTCCTGTCTGTCAAGGCTGGTTTAGCAGAGACCTTCCAGATGTTGATGAACCACTGTTCCTCTTATCCCTCACACATGGCGATTCTGACAGATACTAATAGAACTGGAGTACAATAACATCTGGAGTGCTGAAGTTTCCATAGCTTTGCAGTATGGCTGCTAAGGGGGGATGCAGACGGGCAGCCCTGGGCTGCCCCAGGAAGCAGAGGATTGAGGCCAAGGCTACCAGACACCTTGGCCCCGATTCTCCCTTTCACCGCCTGCAAAAGGAGTACTAAAATAGCGCTCCTTCTGCAAGCCGCGAAAGGGGCACCACAAAAGGTGTGGTGTGCCTCTTTGGCATCTCTTCTGGCTCAGCGTGTGTGGATGCTGAGCCGGAAGGACATCATTGGAGCGCCCGTTGTGTGGACAGGCTGTCGTTCTGATGATGTCCTCAGGAAAGGGATGGGGTGTCCAGCTTCTGGCTGCCCTTCCCCTTCCTTGCCTCCAACACGCTGCAAAGGGCCCATCTGCAGAGGCTCTAAGTTTGCTTTGTCTCTCTTTATTGTCATTACAGATATTCACCTGGGATCCAACATTCCTGTTTGGATAGGTATATGGGGACTGGTATTGTAGCAGCAAGGTCAGACCCCCTCCCCCACCTCTACATTTGTTTCTCTTGTAAAAGTACATTCTTCAATGCTCAAAAACATATATGTGCTGAGAACAGAGCCTCTGCTATGACACCGCTCTCTGTCCTGGTCTGCTGAGAAAAAAGTGCTTCAAGTAACAGACAACACTGAGATAAAGGGCCTTTGCACACTGTACTACATTTCCCTTAAAATGCCATGACAACATCCTGTGGAATCCTGTGGTTTGTAGTTTGTTGAGGCACTGGAGCTCTCTGGTTGAGATTCTAAATATCCTCTCTAAACTGTAAAACATAGGATTCCATAGGATGTTGCCATGTTAATTAAAGTGGAATATAGTACTATAATTATGTAGTGTGAAAAGACCCAAGGGTATGGAAGGGATGGATTTAACTTCACTTTCCTGTTTGCCTGTTTTCATGCAAATACAGGCTCTCTCTGAGCACCCAGTTATATATATGAATAGGACATGGAATAAATTACATGTTAAATGTCCTGTTTTGAATAGACCCAGCCCTACCATTAGGCAGAATGAAACAGCTGTGGTAGCCCTCAACCTTTTCCTCCTCAGAACAGGGTTAGCCCTGCCAAATTTTAGGCAATTAGGTGCAGAAGTTTATTACCCTCAGTTGCAGTGGAAGATAATGTCCTATTGAAGAATGGCTTTTTTTTTTTTTTTTTTTAGAAATAGAGAGACTGGCTTGTGAAGGTTTTCAATTAATTAAAAACCAAGCAAGCCTCTTCATACAGTTTAGCTCTTATGACTATGCTTTATCTCTTAGGTTTTGGAGGGGGAAAATATCTAACAACAGAAACAAGAAGTTTTTTACAGACATTGGACTGATCACAAATGACCTTGATCTCTCGTTAAGGGTGATGGCTGTTATGTGGTCTCTCTTTTTGATTATCTTCCAAAATGTGTCTACTCTCTCAGAAGTAATTTAGATGGCTGGCAAACTTCTCTGTAGTTGAGAAATTGATACTGGGGTGCATTCTCTTTGCTGCAGCCTTTGTAAACATAGCTGAAGACATTCACTGACTGCATCTTATCAATTGCCTGGGTATTTCATGCAGAGAGGTGCTAGGGCTAGGAATGTATTTGAACATCTTGTAATAACACTGCTGGACTCCCTGCCTGGTATATTAAGGGACAATGTCTGTGTTCTTAAAAGATTTTCAGTTTGCTTTTGTCTTCATCAGTTCATTTGTTTAGATTGTTTGATGGCACTCAGTGACCGTAGTTGTCACCCATGGCAGGTAATTTTTGGTATATGAGCAATGTTTCTTTGTGTGTGTGTGTGTGTATGCCTGTGCGCATGCACATGTGCACTCTTCTGTAGTTTTCACATCTCTGCTGCAACTGTAGGTACATGAGACTGGTTCAATGTAGGGAGCACAGAGCATACAGTATATTAAGGGGAGGGCCCACACCTGACATTAGAAACAGTAACTAGAGTTTTTGTGACATTGTTCCAAGAAGCACAGAGACCCTGGAATCTATTGCTAATATCAAACCTATTTCAGGTCCAAAGGAGCCTTTCATGAGTAGACTAGGATGATGCACAGACCCCCAAATGCAGGTCTGCCCCTGATCTTCTGCTTCTGAAAGTGTCCTTCCTCTGACAAGACTGAACCACTCCATTTTGACTTGGTTCCTGAACCTGAATTCACATTGGAAAGCTAAATGTTCATGTCTCCCATTAACTATCACAGGAACTACAAACGAGGCTTTTTTCTTTGTAATTACTGGATGAACATGGCTGGTTTAGTAGCCTCTTAGGAGGGGATTACAATTCTCAAATTTCAAACATGTTGGTGTAGGGTTTTTCATCACTATGTGCTTTGAAAATTTGCTTTCTCTTGAAATCGAACTGCCAATAATGTCTTTAAAAAAATTCATCAGAATTGTAAGAATTTTTCAGTTTTGGTTAAGCCTGCCATATTTTAGACAATTAGATTTAGAGGATTTCTTACAAAGACAACCTTTTCATTTTGAGTGTATTAAAAGAAATGACTCACAATATCAGGGACGGTTTCAATGAAAGTGACAGACAGTCCGGAGGTGTCTATAAATGAGAAACCTGCAACGTTTCCTAACATATAGGCAAAGAGGTTCATATAGAAGAAGAATAAAAGTCTTTGTTGTTGGAAGAATTATTTGTTTCCTTTTCCTTCTCCCTCTTGTTTTAAAAACTGCTATGAAAATGGCACAGGTCATAGAGAAATGCACCAGAAAGATAGGATGTAGAGGTTAGCACACTTTGATGCATAATATTCAGTTTAAAACTTTTTAAAATAGTGAGCCATGGCATTAGCAAGGATGAATCACTATCAAAATTTCTATTCAGCAGAAAATGTACTCACCAACAAATAAATACATGTTGATTTTTCCTGTTAGTCTTGTAACTCCACACCTTTCTTCTCTCCCCTCACTTGTTCTGGGTGTTTTCCACATAAAATACATTATTATTGGCACCAGACTGTCTGCCTTTTGGAAACTGAAGCTCCCATGAAACTTCAGCTGGATCAGGTTACGACTCTGTTAACTTTGGTGGAGAGAAGACACTTTGTCCCAGGAACCACCCAAATGGGTCTGCCTGGATATCAGTTAAAACAGCCTTACTTTTAACATCTGAAACCCCCCCCCCCTCTTTAAGGTGTTTTATAACATCAAACATCATGCATGAATCCTGCCTCTATATGGAACAGAATACTCATTAAATTCTATATTTGGCCACAATTTAAGACTTAACATTGTGTTGGTTATATCTTGAATAGTTGGTTTTTGTGTTATGGTCTTGTATAACAGATTTTACCATTAGAGGGTGCCAAAGACTTTCCAAAGATGGATTTTTTTAAAAAAAATCTTTATGTAAATATAGATATGTTAAGTGAAAAAACGAAAATTAATAATTGACAAACCATTATATTAGCCTAGTAAGGCAACAAGTGCCAGTAAATTTTCAGTCAAATTGATCACTCTTCAGCCTTTAACTCACTCAAGTGTAGGGGAAAAAATCTCAGAACAAGCACTCAGTCTGTCATGGTAATGTCAAAAACTTTGGGCTTATGACACTTTAAAATGGTTTGCATAGCTGGAACCCATTGTAAGTAATTTCTAGTGCCTTCAATAAAAGCAGAACCTTTCCACTAAGGGATGGATAAAAATAATGAACTACTCCAAATGTAGTCAAATTGCATTTCCCAGCATTTCTTAGCATTGGCTAGACTGGCAAGGGTTGCTGGGAGGTATAGTTCAGCAACAACATCCACTCCACACTTAATGGTTTCTATTTGATTCTCTTAGGGCCTTTACAGACTGTCAGAAATAATGCAGCTTGAGGCCAATTTAACTGTCCTGGTTCAGTGCTAGGGAATCATGGGAACTGTAGTTTTTTTCTGGGACATTGAGCCTTTTCTGCCAGAGAGCTCTGGTGCCACAATAAACTACAGTTCCCATGATTCCTTAGCACTGAGCCAGGACAGTTAAAGTGGCCTCAAGCTGCATTATTTCTGGCAGTCTGCAAAGGCCCTTACTTATTTATTTATTCTGTTTATTTGTATCTCACCTTCCTCCCAACACAGGGACTCAAGGTGGCTAACAAATCTAAAACAGTCCAAGTTAAAACAGTAGAAAACATTAAAAATACAAAGTTTAAAAAACAATTAAACAATTCAAACAATTAAAAACATTACATTCTTCCATAGGCTTCCATAGGGAGGGAGTTCCAGAGCTTAGGAGCAGCCACTGAGAAGCCCCTTTCTCTTGTTCCCACCAAATGCACCTGAGAAGGTACTGGGACAGAGGGAAGGGTCTTTCCTGATGACCTCAATACTCTGGGAGGCTCATAGAGGGAGATACGGTCCTTCAAATAGCCTAAACCTAAGCTGTATAGGACTTTATAGATCAAAACCAGCACTTTGAATTGTGCCTGGAAATGGACTGGCAGCCAATGGAGCTGTTATAACAAGGGGGTTGTAACCAGCTCCAATTAACAGCCTGGCTTCAGCTCTTTGGACCAGCTGAAGTTTCTGAGCACTTTTCAAAGGCAGCCCCATGCAGAGTGTATTACAGTAATCCAAATGGGATGTAACCAAGGTATGTACCACTGTTGCCAGTTCTGATTTCTTCAGGAACAGTTGCAGGTCGCGCACAAGTTTTAGCTCTGCAAAGGCACTCCTGGTCACCACTGAAACCTGAGTCCAGACGTACCCCCAAACTATAAACCTGAGTTTTCAGGGAGAGTGTTACCCCATCTAACACAGGATGAATCCATTTTCCCAGATCTGCCTTTTGGCTGACCAGGAGCACCTCTGTCTTGTCTGGATTAAGCTTCAATTTGTTTGCCCTCATCCAGTCCATTACAGCAGCCAGATACTGGTTTAGGGCAGAAACAACTTCCTTGGAATTAGGTGGAAAGGTGTGGTAGAGCTGGGTATCATCAGCATACAGGCGACACTCTACTCTAGGGGTAGGCAACCTTTTTGAGCCGGGGGCCGGGTTGCTGTCCCTCAGACAATGGGGGGGGGGCAAAGCACCATAAATAAATAAATAAATAAATATTTATTTTTTTTAAAAAATTAAAAATAAAAAAAATATATGCATGCACACTCTCTCAGTCCCAGAAAAGCCATGGCAAAACCCCTGTGGAGATTTTGCCAAGAAAACCCCAAGAACAAGTAATGACAACAATAATCAATATCATCATGGCAGGCGGTGGCGGCGGCAGGGGAGGGTGGTGGTGGCAGGGAAACTTAGAGAAATACTGGGGGTGATCCCATGGACAGGAATACTAAAAGAGAAGGAGTTCAAGACGGATGGGAGTTTCTCAAAAGGGAGATACTAAAGGCACAATTTCAAACAGTTCCAATGAGGAAGAAAAATGGGAGATGCCTCAAGAAACCAGGATGGATGACTAAGGAACTTTCAAGTGAACTAAGTTTTTGATTATCTTCTTCCATGAAATGGAAAAATGGGGAAATCACCAAAGAGGAATTCAAACAAATAGCTAGCACATGTAGGGGTAAAGTCAGAAAAGCTAACGCGCAGAATGAACTCAGGTTTGCTAGAGAGGTTAAAAACAATAAAAAGGGCTTTTTTGGGTATGTCCGCAGCAAAAGGAAGAAGAAGGAAATGGTAGGGCCACTGTGTGGAGAAGATGGCAAAAAGTTAACAGGGGACAGAGAAAAGGCAGAATTACTCTACACCTTCTTTGCTTCAGTCTTCTCAGAAAAGGCAAAGGGTGCTCAACCTGAGGATAATGGAGCAGAGGACAGAATAGGAGAATTTCAGCACAGAATAAGTGAAAAGATAGTACAGGAATACCTGGTTAATCTAAATTTATATAAGTCTCCAGGACCAGATGAATTACATCCGAGGGTATTAAAAGA
>CM034703.1:77464390-77487329 GCA_020142125.1 Phrynosoma platyrhinos
CCTGGATTTATTCTTATTTCACTTTATTATCGCTTTGTGGCCTGCGTGCGATAAGGTCCTATGATAGAAGGTAAAGAGGAAAGAAAATTTTTAAATGGATATTGTATTTGTTGACATTAGCAAGAATGGTATTTGTGAAACATTGGAGAGAGTCAGAGATCCCAGCTATAGATGATTGCCTTTTAAAAGCCCTGGACATAATCAAAATGGATAAATTAACAATGAGAGATAAAATAATTAAAGAAGAAGAGATATGGGATCCATTATTGAAGTATTGTAAAAAGAGATGGTCCAAACTTGATTAGAAAATAAAGAATTAATATTCTATGTATTAGAATATGGAGAATACGAGTTTCTTACAAATAGAAGAAAATAAATATATGAATGTACATAGTCTAAAGATAAGCATAAAAATATATATAGAAGAGTGAGGTGGAGGGGAAAAGAGAAAAAGAATGAGGAATATATGAAGAAAACTGTAAAGAACAGCTACAACTATATAAATTGCTGTGAGAGTTAGGGATGGGGAGGGAAGGGAAGGCAAAGAGAACACTGAAAAGATTATAATGGAATAGAATTGTATTTTATTAAGTGTATTAATAAATAATATTAAAAAAATAAAAAATGAAGAATGCTGCTAACTTAGTTTCATGCATTCTGTAATGTGGTTGTTAAAAAAGGGGGCATTGGCAGTTGGCAAGCTGCCTATTCAGTTCTGAGAGCTATAATGACTACTTAAAAAACTGTGCAATATGTTTATTATCTCTCCATGTCTGGAGTGATGAATAGACAAAGGGATGAAGACAAGCGAAGGTGTGGATGAGTTCAGAAGCTGATCATGATTCTTTTTGATATACTGATGATATTAGACTGACTTGAAAAGGAAAAGGATGACAACAACAGTAATGTGCTTTTTCTGTGGCTTCCTTTGGTCTAAAAAAAAAATCACTCATTGAATAGTAGAGAAAGTAAACTGTAACTAGCAGACATTGCTCACAATGATATAAAGCTCTGTGCAACAGGACTTTCTTCCTCTCCCTTTTGATCTGCAGTCATCTGTGCATCTCCAAAATGCTGCAGATTCTCCATTTCCAGCCCTCTGGAGCAATAATAACAATAATAATACTCCCACAATTTATTTATAACACCCTTTTCACCAAAGGGTGGAATATTAGATATATATAATCAAGAACAAAGCAATAAAACACAATATAATATACTAAAATACTAAAATAATATACAAATATACTATAAACAAAATCCTAATCAGTCATTACCCATCTTGGCCACTTTAAGCACACTCAGCAGCTTAATCTTTTGAATCAAAGAGGACCTTCAACCTTTTACAAAATGGGTAAGCTCCTTATCCAGCCAGATATACAAAGGAAGACTATTCCACAAATATGGATCCAGATCCTGAAAGTCTTGCAGCCTTGACAGAGCCATACACATTGGTAGAACTCCCAATAATCCTTTGTTTATAGATCTTAAATTCCTAGATTGTACATGCCATGCTAGCCAAGCTGCCAGGTATTGAAGGAGGTTAAAGTGCCTTAAATATCAGGAGCAATAACTTGTAATGAACCCCTGGCCCAAACTGGGAGGGATCTACAGGGGAAGAGACATGTAAGTATTTAGGGAGATTTAAAATGACCTGAATTGCAATGTTCTGGATTAAAACTGGAAGAGTAAGAAAGCAGGAAGGCAATCCTGCCAATAGGCTATTACAATAGTCCAAGTATGAAATAACCAAGGCCTGGGCAAGCAGATTGGCAGTCACAAAAGTAAAAAAATCTACAGATCCTATGGATGTTCAAAAGATGAAAAATACATATCTTTTCAGTTTCCCTGAAAAAATGGTATAGGGAGGACCCCAAGGTTTCTGGCAACCAAGACAGGGGCCAGTGTGTAACCCTGTAAACACAGTGAAAGGCATGAAAGTGGGGCTACTGAGTGGCCAGGTTGAAACACTGGCATCTCTATTTTATCCATGTTCAGCTTAAGATGGTGGGTGCTAAGCCACATAGAAACACTCAACAGGCAGTCCATCACAGACTTCCATACAGCTATGTGGATGTGATATTGGAAATCTGCTTCTGAAACAAGAAATCAAAAGATAACTATATAATGAGAAAGAAGAGGGCCCAATAATGATCCTTGAGGCACCCCTACAGTTACAGAGAAAGGAGCTTATCACACCACTAAATAAATCTTCTTAGCTCTCCCAAATTCAATCTTATTCATGGCATCTGGATACTATCACAGGGATTTTGCCACTGAATCCACTGCCTGTGTCCATCCCAGGTCCCGGGCACTCCAGTGGCCATTTTCTTAATACAAAAAATTCATGGTTTCAAAAAGAGACACGCTGAGTGCCCCTGGGACCTGGGCTCAACCCGGGCTGGACATAGGCAGTAGATTCAGCGGCAAAATTCCTGTGATAGTATCTGGATGTTGCCTGAATTAAGATTGAAGTTAGGAGAGGTAAGGTTTATTTTAGTGGTGCTATAACACTAGTGGTGGGAGTTGTTGACATAGTTCCCTAAAATGAAACAGCAGAAAAATTATCCAACAAATATGATTTAAACCAGGACAGAGTGTTCTCCATTATTCCCAATGATGTCAGACGTAGTTGTAGAAGTAGGATCTGATGGTCCAAAGTGTCAAAGGCTCCAGGGAGAGCCAATAGGATCGGCACCAATATTTGATGCCAAGCCTTTGCCACTAGAATATTATTTACTACGTGAGTCAGAGCTGTTTCTGTGGATGAAATCCTGATTTAAATGGATCAAAAAGAAAATAATGTGTGATCAAATAAAGACTGCTTTCTCGAAAACTTTAGAGAGAAATGGGAGGAGAAACACAATATAATTAACACAAAGTGAAGGATCCAGGGAGAATTTCTTTAATAGAGGATGCAGGACAGCATGCTTAAAGCAGCCCAGAAAAATACCCTTTGAAAAGGAGTAATTCACCAAGTGGGTTATATAAGACAGAAAAAAGGCAGAAGGACTGGATAAAGACAAGAAGGAAAATGGTCAGTAGGGCAGGAAGCAGAGGAAGAAGACAAAACAAGATAAGACTAGACAACACAAATTTATTTATTTGTCATGACGGCCTCTGTAATACGGGAAAATTGAAATTCTGCCCATGTGAAAGAAGGAACTGCTTTCTTCATCATCTCACTGATAGAAGTTGGTTTAGTATTGCCATGTTCAGCCTCTAAAATACAGGCAGCTAATGCATATTATTTATTTGAATTGCAATTATGGTTTGAGCATTGGACTATGACTCTGGAGACTAGGGTTCGATTCCACACTCGACCATGAAACTCACTGAGTGACCTTGGGCAAGTGACACTCTCAGTTACAGAGGAAGGCAGTGGCAAACCTCTTCTGAACAAACTTTGCCAAGAAAACCCGATAATAGGTTCACCTTAGAGTTGCCATAAGTCGGAAATGAGTTGAAGGCCCACAACAACTTTAATACATTAAAAATTGCCATTTTTTCAACCACAATGTTTCTACCTTGATACCATTTTTGTAGTAACTACCTTTCTGAGGGAACTAGTATCAAGCAGTGTTGGAATAAGTGCTGGACTTGGAACAGAGAAATCCAGGTTCAAGCTCCTGCTATGTCACAGGATTTACCATGTGACCTTGAGCCATCACTCTCTCTAAGCATCTCTATCTTACAGAATTGCTATGGGGATTAACAGCAAGACAGGAACTATGTAAAATGCCCATGTACAGTCCTAGGTGGTGGTGGTGGTAACGTTAACCAAAATCAATTTGTAATGCACAGGCACTTCTAATGTTATTATATTCTTATAAGATCTCTACAGTATTTCTTTTTTTGGCCATAATTTTTTCCCCTGATGGCAAAAAGGCACAGATCTATGAATATTTCATAAGAAATCCCTGAGAATGAATGCCATTTAATTCACAGAGTAAATACAGAGAAAAATAAATTGATGACACTGTAAATAAATAGGACAAATTTAACAAAGTATACCTCCTGCTTGTACTTTGTCTCACTTTGTGCCCACTTTTCTCTTGCTCCTTATATGCTTCCACTGTACCACATCTCACTCTCTCTTCTTTTTCTTCCTCTCCTGGTGCTTCCACAATGCCTCCCTCCCTTACTCTGCAGCTTCACCTCTTTCCATTCCTTGCCTCACCATTCACCTTTACCATGCTCCTCTCCCTTGTTTCTTGCATTGTCCCACTCATACCCCCTCTTCCCTATTTGCCTCACTTTGTGCCACCATCTCTTGCACCTTCCATCACCTTATTCCTACCTCGTTTGCACCTTGCATGCTTCCTTGTACCTCTCACACTCCATTCCCTCCTTTTACCTCCCTTGACTCACTTTACACATTTGCCATGTTTCACTCTTTTGTTTCTTGCACTCCACCATTTGCACCTTTCACCTCACTCCCTGTTTCATCCCTCTTCCCTAGTAGCTGCATCTCTAACCTCTCCTCCTTCCCCTTGCTTCAGTTCATGCTGTGCTGCTTGTCCTATAAGGACCACAAGCAGAAGTCAGCTTTAAACATAGGATAGGTAATTAGGCAAGTGAAGACAGTAGTGTTGATGCTACTGCAAAACAAAGAACAGAAAAAAAAAGGGACATAAAGGAAAGTGTTGAGAGTAGGTAGCAGGCATGGTGGTGGTGCTGGGAAGACAAGATCAGATGAAGAGAATATGGTAAAAGTAGGAATAGCTTGTGCTTTTCCACAGAATTGAGAACCCCAATTCTGCCTCATAAAATGGAACTTGATTATTTTCCTGACCTGATAACACTGGTCCTACAAAGTCTAGAGACTTTTAAAATGAAAACTTGGAATCTGGGGCAGGTGATCATCCAGATGGCACTGAGTGACATACCTAGAAAGTGGGTCATATAGCAGTCTTAAGTTGGTTTCATCTGCAGAAAAGCCTACTAGATTCTGGATAGTATTTTGCAGAATTTAGTTTAAACATGTTTAGTGTGCCTTTTCTCTGTTTATTGATACTTATGATCAATAAGATTGTAATGTCAAAGCCCATCAATCTAAAATAACATTATGAAAAGTGTTTTTTTTTAAAAATACAATCAGAAAAGACACAGTCATTTTGCACAAAGGCAGAAAATTCAGATATCCTTAATCACAACAGGATAGCCTGTGCACCACTTTCCAGAAGACAATTTCTGTTTGTCAGAAAACAAGATACTCCTCTGTTTAAAGGTCTATACAGTCCAGGTTGGATTAAATAATTCCCATTAGAAGTGAGAACAAAGGCCTTGATGTTAACTCAGTAAGACTTAGGTCCTTATCACACCATGCTGTGATGCTGGGTTATACTATTTCAAAACTGCTCCAGTTGTACTTGCAAGGATAGCTGATTGTTGATGCCGTGTATCACACCCTTGTCACATTTGTCCTGTAACAGCTTGATTTGCAGAAAAAGGTAAGACCAAGCTATTGCTATGACAGTATAATAGCATATTGTGATAAGGAGCTTATCACCTGGATATCAAACTGAGGAGGTAGGCACACAGGTCATCTGGTCTCGGTTGTTCTACTATGGTGAGAGTTTGCCACAGCCCCACCCTCCAGAATCCAAGGTTTTGTAGTTGAGGCACCATGGCTGAGGAAGCTAAAGATCTTGTAAAACTATAAATCCCAGATTTCTACTTTCATATATATTTATTTACTTGTTTTTTGCCAATAGTGCCATTATCCAAATTCTATTTAAGGAATTTTGGTGAGTGAAATTCCATTTAGAATCTTCTACCATAGTAATTCTGCTTCGGAATGTGTATTCTGGTTTATTGCACATGAAAGAAAAGAAATTATTTATTCCCTAAAAGATTTCAATGTGAGGCATTCTAACACCAGGGATGGGGAATTATGTCGGGACCGGGACTATTTTTCCCCTCAAGCCTCCCCTGGTGGTTTCTCTCCCATAGCAAGCCCAAATACCTCCCTTTCTTGATTTTCCTCTGTGGTCACTCTCAAAAAGGTGTGACAGGAAGCGACTTCACCCATCACCTCCTGTCATCATATTGAGAGCAACTGTAGAGGAAAACCAAAGAATTGTGGATAGTATGGGGTTCTAGGGAGCTTGTGGAGGTGTAGCAGAGATATTTTCACCCATTCCCAGATGTTGGGGGAGCCCTTCTGTATTGTTTTTGGGGCAAAAATGCCCCAAAATATTCTTATTTTTTTAAATGGAGCTTAGGGGAACTATTGGAGGCTTCAAGAGCTACAAAATGGGGTCCAGGGGATGGCCATTTGCCTACCCTGGAATATAGGTTGTGTAACCCTTTTAATCATTTAAACTTTTTTTTTAATATTCCACTTTTCCAAGTGCAGATATAGACTTCTAGACAGTTGGGATTTTGCTTTTTGACATTTTGACCTGCCTTAATTTGCAAAGAGAAAATGAAAAAATTATTATTATTATTATTATTATTATTATTATTATTATTATTATTATTTTCCAGGTGCCCTCCCTAATGCTTTATTGACTTTTGTACTCACAGTCATTGCTCACTTTGGCTTTGAGGATACAATCTCCTACATGTTCACTTGAGAACCAATCTGAACTCAGCAGGATTTTCTTCTAAGTAAATTTGTATATCAGGATGAAAATCATACAATTATCCAGATGTTGCTAGACTATAATTCCCAGTATTCTTCACCATTGCCTATGCTGGTTAGGGCTGATGGGAGCTGCAATTCAACAGCATCAGGAGGGCCACATGATTCCCATCTATGCTATGTAGGATGCACTGTAAGAGATTAATGGAGAGAAACTGTTTGGTTGCTACTCCTCAGCTGTCCATTCCTGTCTGGGGTCATCTCACTTTCTATTTACTTCTTAATGATATTAAAAAGAAGAAACAAACATCTTTAGAACATGTCCATAATGATGGTATTGAATATAAAGGAATAGAGAGATGGAGTTTTGCAGCATCAGCATGGTTCCAAAAATATTCTGTGTCTATAAGATTGATTAATCTTGTTTTTTTCCCTTCATTACAAAACATGGTAATAGTTAAATAAATGCTGGTGAGTAAGAGAATTAACATAAGAAATGCTTGCACATGAGGGATTGCTTTGGGATTAATGTCTTATTCATCATCTGATGGAACAGCCTTCCTTAAAATACCCCTTTTGTAGATTTCCCTCTGTCAGAATTTTATATGAATAAAATGTTAGGCTGGACACATACCTGTGAAATAGCCTCATTTTCTAAAAGATTAGAGTTGTAAAAATAGTTTCCTCCTGTATATCTTACTGAGGAACAGTTCTGTGAAGAAAACAATGTGCTATTTAAAAAAAAACTGGGAAAGATTTCTGTCAGTTTTTAAAAGCTGCTCAAGAGTTTGGAGTAATGAGTATATCACCTCTCAGTATTTAACGTCAAATTGAAGAAAATATGATAAAATGGCTTTCCCCCCCTTGAGCTGGATGTCATAGGGCAGCATCAGAAGTGAAGTCCAAATGGAGAAGCTACTGTTCAACATTGTGCACAGCTTGGAAAGTTAACGTTTTTTTATTATAATTCCCATAATCTCCTAGCCAACATGTAAGAAGCTTGTCAAAGCTCCCAGTGTGGCTCTGGGTGTCCCTGGAGCTCTGCTGACTCAAATATATAAAATAGCATTGTTTTCAGGTAGAATCCCTAGTGTCACTAGGGGGTACCGGGGTGAGGACCATACTGGGTGACACCCCGGGGGGAGTGACACCAAGTCAGCCTCCCTGCCTCTCCCCATCATTGTCACTGCCTCCTTCTCTTCAGGGGAGAATGGGCTGGTGGCAAAGAGCCAGGCTGAGTGTGCACGCATACCCCCAGCTCCTCTGAGTGTGCACGCATACCCCCTGAGGAGAAGAGGGTAGTATTAAGGACTGCTGGGAGGTGCATGTGCACACCTCTCCTGGCCATCCTTGCCACCACCCTTATCTCTCTTAAGGAGGAGGTGGAGGTGGGGGCAAGAATGGTTGGGGAGCACATGCACTTCTTCCGATTCCTTGCCACTGCCTCTTCCTCCTCAAAGGAGAATGGGGCAGCGCTAAGGACTGCTATTCCTTGCCACTGCCTCTTCCTCCTCAAAGGAGAATGGGGCAGCGCTAAGGACTGCTGGAAGGCATGTATGAGCTTCTCCCAGCTTTTTTGCCTGCCTCCTTTTCCCCTGAGGAGAAGGGGGTCATGGCATAGAGAGGTGGGCGGGTGGGTGCACATCACTCATCCTGAGTGCCCCATGCTTCCTTGGTGAAGCCCCATTCCTTCTGCCTCTGGAGCCTCTGCACTGCCACACCGAGTGACACTGGGGCCAGTGATGCCGCTGGGTAGAATGTGATCATAGAAGGACACTGTAAAACTGAAGTTGATTTAATACAGGGGTAGGCAACCTTTCCCCTTTAAAGGCCGAGGGACTTCAGCTCCCAGAATCCCAGGAGCTATTGGCCAACATGGGAATATTGGCCAACATGGCTGAGGCTTCTGGGAGCTGAAGTCCCTCGGCCCTTAAAGGGGAAAGGTTGCCTATCCCTGATTTAATAAAATTCAGCACAATTACTACAAACAGATCACCTAAATCCTGACCAGAGTAGATTCTTTAAATCAATGAGATTTACCTACGTGTTGACTCACCATTCAACAATAGATTGAACCCATTTACTTTAGAGACATAGCCATGTTAGTCTGCAATGTCAGTCTGTTTACCCTGTGACAGTTACAGAATTCCAGCCTCTGAGAACAGAATTCAGTGGATGATGCTAGAGACAAGAGTTGCATTGTCCTCTAAATTTTCAGTGTCAAGGTATCAAGTCTGTAAATCAAGTTCCCCTCCCCTCTTTTCTCAAGCATGGTTAGATCATAGAGTTTCTCCTCTGGAAACATGGCCATGTTGGAAAGAGTATGCCCTTCAGAATAAAAATATTTAGCAACAGGTTGTTCCAGGTTTTCTTTTTGTAGTGATTACTAATTTGTGGTTCCTTAATCTTGTGTGCAGATTGGTAGTTGTTGCATCTGGGGTGATAGAATTGTAAGTCATGTTTCAGTTAATGTGCTAGGTCTTACTTTACACTGTTTTGTTTTTTATTTCTTTCCTTCTACATTCTTTGAAGGACATAATCAGTGACAAAATGTAGACAAAATGTAGAGATTGGGGGGCAATCTCTGTTTCTGTTAGGAGGACGAGTCTCCATTTTACATTTCTTTTTGTCTTCAGCTGTTGTGAACCTACAACATTTTTATTTCAGTGAGGGGCTATGCAGATAGGCAGGAAAAGGTGACCCGAAGTTCCCTTTTCCCTAAGCTGCAGCAACCACACTGCCTGCTCTGAGGTTGCCCTGAATGGGGATGGAGCAACTGCCCTGGGGGGAGTCAATCCAACTTTTCCGGGACTGTATTGAAGCCCCAGCAACTGCACCGCCAGCCCCAAGGATGCCACAAAGGGAGATGGAGCAACCATATGGGCTAGCAACGGCTTCTTTAAAAAAATTTTGTTCTCAAATGCATGTGCATGTGCACAGGACCATCTCTCCACACCGGCACATCTGTGCAGAAAAACATCCCTGCACACCTGCACAGGATATGTCATAGGCTAGTATGCAATCTGTCACTCCCTATGTACAAAAGTGACTAAAGTTCGGCATTCCTGTGCACCTACACAGGTCTGTTATGGGATGGTATACAGTTTATCAGTGTGCACAAAGATAACTGAAGTTCGGCATCCCTGTGCCCCTGCACAGGTTCAGTCATACACCCACATATCATGCAAGGATTCGCTGACTTCCGCTTCCCCTCAAGGAGTGGGTGCATTAGAGAGGTGCCACTGTCTGATTGTGCCACCCTTGGGGTGAAGAAATGGGTTTGTCAACTGAAAAGACACTCCATCATCCTCTACAAAACATGTCCTACACAGATTAGGGGGGAAGGGAGAGGTACATGCAAGGGAGGTTTGTAAGGACAGACTTAATACATGCAGCTGGTGGTCATGCAAGGGTCATGGTCAATAGGACACATGGACAAATATTACTTCAGAAGCACCCCCCCCATTCATGCCAAGAAGTGGTGTGCAGGTCTTATGCACACCTGCACAGAAGAGGTCACAAAAGCCTCTTTCATGCAAATTGCTATGCATCCTGATAGCAAGTGTACATCCAACAGAATGCATTTATTATCATAACAGAGGATGGTTGCTAGGGTGCATGAATAGGGTTACAATTAGGGCTAGGGTTAGGGTTCTAATATTCAAGTACACCTTGTGTGCATCCA
Organism: Phrynosoma platyrhinos; assembly: GCA_020142125.1. Taxonomy (NCBI): domain Eukaryota; kingdom Metazoa; phylum Chordata; class Lepidosauria; order Squamata; family Phrynosomatidae; genus Phrynosoma; species Phrynosoma platyrhinos. The sequence continues at coordinate 77,474,665 of CM034703.1, forward strand.
CACCTGGACTGGATCACCAAGTCAATTTCCACCGCAAGTGCGACAGTGCAATTATACGGGTGTTTTCTGGTGCATCAGTGTCGCTGCATACATACACATTTGCAAAGGTGTGCAGCTTCACCAAAGGAGCAGAAAAAAGAGGATCCTTTTTGGAATGGCTTTTCTCGGCATACGATGGCTAGAGGGTGCTTTCTTGGAAACATTTAGGCATGCGTTGTCTAAAGGCTGCACCTACAAGTCACCCTCAAAGCACCCCTTTTTGTCCGTCTGCATAGCCCCTGAGTCTCAAAGGTGCTACACGATCCCTTCTAGCACAGCTATGTCTCTAGAGTAAATGAATTCAATCTATTGTTGCATGGTGAGTCAACACATAAATAAACCTCATTGATTCAATACTATTTTTAAACTCAGAAGTGACCATCTTCAGTTTTGCAAAAAATGGAGAAGTGTTGAGCTGCAAATGCTCAAAGAAGAGAAAGCCCATGGATCCCCAATGGAAACTCATCCCTGGGAATTATTAGGTGATGGTGTTGATTTATTTCTGAGTGGCCACGCATAGGTTTCAGCTTTTGAGCCACTTACAACATCCACGTTCTGGTTCATAGATACAGATTATCTGATATGCTTGGGACCAGAAGTGTTTTTGATTTTTGATTTTTTTTTGGAAATGGAACCCAAATCTAAACACAAAATTCATGTATGTTTCATATATACCTTATACACATAGCCTGAAGATAATTTAATGCATGAAACTAAGGAGATGATTGCACACCAAAATGAAGCAACCTATCCCCTACAGGACAGAGTCATGTTTCAGAATGTGATTGGATATTATCACACTCTAAAACATCACTGCTGCCACCAGGTGACTACAACTCATCTCCCAGCCATGCTGAGCTGGCCAATTTTCAAGCACAGGAAGCATTCTGGATTTCAGATTTTCAGATAAGGAATACTTAGCCTGTGATACTGGGGATGCTAATAGTCTAGGATTGTCATGTCAGGACTACTCCAGGCCCTGAAATTTCAGAGCCCAAATCTGAGACTTAGGGATGACTCTTTCAAATGTCACAGGAGTGGGCCTTAGTGATATTAGGAGAGACAGCCTTGCTGATGTCATTAAGAATGTTACCTTTAAACATCAACCATATTTGTACAGAGGATGCCACTCAAATAAAAAGCATTAAGTCTAAATAATGAAGAAAATATAGATATAGGGGGGATGCAGATGGGCGGCTGTGGGCTGCTCTGGAAAGTGGCGGATTGGAGTGGAGGCTGCCCAATACCTCGACCCGGATACGCTCTTTCGCCACCTAGGAAAGGAGAGCTAAAATAGCGGTCTTTCCATAAGCTGTGAAAGGGGTGCTCAAAGAGCCGCCATGTGGCTCTTTTGTGCCTCTTCTGGCTCAGCATGTCCGGACACTGAGCAGGAAGGATGTCATCGGAGTGCCCACCATGTGCAACGGTGGGCACTCTGATGACGTCCTTGGGAAGGGGTTGGGGTGTCCGGCGTGAGGCTGCCCCTCCCCATCCTTGCCTCCAAGATGGTGTAAAGCGCCGTCTGCAAAGGGGGTACTCTCTTTTCAAGACAGCACTCTCACTCTAAGATTCCTTTCCCTCTCCCTTAGAAATGGAGGAGAGGAGCCAGGTCCTGAGATCTGGCAAATGTAGCTAACACATGCATGCTTCCCACATGAATGTGGATTGAATGGATAATAAAATTAGTAAAACGTTAATAGTTTAAAAAAACACATTGGGGGCACATTAATCTGCTCAAAGTAAATGTTAACCCTTTAGAAGCCAGATGCAAAACATTGGCAGAATTTGTGTTTAGTTCATCATGTAGGCTATGTGTGCGTTTGTGTGCCTTCGAGTCAAATGTCAATTTATGGCAATCCCATGAGTTTCATCAGGTTTCTTTAGACAAGAAATATTCAGAGATAGTTTTGTCAGTTCCTTCCTCTGAAATATAGCCTACAGCACCTGGTATTCATTGGCAATCTCCTATTCAAGTATTAACCATACCTGCTGAATTTTCTTCTACTCAGCTATTAACACTATAGTTGCTCTTCCCTCTTTTGCATCTGGTCTCTATACCTGGAGAAGTCAGAGATGTTCAGACTGTTAATAAGATGTAATAGGTGAAGATTCAGGGAGATCAAAGGCCTAGAAAAGGTACATGTGGTATTGATCTTTTTCAGACAAAGGAAAACAGATACTTCTAAGTGTTACTATCAAGCAAGCTTAATTTCCTCTTTTTGCATAAAATGCAACCCATGAGAATGAACTATTTTAAACAAGGAATGGGTAATAGAGCTGTTAGCAACAAATATCACTGTTCCCCCCGCATACACATATATAAGCACACCTTAAGCCAGTGAAATTGACTTTGTTTGATCAAACTGTAGAATTAGAAGATGAAGCAACTGTAAGAGTGGATTTTAACAAAGCATTTGACAGAACTTTCAGTCTTAGATGAGTCATTAATTCAAATTGGTTTGGAAAAGAGCTGCATCATATGACAAATTAGTTGACAAGCATGTGAAGAAAGCTAGTACTAAATTTGGATTGTACTGTGCCATCATCTTAGCAAGAAGGGGCTAGCTGGAGGACGGAAAGCAAAAAAGTTACTTACTGGATTACAACTCCTAAAATTCTCTAACCGTTATAGCCAGTGGCTATGCTGCCTGGTTAATTCTGAGAACTGAAGTTAAAAACAAACAAACAACCCTTTTCAAGGTGTGATACATCCACAGGGTTTTACTGCTTCAGATACATTTATGTGAATTTGAAACAGCTGTGGCCCTATTAGATATTGTGAAACCCTTCAAGATGTCTTCTTCTGGGAATTTAAAGATATAAAAACTTTTCTTGTAGAGAAAATTTTAGGGGGAAAAAACCTAATGAATTCGTCATGTAAAATAATTTTTCATGACCTACTCTTTGGAACCTCTATGTGAAAAATGACATTGCAATACTAAACTCATTTACCTTAGAGTTAGCCCTGCAGACCTGGTTCTAAATAGAAATGCTAAGCAGTTCACTGTAAAAGAGATGAAAATTGCAGTTTACTCTGTGAAAAGCACTCACAAGTCTGTAAGATGGGCTAATACAGGATCTAATTACCTAACCATTTCACTGAAACCAGGGATTTGTCAGCAGTGGTATGGGAGGCTGTTGATCTTCTCTCCAAAGGTATCCTGCTTCATTACTATTTCAGGAAGGTTTATTTCTATTCTACTTTACTGTTCTGTCAGACGCTCCATGAGAAGCAAGATGAAGGAGACATAACTCTGGGGTTTCATGACAATCCTGCTTCTCTAGGGCTTGTCTACACCAGCCAGAATATTCTGGGCCGCTCCTGGAGTATTCTGTTCCTGGAGCTACTTTGGATTCTATCCATTATCTCTGCACTCCACAACAATGCTGGGCAGTTGTCTACACATATGTTCTGCTGTGTTATCTGACATTGCCAAGGAATGCTCCAAACTTTCTTGCAAATTCTGGAGCAAAACATGCTTTTTTTAAAAAAACAAATAAACAAACAACCCTCCCCCCTCAAAAAAAAACCCTGATTTAGACAGAGTTAGGGCAGATTTGGTGTGGAACTGGCCTTCCTTCATGATACTCAAATTAGGGCTTTGGCCCTATGTTGTGTAAATAAGTTGTAGTGAAAGTGGGAAGAAAACAGTTCAAATGGCCCATGTAGACATGCCCTGACTTTTCTATAACCTAAAAACATTGTATGGTTTGGGACCCAAATAACTTGATGGAATGCCTCTCACAACATTGATTCCCCCAACATGAACCTCGGTGTATCCTAAAATCAACATCTGAGGATTTCTAAGAAATGTATGTGACTTCAAGTCCCCTGATCAGCAAAAAAAAAAAAAAAAAAAAAAAAAAAAAAAATCTTAGGAGTTTATCACATGGGGATCCCTGTGCAAAATTGCACTTTAAAGTAAAAAAAAAAAAAAAACCTGCAAAAGCGGAAACTTTTAATGAATGGGATTTCTCCCATTTTGCCCTGTGTGCAAAAGTGAAAGTAAAACGTAAAAGTAAAAAGAAGCAGTTTTGTCTAATTTCCGTTTGGATTAACTTCCTTTTAACAGTGACGTCATCTGAAAAAACACCCGCTTTTGTGGGTTTTGTTTAATTTAAAGCCCCATTTCTGCACGGGATTTCCCCCATGTGATAAACTCCTTAGTGCAGTGACAAGAAGTCTTCCAATTTATGGAATAGTTTGTTGAATGGGATGAGCAAGAAATTTTTATGGTCTGTAAGATCTGAAGCAGTTGAAAAGGGCAAAATGTCCATTCCAAGATATAGGGTCTTGTTAGGGGGCTTCATTTACACCTAATTCAATAGCACATTATCTGTTGTTGTTCTATATTTATTTAGTTTTTTGTGGTCAATGTTAAAATAATATCTAAACTGTGGTAAGAGGCATGGTTCTTTTCTTATTCATGCACCCTAGTTTATTAACAGAAAACTTTCTCCTTGCTGATTATTAAAAACTGCAGTGGAGGCCAGCAAATACAACAGCTGGAAGTACTTCTACAGTACACTGGAGAGTAAAATGGACACAAGAGAAACAGAGTCCAATTAACTATAGAACTGCTAAAGAAGAATTTGTGTGCCAGCTGAGAGCAGTTCTTCTTGAGCCAACTTGGTTCTGCTACTCTGTTGACACTATACACCTTTTTTCCATCTTTCAATTGTCCTGTGATAACAATCGCTTGCTCGCCTTCAACCTCCGACTTGTTTATATGTTTAAAAGGTCAACCAAACTCTGAGATTTGTTGAAAGTGAGCAAACAAATGGTGGCCTTTGGCTTGCTCCTCATATACTCTGGAGTGGGGAAAAACACCCATGAATAACAGGGCTGCAATCCCTCTGTATGATGAGATGTGGTGTTTACTTTGAGAGAAATAGGTCATTTAGGAATAGACCAGAAACAAGAATGTGTTGCTGCAAATCCCCTATGATTCTTTGCTATCTAGCTATAAGCTAGAGGTGTTGATTCAGAAATTAGACATCCACACTAAAGTAAAAACCTCTGAAACTTGATTGTATAAACAAGACTTTAATAGCCTATTGAGGAGCTGATGTGTGAAGGAACTAGTAGAGAGTTTAATTAAATGTCCTCTGGTTGTGTTGGAGAAGTAAGAGGCAAACATTATTCCCATGGCTAAAATCTGGTCAGAACTTCATTTACTATAGATGTAATTTAGAGACAGAAAAGTGAGGAGGGTTTTAAAGTCCAATTCTTAGACCCTGTGGCTTAAATGAGGAGCTGGCTTTACTATTCATACCACATTTGCACCGATTGATTGATTTTCTGCTTCCCCCATGAATGAGATTCAAAGTGGCTTATGTCTGACTCATACCTGAACTTCTATCTTGGTTTCACCCTAATTTGATGAATTAAGTAGGTTTGAGGTAGTCCAGCCACTCCAACAGTTGCTCCAGATTTGGTGAGTTGTTCTTGCTGTTGTTGTTAGTTGCTCTCGAGTCGATTTCAATTTATGTTAATCCCGTGGATGAAACATCTCCAAGTCTCCCTGTCCTCCATTGCTCTGCTCATTTCCTGCACTCATGCCTCTGACTTCCCAGCATTATTGTCTTTTCCAATGAGTCATGCCTTCTCATGATGTGGCCAAAGTATGACAGTTTCAATTTAATCATCTTGACCTCCAGAGGTATTTCTAGCCTGATTCACTCGAAGACCCATTTGTTTGTCTTTCTGACTGTCCACAGTATCTTCAGCACTCTTCTCCAGCACCACATCTCAAATGAGTCAATTTTTTTAATCTGCTTTTTTCACAGTCCAGCTCTCACATCCATATGTAGTGATGGGGAATATTATGGTTTGGACAATTCTAACTTTGGTGCTTAGTTGTATATCTTTACTCTTTAGGATCTTCACCAGCTCTTTCATACCACATTACTGCACTACACTCTTATATAGCTGATATTCCACATTTATTGCTCTGGCTGCCTCCTTAATGCCTGTTGCATTTGGATGCTTGTAGTTTAGTGAGGCCTAAGAGCTCTGGCTGAGAATTCTAAATGCCCTTCCTTAAACTACTAATCCCAGTAATCTAGACATCTGCTCTCCCAATTCCTAGCCTTTTTCTTATTTCTTGACTGCAGTCTCCATTCTGGATGATGTTTGATTCAAGGTACAAAAAATATTTGACAATTTCCATTTCCTCATTTTCTAATTTGAATTTATATAGGTCCTCTGTTGTAATTATTTTTGTTTATGTTCAGCAGCAGGGCTGCCTTTGTACTTTCTTCTTTGACCTTCCTTAGTAAATGTTCCAAGTCACTGATGTTTTTTGATATTAATATTGTGTCATTTGCATGTCTTAAATTAATGATGTGCCTTCCTCCTATCTTCTCTCCTCCTTCTTCTGAATCTAGCTTTGCTCTTTGTATGATATTTTCTACATAGAAGTTGAACAAGTATGGTGATAATATGCAGACTTGCCTGGGTTGGGTTGGGAACCATTTATGGGTTGGGAACCACTCTGTTTCTCCATATTCTGTTCTAACTGGCCTCTTGTCTTAAGTATAGATTTCTCTGCAGAACTATCAAGTGTACTTGCACTTCCATGTCTCTGAGAGCATTCCATAGCTTTTCATGATTGATACAGTCAAAGGCTTTGCTATAGTCTATAAAACACATGTTGATTTTCTTTTGGAATTCCTTGTTGCACTCCATTAGCCATCATATGTTTGCAATTTGGTTCCAAGTGCCTCCTCCTTTCCTGAGCCCTACTTGTACCCCTGGGATTTCTCTCCCCATATGTGGCTGGAGTCTGTGGCAGTATTTTGAGTATTTTGATGAGCAGCTCTGTCTTATTCACTCCTAATTATACAGTCAGTCCTTTGTACCCATGAATTCTTCATCCATGGATTCAACCATCCACAGCTTGGAAATATTTTTTAAAAATATAAATTCCAGAAAGCAAACATTGATTTTGCAATTTTATATAAGAAACACTATTTTACTGTGCCATTGTATATAATGGGACTTGAGCATCCATGGATTTTGGTACCCATGGGGGATCCTGGAACCAAAAGCCAGTGGATACTAAGGGCCCACTGTATATTCTAACTAGTGTCATCAAAGGCTTTAATTTCTTCTGACTTTGTTCTATACCCACCAAATTTGTGATGCTTGCAAACAATACCAAACTAGATCATATGCACATTTCTGTAGGTGAGCCACCCCAAGAGAAAGTATAAGGCAAGCCAACCTCTTTGCCAACCTAATCTATGTAGAAAAAAAATTCCCAGCTCACAATAGGATAACCAAGGGCCTCGGCAGACGACTAATAGAGTCGTCTCCGAGCCCTGGAAGAGGAGGGGCAGCCGCACGCGCGGCACCCCTTCCTCTTCCTGAGGTTGCCCTCGGAGCTGCCGGCCCTCCACACGGCCGGCGCTCCCAGGGCAACCTCCCGCCGCAGCAACAGCACGTGCTGCGGCAGAAAAGGCAGGGAAAGTGCACCCTATGCGTTTAGGGCGCACTTTCCCTGTCTTCTAAAAGGAGCGCCAATTTGGAGCTCCTTTTAGGGATGCCGCAGGAGCGCCGCGATGCGGAGGCTGCAGTCCCACAGCGCTCCGTCCAGCGGCGTCTGGGAAGCTCTCATGTGCTCCCCCCCAAGATATATCTGGGATAACCATGTATAAGAAGAGTAGCTCATACTGCCAGTTTTCACAGATAAACTGAGACCAGGCCATATGGGGCCTTTGCAGACTGCTAGAAATAGTGCAAATTTAGTCCACTTTAAGGGTTAGGGAATCATGGGAACTGTATTTTATTGTGGCACGAGTGCTCTCTGACAGAGAAGGCTCAATGTCTCAGAAAAAAAAAAATTCCCATGATTCACTAGCACTAACCCTAACCCTTAAAGTAGATTCAATTTGCACTATTTCTGGCAGTCTGCAAAGGCCCATATGGTGCATATAGTAGGCCTGCCCAAAATCTTATCACATGAGAAGTGGTTCCCATCTTGTGAGATGTGGTGCATTAGATATTGTGATAGTCTGGAACAGGGGTAGGCAACCTTTCCCCTTTAAGGGCTGAGGGACTTCAGCTCCCAGAATCCCAGGAGCTGTTGGCCAACATGGGACTATTGGCCAACATGGCTGAGGCTTCTGGGAGCTGAAGTCCCTTGGCCCTTAAAGGGGAAAGGTTGCCTACCCCTGGTCTGGAATATCAAGTTTCACAAGACCCCTGTATTATTTTCTAAGCACCAAGCTTAAGCACTAGCTGGTCCTGGGGTCATGGTGCCACTGCTGCAGCCATTCCCCTACACAGGATCATGGTTGAAACTGGGACATCTAGACATATTTCTTCAATGCTGCAATCTCATTGAAGTTAATAGGATAACATCAGAGTGTATTATGGGAGTCAGTTATAGAACCCCTACTTAAATTAAGCAGCCTAAATATATATATATATAGACAGAGAACCAGTGTGGTGTAATGGTTTGAGCATTGGACTATGACTCTGGAGACCATGGTTTGAATCCCTATTCAATCATAGAAACCCATTGAGTGACTTTGGGCAAGTCACACACACTCACCTCAGAGGAATGGCAAACCAACTCTGAAAAAAAATCTTGCAAACCCCCCCCCCCCAGTGATAGGTTCAATTTAGGGTTGCCGTAAGTTGGAAAGACTTGGAGGCACACCACCACCACAGCAATATATATATATATATATATATATAGAGAGAGAGAGAGAGAGAGAGAGAGAGAGAGGGAGAGAGGGAGAGAGAGAGAGAGCTTGGGAGAGGAGAGAGAATTGCAGTGGTCAGCTGGAAACCTAGAGTAGGTGGACACGTGCATACAATCACTTCATTTTTATCATCATGTGATGAGTTGTAGCTATGAATGCTTAGTCTTGACTTAGTGGTGTCTGAGATCATGTTGAATCTCACACATATGATGTCAGATGTTTGATGGTTTGTTCCCACAAGCAGGTCATGACACAGTACTGCAGCCATCACGTGATGAATCTGCATATATGAGCCAATCTTCACTTGTTAACACTTTACAATTATGTAGAATGATCACTTAACAACACAGCAGTTTAAAATCTCTCCTCCATGTGATTGCTGCTCTTCTTAAACATATGTTGCATTTGTATAGACCAGTGAATGAACTGAAGCCCAGTTTTGCGAGGTGCAATAAATCAGGGACTATTGAAAAGAACTGCCAAGATCATGGCAGGAACTTTAAATTATTCAAGTCTTTCCAATAACAGCTAAAAATGAGAATATCTAGAAAACCCAGAGATCAATCATCTTACGGGGGGGTGGGAACCTGCCTCAGACAGCCAAAGGAAATTAGGTGAGACAAAGTCCTACAGTCTTGTCAGAGTGACTTTGTCACAAACAGTAGCACAAATGGACAATTTTATAAAAATTCCTCTATGCTGGAGGCTGGGCCTTATTCTCTTCTTTTGTGCACCCAATTACTTTGTGATTTTGCCTTTCACTCCATCACAGAAAACAGCATAAATTTAGCAATGGTAGGGCATTTAGGCATTAGAGGACTGTGATGATTTTTTTCGCAATATCAAATGAATATCAAAGAAAATTAGCACTCTAATCATACCATGAAACTCTTAACATTCACTTGTAAAACATTTGCTTTCTTAACAGAGGGCCATTTCTACAATTATTATAGCATGGCAGGATTGTTTTATTACAAGGGAACACGTGGCACTCAATACATTTTTTGACTGCAGCTCTCATCATCCCTCATTATTCACTATGTTAGCTAGGGTTGATAGGTAGTACAGTCCAACAAATCTGGAGAAATTGTCTCTACTTCTGTTACTGCAGGCATGGGAAACTGCCATGGAGTTAAGGTGGGAATAAAATGTTTCATCACTTGAGAATTGCCAGAATATAGTTTGGAACAACAGAAATATTGCTTAGACTAAAACAAAACAAAACAAAACAAAAAGCTACAGCAACCTCCTGACATATTTGCCCTGTTGAGAAGAGCTCATTGATGCATAGATGATAATGATGATATCATCATCTTTATTTACATCCCAACTTTCATTCTTAGTTTGGTACTCAAAACAGTTTCCAAATTAAACTTAAAATTATGCAATTTTTTAAAAAAACACACAATAATTCAACATGAACATACAATTAAACTGTTAAACATATTAAAGTAACTTAAACCAATTGCTTTAAAAGTAATAAAAATACACCCTTTTACAGCCCTTTCCTTAAAATCCTTCATTTCTAAAAGACTGTCTGTAAAATTGCAAGGTGGGAAGCATTCTAGCCAGCCTTGGGATGAAATTCCAAAGTCTAGGGTATCATATGTTCTCATCAACTATACCCATGAAGCTAGTGGGACATAGGACGTTTTCACACTTGAACGTCCAAAGCCGCCTGGAAGCAATCAAGAGCCATTCCGGAGGTGAAAGCAGCAGCATTCCGGAATGCCTCTTGATTGCTTCCAGCAGCAGCAACTTAATTCCTTTTAAAAAAAAGGAATTACAAAGACTGGGGCTGATGCCGCCCAGCGCCGGGGATGGCGCTGGATGGGGCGGGGTGGGGGCGGGGCTTGCTGCGATGTCGTGTGAACACACGGAGCAAGGCCCCAGACTGACGCCGGCTAGCGCCGGGGATGGCACTGGATGGGGCGGGGCTTGCTGCGATGTCGTGTGAAAAACTTTGCAAAGGATCTGGACTGGGGCCGGACGGAGGTAGGATTGCGTCCGCCTAAAGCCCCGTGTGAAAACGCCCTAAGAGGCGTCTCTCCTGTGGATCTTCTCTGAACAGTTTCATGGGGGAGATAAAGTTTGTCAGGTAGCCTGGATATGAGCCGTATAGTTTAACATTATGTGCATGAGCCAGCTTCTCCCTGCCCTCAGTGTGACTTCATGGAAGAGAAAGTAGCACTTGTTTTTATTTTGAGCTAGCTTCACTTTGTTGCTTCATTCAAACTAAGAACTTGAGGTTTTTGTAAAAAAGTGGTGTGTCCAAGCAAGGCCAGATCAGAAGTCAGGGTTTAATTTGGATTTGTTTGGACAAATCATAGTTTAATCTAAGACCAGTTTGTCCTGGCTCAGAACCCCTCCCCCCAACAAAAGATTCTTCTAATCTGATCCTTACAATTGCACTCAAGCAGAACTGAGGAAGTGAATGTGGATTCAAGGCTTGTGTATGTAATACTAAACTGTATGTTTCAACATATAAAATGCTTCTCTGAAATACAGTAAAAAAAAGAAAGAAAAAAAAAGAAGAGAGCTGCTAACTGTTGACTATCCCTGTATAATATGTTGGGTACTTTCATCACTAATCTGTCTTGTCATTCCTTCTTAAGTAGCAAGAATTCCACCACCAGTACATGCAGCAATGCTGTGTACTTTCTCAATTGTGAAAAGTGGATTATGAGACCTAATGCAACCTACTTGGCGAACAGCAGCAACATAGCTAGAGGTAAAAGCAGAATTACTACCAGTGATGTCTCTGGAGTTTGCCAAAATGACCAGCTTTGTAGAACAATGAATACTGTGAAGAAAATGCTATGTTGCTGATAGGGATTTAATAATATATCCATATCATGATTAAAATATAAAACTGTATTCAAGAAGAATGCTTCTTTTATTCCATCTTTCTTCCCTTGCAAGAAAGTAATCAAATTATTCCTTTCAGGTGTTATTCAAGGGTCAGCACATGTATAATAGTTTTTTAACTTTATTGTTAAAAACAACAACAATAACAAGCACCAAAAGAATAATTTACACCCATTCACAAAGAAAACCCACTAGACAAGACAATAACACAGTAACACAAAACTTCAACAGCTACACGTTAATTACATTAATACTAAATTACAAAAACAGATTTAGAAGAAAAAAAAAGTAAGATAGATAAAGTAGACATTACAAAATAGAGTGTCACTTCCGAGCATTGAAAAGATCTCCTTCACCGCTGTTTAATCGACTCTGTGCCGACCTTGAAATAATATTAGGCTTAAAAAAAAACCCCCGAAAAAGAACTCCCGATTTACCCTTAGAAGATACAGCCAGGCCTTATATATATCTAACAAAAGATATCTTTTACTAAATCTTTATGGCCATTCACAATCAAAAATGTGATTAATGGCTCCCAGGCCTTCCTTTGTTTCTCCCAGCATTCTCCCCGGAGCAGATGCGTTAGTTTATCTGCACAAATACAATCTGCCAATTTAAATAACCAATCATCAATGGTAGGTACAATATTTTTTTTCCATTTCGCTGCTAAGACTATCCTGGCAGCTGATGTTATGTAGAAAATCAATTTGTGGTATTGCTTTACAATTTGTTTGTCATCATACATACCCAAAAGGTAGAATTTTGGATCCATACAGGTAATTGAGGGAATTATTTTCACCACCTTTTTATGCACCTTCCTCCAATATCTTTTAGCGAACCTACAATGCCACCACATATGGATGAAAGTACCCTCTTTCTTATGACACCTCCAACAAAATTTACTAGAGTTTTTCTGCATCATAGCAAGTTTCACTGGCATTAAATACCAGCGAAACTGCATTTTGTGCCAATTTTCTCTTGATTCATAGCTCAGTGACACTCTTAGGGGGGTTGCAGACTGCCAGAAATAGTGCAAATTGAGT
>CM034703.1:77548640-77559191 GCA_020142125.1 Phrynosoma platyrhinos
ACTAAGAGATCGTGGATGATATGGGTCTTGTTCTTGACCAACCTGGCATTGCAGTGGAATGGTTGGCATGCTCTCCAAGTTATCCTGGGCAACAGAGCAAACTGAAGGAGGGATAGATATTAAGCATCGATCCCTCCTTCTTTTGTAACATTTGTTGGCTCTGGTACTGCCATACCTTCCCTGCCCCCATACAACCTGAATATCCGCTCCCAGACTATGGTCAGCTCTGCAATGCGGAGGGGGAGATAAATAACCAACTGATTCCAGTCTCTAATTCCAGCAGCAACTGCATAGATGACAAAAGAGAGAGGATGTGGGAGGGAGGTCATCCTCCAAGGCCATCCAAAATAATGGCAGTCCAACTACCGAGTCCTCCAAGTGGTTTGAAATCTTCAGGCAGCCCGGGGCACCCCAGAGCACTGCCACTGTGCCACTTACTGTTGGATCTAGGAGCATTAAGGCCTGGAACAGGCCTAGGTGGTGAATCTCGCTCTCCCCGCGGTGCACCACCGGGGGGGGGTAAGGCTCAGTGGGGCCTTTAATAGGCCCAGGTGGTCCTGCCTTCCTCCTCCTCCGCGCCGCGCTGTGCCACTCACTGCTGAGCCTGGAAGCAATTGGGGCCTGGAGCAGGCCCAGATGGTAGATCTCACTCTCCCCGCGGTGCACTGCCAGGGGGGTAAGGCTCAGTGGGGACTATAATAGGCCCAGGTGGTCCCACCTTCCTCCTCCTCCGCGCCACACCGCGACACTCACTGCCGGGCCTGGAAGTGATTGTGGCCTGGAGCAGTCCCAGATGGTAGATCTCGCTCTCCCCACGATGCGCTGCCGGTGGGGGGGTAAGGCTTGGTGGGGCCTTTAATAGGCTTAGGTGGTCCTGCCTTCCTCTTCCTCCACGCCATGCCATGACACTCACTAGATCGTTCCAGTCCTTGGTTTGAATTTTCCTTTGATTTCTCAGATCTTGTGAAACAGATCTCTTGTTCTTCCTTTTTTGCTGTTGTCTTCTATTTTTCTGCATTGGTTGTTGGAGTAATTTTCTTTATCTTTCTGCACAAGCCATTGTACTGTTGCATTCATAATTCTTAGTTTGTTCCTATCTCCCTTTTGTTTTTCTTCTTTTCTCTTTATTGTTTTGTAGTGTGTTTTTTCTATCATCCATGGTTTCTTCTCTTTCTTTTTGTTTATTGAAAGTTTCTGTCTGTATTCTTCTTTTATTATGTCCCTGGCTTCAGACCATCGTTCCTCTGGTTCTCAGTCTATTATGCTTAGTAGTGCGAATCTGTTTCTTATGTTATCAGTAAATTCTATTTGGCTTGGCTTGAGTAAGGCACAAAACTGCACTATTAATATCAGAGTCAGGATTTTGACCACAGAAGTAAATATCCAATAACTATTAATAGTAGTAGCCAGCCTCAAAGATATTACAGTAAATATTTGGCATCTCTTTTTGCTGTGCAGATACTTTTCCAATGCTTTACCTTTCATGTTTATGTGGATGTTAGCAGTAGCTTTACAGTTTATTAGGACAGGTTTTATTATTAAACTGGGAAAAGAATGACCCTACCTTGTACTTACTGGGTGCTGTAAAACCCAGAAGGCTATCTCCTGCATCATTTGCAGTATGTAACTGAATGAATCCCTTAGCCTTTGAAATTCACACTTGCAAAATGCACTCCTTGTTTTGTTGCCATTATGCCAGGAAATAATTAGATTTATCTTCATTTTAGTTTTCACTTAATTGCCCTCTATGAGTCTAAAAAGCAACCCTGTACTTTGAGAACATCAGTACCACTGGCTCTGGTAAAGCACATGATGAGCTTCATATATGAAAGATGAAAAGTCACTTTCTTTTTCATTCCCTTCCAGGTCTAATCTAATAGCATCCTTGCTGGCATAAGCAAGGTTAAGCCACAAATTAAAATAGCTATGTACAAATTATGCATTTACCATTAAAAAATGAAGGTTTTAAGTTAAAGCCATTGTCGGTATCAATCCACTAATGTGCACGCATGTGGACCTTTTGATTTAAGTTTCCAATTATTTTTTAGTATTTTTTAAAAAGGGATTTTAGGAATTGCTGACAGTTCATTAACACTGGCAATGTGACCTGTCGGGTGCTGTGTTCTAGACAGGACTATTGTTATGCATCACTTACAGTGTGCAGTAAAAGTGCAGCATAAACAAAGTTCCTTCCTCTTGGCTAAATTATTGCCCAAATAAGGTTGTCTATTCCCTAGACTGCAACACTTCACTTGTGACTTTGCCACAGCCAATTAGAAACCCTTACAATATACAAGGGAAAGCAAGCAAACAAAACTGGTGAGAGACATTAAAAGAACTCTTACAGATTCTGACTAATTCATTGTTGTTGGGCACAGGGGAGCACAATGCTGAGGCTGACTCATTACATTAAGACAAGTATATAACAAGTTATGCATATGAGTCCATGTTAAAGTATCCTGTTTCTTCCCCTTACCACTCAATAAGAGAATTCTGTATCATGCTCTGCCTATACAACCTTGTTGGATGCTCAATACTCTTTGAACTGTGCACTAGGAGTCTGATGCCCAAAGGTTTCATCAAGTGTTAAGGATTCCATTTTGCTGGTTGCTCTTGGCAGTCGATTTTATTTCTTTCTCCTATTAATGGGTTCCATTCCTACAGGAATTGCCTAAGTTACAATTTGTTCAAGCACACAAACAAAGCTGTTACCAATGTTTCTATGGCAGATTTCAAAAAGTTTGTCTTAAGCTGTCGATCATACACAGGCTGAGCAAGGAAACTTTTGAGAAGGAGAGGGCACTGGGAAGAAATAAACAGAAAAAAAGGAGAAGATAAAATAACTCAGATATGGGTATCAGTTTCGCATTTAGCATGCATTATTATTTAACATCTTATACTCTCCCCTGAAGAAAACTAAGGATAATGTTAATTTTATTCTGTTCTAGAATGAGAACAATATATAATAAACACTTAACTTTCAGGAGTACTCTCAGATTGTTAAATCTAGCATGCCTGGAGAAATATCCATTTTGGAACTTAATGGGTTTGTGGTCCATCAGCACTGTAGGCTGGCCATAGCCCACAAAAGCTGCAATTGATGCTAATAACATATTTATGAGACTTCTGATTAAATGTATATTCACTGATATCAAGCACTGTTTCCATGAAAGTTTTACTTAATGAGGGTATCTTTTTATCTCATGCTTAAATGCAGTAGCATCACTGGGGGAGGGGGGTGCAGTGTGTATGTACCACCCTGGGTGACAACATAAGTAGGAGTTACACCATCACTTAAATGGTTGTCTATAAACATTTCCCTCTCCTCTATGTCACCTTCCCAGCAAAAGGTACTGGCAGGCAATCAGGTTGAAAGAACTAATGAGAAATGCAGGTCAGGGACACCCCCCCTCAACTCTCCCTACATGGCAATACATGTTTTCATAGAATCATAGAGTTGGAAGAGACAACAAGGGCCATCCAGTCCAGTCCCTGCCATTCAGGAACTCAAAAGCAAAGCATCCACAACAGATGGCCATCCAGCCTCTGCTTAAAGACCTCCAAAGAAGGAGACTCCACTACACTCCAAGGGAGTGTGTTCCACTTTCAAATAGCTCTCACTGTCAGGAGGTTCCTAGGAGTCCTGGTGGCACAGTGGTTAAATGCCTGTACTGCAGCCACTCACTCATAAACCACAAGGGTTGCGAATTCAATACTAGCCAGGGCTCAGGCTTGACTCAGGCCTGCATCCTTCTGAGGTCACTAAAATGAGTACCCAGCTGTTGGGGGGCAATGAGCTTACAGTTGTAAACATAGCGTGGTATGAAGCGGTATATAAATGAAGCTGCTTTGCTTTGTTAATGTTCAGATGGAATCTCTTGGTGTCATCTGCAAATTTGGTAAGCATGCCCCCTGTTCTTTCATCCAAGTCATTGATAAAGATGTTGAATACACTGCTTTGAAAGCCCACAAGTCATGATTGGAGGGCCCTTCTGTGATGGAATAGCAAGCATGTGGGTTTTGCTTTCTGCCATTTGTTTGGAATATTTATTGATATTTTGGAGGCTTTCTTTTTCAACAGCCAGCTAGGTCACTTAAGAGCTGACCACTGCTGCCTGATGTCTTAAAACAGTTTGTTAGTAGAGCACATGCTCATACATGTAGAAGGTTCCATGGACCAATCCCAGACAAACACTGTCAGTCATAGTTGTAGATAATACTGGAGTCAATGGGCAATTACTCTGAAATATTGTGTTCACTTTGAAAATCAAGAGCTTAAAATGATTTGAAGGGATTTTTAAAGTTGATTAATCATCATGGCTTTGAATCAATCCATTCATTACTCAGTTAAATTCAAATGCACATGCTTATTGCCAAATTCTAAATATAAGCATTATTTTCAAGGCCAACCTTCTGCTAATAAATCTAATAAAAAGCTGTTAGTAGTAGAAAAGAAAAAAGGAAAAAAGAAGATGCCATCAATACTTTATTTTTATTGCCTGTTGCAGAAGCACAAAGAAGATGCTAAAGCACCAATGATAAATTGGCCAAAGCTTTTAGTTGATTAAGCTACTGGCTATACTTTTTTCACTTCTGTTTTCTGAATGTTTAGACATACTGTTTTCATACTGATGTGCAAATGTAGACTGTACCATTAGTTTGCACCTAGAAGATTTTCTAATGACAAAACTAATAAAGATGGATGCTTTCTCCAAAGTCATGGAAGTCTCCTACCTTTTCCCCTGATGACAAGCTTGCTAATATTTGGCATGCAATTAGAAGTATATAAATAATAAAGAAATCCCTCAATTGCTTCATGTGAAATATATTCTAGTCTGTGAAATGGAAGTAAATGGCCAGATCTCATAAGATTGTTCTTCTGGGGGCAAAATTACCTTTGCTCCTGCAGTCTACTTTGTGCCCTCAAAATCTGCTTCACAGGGCAAAGGAGGAAAAGAAAGTCCTGTTATGTTCGTGGACAGATTCTAGCACAGTGTTGCATTTGGGACAAATTTTAGTTACACCTTAGTTGTTTTTCCTTTTTAATCTTCATTTTGCATTGAAAGAAACATGGAACATGAATATTTAATCAGTGGCAATAAGCATGTCAATGTTGTCCAGACAATGGCAGCTGGTGGTTTCCATCTCAGTGATGTAGTAAATTTGCTCCAGATTTTGGTCTGAACTTTAAAAGAGCAGCTTTTAGGTTCAGCACCTTGGATAACTCAGGTTTAGATTAAACCACAGAATGCATTCATTTCTCCACATAAAAGATAGCCAGCAACCACCACTGGATTCAGAACACATTGCTTTATGGGCCCATTATTCATCAGCTCATTGAATGGCTATTTATTTATTTACTTATTTGTGTCTTGGTCACTCTTTTAAACCTCTGGGGCTAACTGATTAAGATCTTCCTTCACAATTACTTTTTCTTTTCCATTAAATCCAAAGCAGTCTCAAATAAGCTTCAGTTTTAACATTATCCTTTCATTTTGCAAGCTGCTTGCCAAGTTGTTAATAGTTCATTTGCAAGTTGCTCTTCCACATGAATCTATGTTCCCCTTCATCATAAAAGAGTATTGTAATCTTCCAGTGAAACTGTTCCTCAAAGATAATTAAACTTAGTGATGATCATCATTGTACAGATGTTTTTCTGGGGATATCTAAAATGTTTACAGCCACAGAGGGCATAGTTGTAAAGGGAAGCTATTTACTTTTTAGATTTGCCTTTATGGTAGTTGTAATGTTGTTACTACTTTTAAGTGTTTCTGTAGGTCAATATGTGCTCTGTACAACTCTGAGGTTCCATGGAAGTTCATATCAAGTAGGCCAAATTGTGGCTCATCTGTTATTCTTGATCATTCCCTGTAGTAAGAAGTTTCAGAGGAGTGTTGGATGCTTTTTAGGCCACTTTCAGTTCAGTTTGTACATGAATTTGATTATATCCCATGCAAACTAAAAGTGCCTAGTAGAATATGCCCCCGTACCACTGTAATATGAAGAGTTCATCTGGTTTTAGTCCTAATTCAGGTCCTTTGCTATCTTCAGTTCTTTATAAAATGGGACATGTGACTACTTCAGTCCTTAATCTAGAGACTTTCTATGATGCCCTGAGTAAAACTTGAAACTGGAAATTAAGAAATGGAAACATCAAATAGATTGGTTAGACAGCAGGAGGACAGCAAGTCACATGATAAGGGTGACATATACCGGTAAGAGTTATATAATTTGCTTAGGCTAGATATCCTTGGTTTTTGTGCCTCATAAGCAGGAGAATTTTTCAGTGAAAAATGCAATCAATATTGTATTTTTTCCTTCCAACTAGAGTTCTCTAAATGCCAATCCCTCATATTTAGGAACAGATACTGCACAATAATCTTCTCCCTTCTGCTGCCTCCTGAGCATCTCGGAGGGAACTGAGGATAAAACAAGGTTTAGATATACTATTTAGAGGCCAGCAGTAAAATAAACTGCATCAATGCTATCACAATTGACATAGATCTTCAAAGCTGAGCTCCAGATAGAAACGTAGAACCTATATCCAGTAGCTGGTATTGCAATTGGAGTTGAAGTTTATTTGTTGTGTTTGATTTACCCACATTACCCAACCATTATATGCCGTATTTCCCCCCAGGTCATCCTGTGTATGAGACTGTGTAGAAACAACAATGTAAAGTGGGCATTTCCATAATGGCATTGGCACCTTTTCCATCTTCTTTGATCATGGAAATTAACAACAGGCTACATAAACTCTCCCCTGTGTACAGTTGATTCATATTAACATTTCCCCCTGCACTCTTGCACATGGGAATACTCTATAAAAACCAAATCAGTTTTTAAAATGTACTTGTAAATGTTGCAGCATGCATACTTAACTTCTGCTTCCAGAATGACTGGATTTGTTGTACGTCCACAATCCTATAAGCCTACAGGGTATGTGAAAAGCATATGATGCTCATCCAGCAGGGCTTTCCACTGCTTCTGAACTTTTACCATTTTTTTAAAAAAATCTTGTAGTGTGGTATAGAAAGCCACTGTTAGCAAACACCAAATGTAAGAAGAGAAAAAGACATATCAATCTCTTTTGGCCTGGACTAAGGGCCACATCTGAGTACTACCTTCAGCTTCAGAGGAAGTCTCAAGCCATTCCTTTTGCTCATCTACATCCCAGCAATGTAAATATTAATGCCCCACTCAAAGAATAAGCAGCATGTCCACCTTGCCCATGGCAAGTTATATATCAGCAAGGAATTGGTAGAAAATCAGATGCGGAATATGATTTGAAAGCAACATTCCTGTACATATTTGTACATATTTTGGCTGTTTATTTCAGCCATGCACGTCTGCAGTTATATCTATCTATCTATCTATCTATCTATCTATCTATCTATCTATCTATCTATCTATCTAATCATCTAATTTTTCCTCTAAAAAATCTCAAGTTTGGTATACTTGGTTCTCTACCTATTCCCATTTTTTCCTTACAACAACTTCATAAGGTAGTTTAGGCTTAGAGAAAGCAAGCAACCTAGTGAATTTCATGGCTGGCTGGGTAATTTGAATTTGTAAGAACCAGCATGGTGTAGTGGTTTGAACACTAGGAACGTTATCACACATGGGCCAGAAAGCAATAATAAAATGGAAATGAGCCATTCCGAAAATAAATCGAAAATAAACCTTGATTCCGCAAATGGCTTTCACATGTAATTACCTTTTTGCGAAATTACAGTAAGCGCATTTAACGTTCACACATAAGTGAGAAAAGCCCGTAAATGTACTAGAAATGAGCTTCTTGCACATGCGCAGATAGAGGAATGCTCACTGGAACCATGGGAAAAGCAGGGAAATGCTCCCAAATGCGCATTTGCTTTTCACATAACAGTAAATGCAAAATTGCCTTAATTTCACATTTGCATTTCCTCCAAACAACCGAATTTCAAAAGATCTCAGATGACACCAGTTTCTGTCCACTTTCTGTGCGACGTCATGTGAAAATGCGAGGCACAAATCCAGTTTTTGTTTGGGATTTGTGTGGATTAACCAGCAGATTTGCCCCGTGTGATAACATCCTTGGTTTGCGACCAGATTCAAATCCCTGCTTGGCGATGGAAACCTGTTGAATAACCTTGTGCAGGTCACACTTTCTCAGCCTCAGAGGAAGGCAAGGGCAACCCACTTCTGAACAAATTCTGCAAAGAAAACCCTGTGATAGGTTTGCCTTAGCATTGCCATAAGTCAGAAATGACTTGAAGGTAGACAACAACTCTCTCCTCCTAGTCCAACAGGGGTAGAAAACAGCTGGGGCAGGGGGAATACAATACCAGGGGTGTGTGCCTGGGTATATTTAGCCTGGAGAAGAGACGGTTAAGAGGGGATATGATAGCCTTCTTTAAATATTTGAAGGGATGTCATATTGAGGAGGGTGCTAACCTTTTTTTGCTGCTCCAGAGAATAGGACTCAGAACAATGGATGCAAGCTACAGGAAAAGAGATTCCACCTCAACATTAGGAGGCACTTCCTGACAGTCAGAGCTGTTCAACAATGGGACACACTGCATTGGAGTGTGGTGGAGTCTCCTTCTTTGGAGGTCTTTAAACAGAGGCTGGATGACCATCTTTTGGGGATGCTTTGATTTTAAGTTCTTGCATGGCAGGGGGTTGGACTAGATTGCCCTTGTGGTCTCTTCCAACTCTATGATTCTATGATTCTATTACCTACTCATTTTAGTAATCCCTAGTTTTTCTCAGACACCCCCTTGCCCAGAACATTTGTGACTGACAAAGAAGAGGTACAACTTCTGGAAGCATCCAGTGTCAAGGATTCTCTTTAAAAACAAGATGCAACAGATCCTGCACTTGTGTTTCCCTGTGACTCCCCAAGGTTTTTCTGGAAGTAGAAATAGTTTCATTTTTTTAATGGCTAGTGTGCTCTGAGGAGAAAATTGGCCCGCACTCTCTTGCTGGCTCCCCTTTCCCCCCTCACCGTAAGCCCTGTACTATTGCTGCTGAAAGTAGCTAAAGGGCTTCTGGTGTTAAAAAGCTATCTTGTTTCATTTGGCTTTTCTTTTCATTGTGGTGTTTTCTGTTCCTGTAAAGAAAAATAAAAGAATTGGAGGGGAGAGGTGGAGCCTTACTGAGGTTGTCTGGATGCAGTCTGGAACAAAGGAAAAATCTGTGATCTGCTGTTCAAATATGCACAGCCAGCCGGGACATTTTTTAGACCCTTCAATCTGGATATTCCCAGTTTTCTGGTACTTATGCCAACCCTACTAGTAAGTGAATGACAGGGAAGTTTGAGGGAATGCACACACTCCATTCACTGAAATAAAAACAAAGATGATACAACATTGATTATATGTGAGGTGGTGGTGTCCCTAGGGTAGATGTCACCCATGTGGTCACTTATGAGGGGGCAGGACTTCTGGCACATGACTTCCGGTGTGTGATTTTCAGTGCAGTTCCAGTGTGCATGGGAGCATGTACCCCCCTGGAGATGCCCCGCCGTGCCCCCAGGGAGCAGCTGCAGGGCCCAGGGAGGAGGCTTTTGGCCCCTCTGTGTCCCCAAGGAGCAGCTGTGGGACCTGGAGAGGGCTGGAGACTGACTGGGTGTCACCCCTTCTTCAGTGGTGTAACTCCCCTTCTGGGGTGTCACCTGATGTGGTCCACACTCCTCACATTCCCCCCCCCCAGTGATGCTACTGGTGTGAGGATGGATCAGAGTGGGGAAAAGAGTTCAAAGAGTAAAAACAAATGTGACTCTTGGTCAGAGGGAGAAAGAGGGGCTGGCCTGATCTAGCTCCTCACTGTTGATCTCATGGCTGAACATACAATGAGGTAGAAAAACATGGTGATACACGTCAGGCTTGTTGGACCCAACCAGGCCCACACACCAAAAACTCCACTCAGAGTCTAGGGACCCACGCAGAAAAATTCAGGTTTCCAGAAAAAGTCTGAGTAAAAGGTGAGTTTTTAGAAATTGGATTAAAGCCCATCTGAACTGCATTTCCTGTGAATTTGCATTGACTTCCCTGCAGATCATCAAGAATACTGTGTGCCTAGCTCATGGCTACTTTGAGGTCAGTACATTTTTTTTTTCATCAATGTAGACAAGTCCTGAGTCATTTTGCCTAGAAAAGCTTTACCAGCTAAAACTCTGAGCACTTGTTAAATGTGCCAACTCTCAACTGATTCATATTTTGTGTGCTCCTACACATCAGATATCCTTCTAAAATGAGACTGAAATTAATGGTATGATAACATTACCATCATGATGAAATCTACTTAAATGTCATAGTGTATTAAAGTATGGTGTCCATCTTCTTAAAAAAAGAACCAAATCTGTTTATTACTGCAAAAAAAAGTTTTCCCAAAAAGCAACAGCTTCCCTACTTTTCTCCCCATATTTTATTAATTTCTAGCAACAACAACAACAACAACAACAGTAATAATTTTATTAATTTCGAACAACTACAACAACATTTTTCTTAGTGGCAACTTAAAAATTATAACCATTTACCCATATATAATCACCATGTAACAACAACAACA
>CM034703.1:77576759-77591703 GCA_020142125.1 Phrynosoma platyrhinos
AGAATTAGATCTCTTATTCTAGATCTTGTAAAGGAAATAATAATATCCCGAGATAGATTTTTTTTTTGTCTTGCTATATTTGAATTGATCCTAAATATGCGATCTATTTCAATGTCCCATTCTGTTTCTGGTACCCCAATGAATTCCGCTAAATCCGGGATCACTCGGGAGTAAAGATTTTCATTAGGTTTTTCAGAAAGACCTCTTAGCTTTACACATTTCTCACGATAACGTAATTCTTGTATTAACATGGAATTTTGGTCTCTTTGTTGATTTTCAGATTCAGTTCAATTTCTTTTGAGTGACACCTGTGACTATGTAACACACAGAGTGGCTCTTTTTGCCATGGCTGCAAAAAAGATTAGGAAGAGAGAATTAAATAAAATTGCCATAAATTGCTATGGAGATTCAAAGTACTAATTAGATTTTTATGATGGCAATGTACAAATTTACCAACATTTAGAAGAGTTTTTCTTTTTTCTTATATTAGAAATAATTTTTAATCGGCATGTTAAATAGATGGGATGTTTTTTATTCTTTGTACCCTGTGCTATTTGTTTTTAAATGTTTTATGTATTTTGATAAGCTTTTTGTCATGGCCTTTGGCTAGCACAATAAACATTTATTTTTTTTAAAAAGTTTATTGAATTAAAAAAATACAATTAAACATACATTTAAACAAACAAACATACCAAAAGACCACAACAAACATACACACATAAAAAACATTTATTGAGTTGACTCATTGATTGCAAGATTGGCAGGTTGGTAGTTCAATGCCTAGGTGATGAATGATGGGGTGAGCTCCCATCACTAGTCTCAGCTTCTGCCAACTTAGCAGTTCAAAAGCATGCAAAGGCAAGTAGAAAAATAGGTACCACTTTGGGGGGAAGGTAAACAGCATTCTGTGCAATCGTGCTAGCTACATGATCACAGAATAGTCCTCAGACAACGCTGGCTCTTTGACTTAGGGGGCTGTAGATGGGCAGCTCTAGGCCACCCCGGGAAGCGGTAGATTGGGGCCATGGCTACCCCAGGCTGTGGCCCTGATCCTCCCTTTTGCCACCCCAAAAAGAGCAGCAAAATGCCACTCCTTTCAGGGGCAGCAAAAGGCTGCCCTAAGAGCTGGCACACAGCTCTTCTTTGCCCTTTCAGGTGCAGTGTGTTTGAATGCTGTGCTGGAAGGGCATCCTGACACCACGCACCATGCGTAATGGTGCATGGCATCAGGATGCCATGGGCGTGGGGTTGGGGCAGCTGGCATGAGGCTGCCCTGCCCCATCTCTGCTTCCAGTCTGGAGAGGCCCTTAGTAACAGAGATGAGCACTGGCCCCTACGGTTGGACACAACTTGACAACCTTGTCAATGGGGAATACCTTTAACTTTACCTTTAAGGTGAACCCAACATAGAATTTCCTTGACAAGATTTGTTCAGAGGAGGTTTGCCATTGCCTTTCTCTGAGTCTGTGCATCAGGTCAAATCTCACCTTCTTCATAATATAGCGCTCACATGGTCACTTTGGGGCATTGAAGACCAGCCTAAAGGGCCAGCCTGGGCCTGTAGTTGGGGCGGGGTAGCTGCACACAGGCTGCCCCAATCCCACCCTGACACTGTCTTGATGCAACACAGCCATTAGCATGGCGTGTAGTGTCAGGATGCCCTCCCGGCACAGTGTGCAAACACGTTGTGCCAAAAAGGGTGAAAAAGAGCTGCACGCCGACTTTTAGGGTGGCCTTTTTCTGCCCCTGAAAGGAGCGGCATTTTGCCACTCTTTTTGAGCTGGCAAAAGGGAGGATCAGGGCCATGGCATGAGGTAGCCATGACCCTCATCCGCTGCTTCCTGGAGCGGCCCAGAGCTGCCTGTCTGCACACCCCCTAAGTCCCACTGAACTTGCTGACAACAAAAAATCAGAACTGAAGGCAGGAGAAAAAAAGTTGCAGCAGAAATGCTTCTCTTAAATATTGATCCTCTTTTAGGCAAATTAGATATTATGAAAATCTGTTCATCTTTGAAAAAATGAGGTGGAGAGAGTAACTACTGACCATTTCTGGAGGTGCTGTCATTCCAAGGGGAGTTTTTCATGGAAAGCCCCTTAACCTGCAGGGCACAATCTTTCCCTGATTTTTCATTCCTTTTGGTTATCCCAAGAAGCAATTTGGAATCACCTAGTGCATGATGTCGTGTATCATGTTTAGAGAGGCTGCAGCAGTTTGCTTTTGCTTGAGTCTATTGGGAAGGACAAGACTCTACTTCTTTTGCTCCCTCCTGCTGAGAGGATGAATGAAAACTGCTTTGAACTCAGTTTGAAGAAAGTGAAATAAATCAAGTAGAAAGGGAGAAATAAGAGGAGGAGAGAGAAATTGGGACATTTTAAAAGTAGCTGAGAAAGTGAGGCTCCAGATGATTAACTGGGACTATCCCTGTCAAAACAGCTCCCTTGCCTAGATGGAAGACATGATGTTTGTAATAATGATGTTTGTAATAATATTAACATCAGCCCAACAACAATGCGTGAAAAGCAAGATTACAATGTTGGGATTTGTAACCTGAGTTTAAATCTCCAGATGTGGGAAAGTGACAAGGGATACCACAGGTTACTTTACAGCTTGGTAGCTGGGAAAGTTGTTTGCAGCTGGGTCTTAGCAGTGTCCAAGGTCAGAATGTGCTAGAGAGCACATAGACCAAGTATAAACATATTATGTCATCATGTTTGGGGGACAACTATTCAAGTGACACAGGAAGAAGTCACAGGAAGAGGCTGGACTTAGAGGCCACATGGCAAGTGTCTATAAAAACCCCTGAGGCCACAGATTGTTGTTAGGTGTGGGTTGTTGTTTGTTGGTGGTGAGTGTATATAATTTTGTACATATAGCAACTAAAGAATAAAAG
The DNA here is from genome assembly GCA_020142125.1 of Phrynosoma platyrhinos. Classification (NCBI taxonomy): domain Eukaryota; kingdom Metazoa; phylum Chordata; class Lepidosauria; order Squamata; family Phrynosomatidae; genus Phrynosoma; species Phrynosoma platyrhinos. The sequence continues at coordinate 77,579,651 of CM034703.1, forward strand.
TGCCTCTTTGGAGTTAAACCTGTCTTCAGTCTGTTTCATCAGAAGCAGGGAGGAATGCATTCCAAGGCAGCCAGACAGCTCCGAGGTCACTGGGTGTTTTTCTCTGCGAAGTAAAGAAAGCTTCCGAAGATTTTGTATATGCACTCAATTGCCTGACATACATTTCTGTCCCCTACCCTCCTTTGCTAAGGTTGATTACAGTTTTTGTCACCTAGGCAAGGGAGCTGGTAGTGTCCCTCTGGACCCCTGTTAATGAAGTCTTCCTCATATGACAGGCTTGAGCTGTGCCTTGCTGTGCTGATTTTATGTGTCTCAGATCTATCAGATCTGGAATATGAAGTGAACCCTGATGTGTGTTTCAACAAAGAGTGCACAACATGCTCCTATTGATCCTTCATGATTAAACTAGCACTGACCTTGGAAGCTATTTCAGGGGAAGGAACTGGACCACTTCTAAATATTCCTTGCATAAAAATCCCTATGAAATCCATGGGGTTGTCATAGGTTAACATGTAACTTGAAGGCACATACACCCACATACTAGGTGAAGCTAACAGAATCAGAATATAAAAGGCTTGCCATCTATATCAGATGGATCAAGGAGCAGAAGAGACATAGGTAGGCAATTTCTAAGGGAACCAATGAAGCAGCAAATAAATTTAGATGTTTGATTCAGAATCCATTGCATTGCCATTAAAGGATGCTGGAATGTAAGTTAACAGCTGTGCACAGTGGCAAAATATCTTGGCCTGACCCTCCCTAATAGAATAGAACAAAATGGTTTTACGAATGTAAATACAAGTGCTGTTCCAAATCCTTAGTAATATAGAAAAATGACTTAAAAACTATGGGCCTCTGCAGACAGGTGGCCATGGGCCTCCCGAGAAGCCGTGAATTGGAAGTGAGGCTGCCCCATGCCTCAGCCCCAATCCACTTTTTTTCCAGCCCTGGAAGAAGCACTAAAATAGCGCTCCTTCCGCAAGGCACGGAAAGGGCACCGAAAGAGGCGGTGCGCACCTCTTCGGCATCTATTCCAGCTCAGCGTGTATGGATGCTGAGCCTGAAGGACATCATCAGAGAGCCCACCAAGTGGAATGGCAGGCACTCCAATAACGTCCTCGGGAAGGGGTTGGGGCACCCGGCATGAGGCTGCCCCTCCCCTTCCTTGCCTCCAAGATGGCGCTTTGCGCTGTCTGCAAAGGCCCTATATGTCCTTTTTTTAAAGAGTTCAATATAAGGGTAGCCCTGGATTTCTTGAGCTATGGAAGGATTTAATTCTTAGAGAATACATAATTTTGGCATAATTCAAATATTATGTGGTAGTTTAGCTAATGCCTCACTTCATTGGTAGTTCTTTAAAAATTTGCTGCTTACAACAACCTCAATGACATGGGTTATTTGTGCTGTTAGAACAGCCCTGGAGAAGAAAAAGAGTGTACAGAAAACAAGTAAGCAATATAATTAGAGTCAAAGTAACAATCAAACTTGAAGCAATGGTGAGAGTAGATTTGTTTTTGTTTACAACAGAAAACATATAATGGACTACATTAATGTTTTGAGTGGCAGAAAATGGATGTAGTCTCACCTACAAATAAACTGAGGATGGTGTTAGAATTTAAGTGAGATCACTTTTCAAACCACCCAGGTAGTAATGAGATGAATGTCAAATTACTTGCAAGAACTGGAACATACATTTTTCCTTTTACCCATATCCCATTAAGCAAGCTGTTACAGTTCAGATTATCTCCTGTTGGCAAATGACAAGTTTTTCTAAATTAGTAACAGGGAGGTCGCTCCCTCAGCTATATTTTTAAACCCAGAATATACATAATATTTCCAGTACATTCCATGTTTTGAGTCCTATGAAGTCCCTGATGGTATCATCAAGTGCACAATGGTATCCAAGTACCTGCTCTCCCATGTGAGCCCTCAAGAGTCCCTGATATGTTCAAATAGCCCCTGTCACATTAAGAGTCCCCAAGAAGCCTGGCAATAACTCTCTCATGGGCTTTGCAGACGGGCAGCTGTGGGACGCCCTCAGAAGCGGAGGATTGGGGCCGAGGTTGCACCACGCCTCAGCCCCAATCCACCCTTCTTCCGGCCCTGGAAGGAGCACTAAAATAGCTCTCCTCCCTGAAGTGCCAGAAAGGGTGCCGGAAGAGGCGGCATGCACCTCTTCTGCGTCTCTTCCAATGCAGCGTGTCCGGACGCTGCACCGGAAGGACACCATCAGAGCGCTTGCCATGTGCAATGGCGGGCGATCTGATGATGTCCTCGGGAAGGGGTTGGGGCAGCCAGTGGCCGCCTGCCCCTCCCTTTCCCTGGCTCCAAGACGGCACTTTGTGCCACCTGCAGAGACCCTCAGTCTCCTCTCAAAATTTATCTGGCAGGAGTGGCAATTTAAAAAAGGTCTCCTGATAGAGAGAGCCACCATGAAAAATCCACTGCAGCAACAGAAATCTAAGGGATCTGGATCTAGGGCACTCTATTTCCTAGTTATGGCTATTTGGAGTGTTGCTGTTGCTGCATTTTTGGTCATAATGGCCACCTCAGTACCATCTCCCAGTATTGCCACTAGGTTGCTGTCTACTTGCGGAAACTGCCCATTAAATTTAGAAATGTAAAAAGTGGTTAGTAGTTCCTTATGAGCCAGTTGGTAATGCTTGTCTTGCAATTAGTTCTGGCATTTTGAAGTGGAAGAGCTATTTTCATTTTTTGTTCTTTTAATAATAATAATAATAATAATAATAATAATAATAATAATTTTTATTTCTATACCGCCCTATGGCGAACCAATCTAGGCAGTTTACAACAGTTAAAAGAACAACAAAGATAAAACAATATATTCCCTCCCCCCTTAAAACATTATTAAATCAGATATCAATTTTAGAGAATATGTTTTATTTAATAAATGACAACAGTATTCAGTTTACCATTATCTATCTACATTACAAATTCAGGCATAGTCATGTTGGCCATGAAGCAAAATACAACAAAATCCCAAATCCACAAAGTAGTAATCCCTTTATTGAAACAATTAAAATGCACAAAATATATCATGTCACTTTAAAGCTTCACTGGCTTGTTTATCAGGGGCTATGCAGATGGGCAGGAAAAGATGACCTGAAGCTGCCTTTTTTGTAAGCTGCAGCAACCACACCATCTGCCTCAAGGATGCCCTAAATGGGGATGGAACAACACACTGGGGGGCAGTTAATGCAGCTTTTCTGAGGCTGTAATGAAGCCCCAGCAACCGCACTGCTAGCCTAAAGGATTCCCTAAATGGGGATGGAGCAACCACATGGGCCAGCAGTGGCTGCTTTAATTTTTCTATCTGGTCTCCCAGGAGTATGAGCACATGCACAGGAACAACAAAATACACAAATCCCCTTTAATAGCAATGTTGGCATTGCTGTGCACCTGCACACTGTGAGAAGAAGTGAGATCATGGATGCCATATCGATCGAGTGGCCTGCACTAGCAGTCAGCCTGCAAAGCATGGCCATAATGATCACTGCAGCAGCTGCATGCATAGAGGACAGCAGTGATGATGCAGAGGACACAGAACAGACAACTACTAGAGTGGGTGCCACAACAGTCATTGCACAGTACTGCTGCCACTGCCGCTCTGATGCCACCAGAGAGATGCCCGCACTGCTAGTAGATGTTCTCCAGAAGCACCGAGTGGTGGGATGGGTTCATCACATACATCTGGTCTGATGTGCCATGGAGGATGTGTTTCCAAATGCCTCATGCCCTCTTCCACATGCTAGTGGAAATACTGCATCTGGAACTGGAGCGGTCAGACACTATCATGAGGAAAACCATCCCAGTGGAGAAGAGGGTCACCATGGCCATCTGGGTACTCGCCCACAAAGCCAACTACAAGCAGATGTCAGAGCAGTTTATAGTTGGCCTTACAACTGTGGGGGAAGTGTTGGTGGAGTTCGCCCTCAGCATGGAGAAGCTGCTGCTGACATATACAGTGTAACTGGAAGACGCCGTTCAGGTAAGGAAAGTCGGACACACTTGTCCCTTTTCCTCTCTGCCCAGAATGCTTCATGACTTGGCTTATAGTATGGCATTTACTGTTAAGTTCGCTATTCCTGCAGCTATTCCTAACCATGAGCCTAAGAGGGACACATACAGACACACACACACAAAAGGGCATGGGGGGGGTCACCTGGCACCAGTTTTCCTGGCCACAGAAAGATACAGTGCAGGAACAACCAACTGTAATCTCTGACAATATATTAAGACTCCAACAGCCAGCCTCCCTGATGGCCCATTTGATTGTAACAATTGGTAGCCCAGAGGGCAACCATTTGGGTTACATACAAATGTCTCCTCTGAGGGTCTCCATTGTCTAGGAGCCAGGTAAGGCCATCTGCCCTCAGGCACAACTGTCCATAAATGCCCCTGCAAACCTCCACAGCATTCCAGGATGATGATGGTGGCCAGGGGGAAAGTGCCCATCTGGATCACCTACTGAACAGATGAGGAGGTGGGCATTCTCCTTCATGCCCTCACCAGGGAAGCAGCCACAAGATGGGTGATGGCTAGTACCAACCAGTCAAACTGAGGGTACTTCCATCAGGCTGCCCAGGCCCTTCTGCAGCAGAGCTTCAGGAGGACCCCTCAATAGTGCCGGACTAAGTTCAAGTTCTTTGAAGCCATGGAGGATTATGGGGAGCATCCTCCCCTGTGGAAGCAGCTTCCCTTCTATGACTGGCTGCATGACCTGTGGGTAAGTGCAAACCACCCATGGTGGCAAGATCATCATCCTCCAGGTAAGTGTCGGGCCCCTGCCATGGTCCCCAATGTCCATTCTTACTTTCCCATCACCCTTGCCTATCCCTCCCTCCCTCCCTCCTTTCCCACATCCATGGATCCTAATGGTGTCCCTCCTGTCCCCAACTACAGGTGCACAGCAGAAGTGGCAGCAAGGACAGAGGAGGGACTCTGATGATTCCCCCCTCCTCTTCTTCCTCCTCCTCCTCCTCAGAGGGTGAAGCCACTCCTGGCAGGGAGGCCCAGGCAGAGGGAGACCATGGCATCGCTCTGCAGCCACAGCAGCCTCCCATGCCAGAAGGTAGGTACCTAAGGGGAGGGGTGATGGCTGCATGACTACAGCCTCCATGACACTCCTGTCCCCCCCCTTCCGATAGCAGCTTCATCAATGGTGTCTCCCCATTTCATAGGAGGCCCTGCTGTGGAGGAGAAGCCTGGCCCAAGCTGCTGCCTGCCAGGAGGAGAAGGAGGGCAGGAGGCCCTTGATCCCTTTTGTTTGGCCCTCCTCCAACAAAGCCAGAATCAAGATCATCAGCAAGGTAAGAGTGGCAGGGAAATGAGGGAAGGGAGTTGGGGGCACCCAGGAACCCTGGCTATGGCATTGGGTGATAGGGTGCAGAGCAACCTCCTAACCAAACTTTTTTCTTTTCTTTCCCCTTGCAGATCAATAGCTGGAGGAAAGGATGGCTACCATCAAGGACCAGATGAAGCAGGTCCTCGATACGGTGGCAGCCATCCTGGACCAGCTTGGTCCATCCCACCCTCACTCCCCCCTCCCTGAAGCATTTTCCCCTCCCCTTTCCCCTTATACATACTTCCCTCCTCTCCCCCTCTTCCCCCATTTGTACATATTCCTCTCCCTTCCCCTCTGCATTTCTATATAGTTCAAACACTGTGGCTTGTTCTTTAAATTTTTTTTTTTTAAAAAAAATTATACCGCGATCTGTGCACGTGCGCACGATCGGCACAGGCTGCCTTTTTATGAATAAACTTTCCATTCTTAAACCTTCTGACATTTTATGCACAAATGTTCATGTTCAACACAGGATCACCTCAGGGAACCAGTGATGAGAATAAGTGAGGTAGGCATAGTGGGGGGTAGTTGGTGGTGGCTGCATTGCTATTTATTGGTGATCGTCGCAACATCCCCTTCCCCCTCCACTTGCTCTCCACCTTTGGGTGTGGTGAGAGGACTGTGGCACTGCAACATCACTGCTGAAGAGGCTGGCAGACTCACCTACAGGGCGTTGCTCAGGGATCTCCATCTCCATAGCAACCCCTGCTCCAAGGACCCCCTTCCTCTGCCCAGCCCCACAGCCCCTCCTCCAGGGGCAGGGGGTGCCCCTCCTTCTTCCACCCTCCTCCACACTGTCCCCTCTGCCACCAATGCCCCTGTGGGCCCCCTTTATGACTTCCACTAGCTCGCCCAGCAGAGCAGTCTGCACTTTCAGGGTGGCATTTAGCCACTCCTGCTGCTGGACGGATCTCTCCAGCAACTGCCTCCAGTGCTCTTTCTGACTCTGCCTGAGCTGATAGGAATGTTCTGTGAGCTCATGGGCACATTTCCTGAGCTGATGGGCACATTCCCCCTGTTCCAGGAATCTGTCCATTTGGTCTGCACTGTGTTCCATGCAGGGCAGTAGTAGTTGTGGCTGCTGAGTGACACACCCTCTTCTTTTTGATCTCAGCCAAGTGGGCTGCCAGTGGCATTGCAGCTGTGGGATTAGCTGTTTCTCCTTCTGGCTCTCATCCTACTTCTCATTCTATGGGACATAGCACAGGGCTCAGTTTAAACACAAAACATATCCCACAGACATCAGGGGGGAGAGGAGAGGTACTTGCAAGGGAGATTTGTGTGGCCAGACTGGATACATGCAGCTGGTGGTCATGCAAGGGACATGGTCAACAGGACACACAGACAAACGTTCCTCCACAAGCCCCCCCCCCAACATGCCAGGATGCAAAAGTGGTGTGCAGGTCTTCTGAACACCTGCACACTTGCACAGAAGACATCAGAAAAGCCATACAAACTGCTATGCCTTTTGAGTGCAAGCGTAAATGCGATAGAATGCATTTCTTATAATAACTGGGAATGACTTTACTGTGTGCAGCCTTGACCTGATCCATCAGCTGGGTGAATTGTCCAGGACCTGCCCTCTCCTTGCCTTCACTGTCATCCTCAGTTGCCACTGTACTGGTCTGTGGGACAGGTAAGCAGTCACTGTAGCTACTGATTCTGGAAGATGTAGTGCTTCCCTCCATAGCATGAGATAGTGGTCTACTCGTGGAAGATGAAGAGGCACTCTCCCCAGCACAGAATAGTGATCTCATGGCAGAGATTCCACAGTCCTCTGACTGCAGGATGCCTCATCTAAGCCAGGGTGTTCATCCTGGTCATCTAAATAACAAGAGATGAGATCATTTCTGCCTTCTGCCCACCCTAGTGCTGTCCCCTGCACCCCTTCCCAGGGGCCCTGGCATATCTTACCTTCAGAAGGCATCAAAAGGTCGTGGGCACATTCTGCCTCCATAGTTTCCATTCTGGTTGGCTGGCCAACTGGCCAACTAACAACTTCACTACTGGTACATATTCTACTGGATTGTATGCTACCATCTTTGGCAAGGAAGGCATGGAGTTCCTTATAGAAGGGCATGTTGGAGGGACCCCATCAACTTTTGGCCTTGTGATCCCTAAACTTCTTGTAATTTCCCCAGAGGTTTTTGGTCTTCTAACAACACTCCTCCCAAGTGTGTTGGTGGCCATTAGCCCTCATGCCTTTTGCCACCTCCTTAAATGTTTCAGAATTCAAGAAGGAATTTCTCAATTTCTCCAGAAATATGTGGCTGTGACCACAGAGCTATCAGGTCAGCCATCTCTGCATGGGTCCATGATGTCCCTCTCCCTTTTTTTTGTTTGTTTTTGGCTTGCTGCTTGTGGATGGCTCTGCCATTTTGCCCACTGTAGAAGATGAGTGCCGAAGAAGCACAAATATGGAGCTGTGCAGCTGCACAGGACCACTGGGAAAATGGCACTGGAATGTGTGTGGGGGGGTCCAGCTTAAAAGTGAAACTTTTCCCTTATCACTTTCTCACAGTGAAACATCCAGCAGCAACACTTTCATCATCCCAATAGTTGCTCAGGTGCATGTGTACTGTAAAAATTAGGGTTAGGGTCGCACCTGCGGTAGTTCATCCACACCTGGGCCATTAGGATGCTTTAAATTGAACCTTTTTTCATAGGGTGCATGCTCTCAATGGGTGACTCAAAATGTGCCACACGTGTACAGGTGCATTTACACAGATGTTTTAAATCTCAGGTGCCCTTTTTCCGTCCCCCCTCCATTACTGCATACAGATGCACCTGCGAAGGTGCACATTTTTCAGGCAGAAGAGGAAAAAAAACGGCTCCTTTTTGGAGCGGCTTTTCTCAGCATATGACGGCTAGAGGGTGCTTTCCTGGCAACTTTTAGGCATGCGTCGTCTGAAGGCCATGTCTACAAATCACCCTCAAAGCACCTCTTTTTGTCTGTATGCTTAGCCCCAAAGATGTTGAAAATTTAAGACCATCTTTACTGACAACAGAAGTAATATCTGAGACAAAATGTAGGCCTGTGACCCCAACATTGGTCTGAAGCAGACGGGTGGCAAGAAGCAGCCTCCAGCTGCGATCGGCCCAGAACTATGGCAACTGTATGGCCTGCTCTCAAAGTAGGAGGCCGCTATGGTCCCAAATGGGTCACTGGCAAGATCTGCTCCTTTTTTCTGATAGCTTCATTGTTGTATTGGGTGTTGGACTAGGACAATGGGAGACCAGGGTTGGAATAAGCAGAGATGTGTCAAATCAACATTTTGGTATTAGGTACTTTGCAGGGAAGATTGATAGACAGCAATCATTAATTTTATTTCTGAAACTTCTACACAATTCTGGTATCATCATCTATCTAAACTGCTAAATATGTTTAGATTGCTGCTTAATACCATAGTTAACTTGGGCCCTGTCTACGTACATGGGCCAAAAGGCCCATCTCCCCCATACTTCTAGCATTGTCCTGTTTGGACAATGCATGGCCCAAACCTCAATTCTGGTGCAAACAGTCTGAATGATGTCTGGCAAGTTCTTCATCAGAACTGGGGTATAAAACCTTAAAATCTTTTTTAAAATATTTTTATTAAAATAAAAGACAAATAAATAATTGTCTTATTGATTATTACATACAATTCTTAAATCTCTACCAAATATAAAATCAATATAACATATATCAATGTTACTTTTTACATAATTTATAATCATATATCCAACTTCTTCTCCAGCAAGAACGAAATTATATATAAACCTAAACTTATTTATTTTGAAATCATATGTGCTAAAAGAAAAAAATACATAAAATAACTAAATTATTCTTGTTACCTTTTCAGTATAACCTTACTCTCTCTGACATTTCTACATCTTCTTTCCTCCTTTTTAATTTTTAAAATTTCTTTAAATATTAGTTTGCTTCTTTTTTTCTTTAAGCTTAAATAGAGGGCCTCTGTTTCTTTATCTTCCCTTCTGCTTTAACTCTGCATAATATGCTTCTTTATGTTATCTGGAAATTTCCTTCCAGTATTTCAAAATCTTATTCTTCATTTTTTTCTCTAGTATTTTACAACTGAATCCCACTCTTCTAAATTGGCTACTGCATTTTCAATGATTTTTTTCTAGTAAGTCTGTCTAACTCTCTTATATCCATTAATGAAACTATATCCAGTTCTCAACTGTAGTCTTTCATTTTTGTGCAAAAAGAAGTCTTGCTGCAGAGGTCATATACAAAATTATTCTCCAGTGCTTCCTTTTGTTATCTTTATCTAACATATGTGTCATATTAAATAGGTAAAGTTCTGATCTGTGAGCAATTTTATTCCCAATATTTTTGACATCATAATTTGAATTTTCCCCAATATTTTTCAGCTAATTGATAGTTCCTCCATATATGAAAATAGGTACCTATTCTTTCTTGGCATTTACAGCATCTGTTATCATGTTTTTTATACATTTGCTATTTTTTCCAGTGTTAGATGCCTGCAATATAGCATTTTGTAATAGTTTTCTTTAAGGTTTTGATATAAACTGAATATTTGTGTTCTTTTGCATGCTCTTTCCCAGTGTTCAAATTCTATGTCTTCTTTTACATATTGACTCCATATAATTATGGATTCGTTTATGGCCTCTTATTCTAATTTCCACTACAATATCACTTAGTAAAATTTAGATGTCTTCTTACTTCCTTTTCAAAAAAGATTTTGTCAAATGCATTGTTTTCTTCTTCTAATCTTTCAAGTTTCAGATCCATTCTGTTATTCTGTTAGTTGTTTATGTTAGAACCTTTGAATTCTTAATCCTTCTTTCTCCATTTCTTCTCTTGATTTTTGTCTACATCTTTTGCTAAAATATGCTCATATTTTATCTAATTCTCTTCTTTTGATTTCCACCTCCCAAACAAAGCTTCATGTGGTGACAACCAGAGGAATTTTATTGTAAAACTTTTTCTTATATTTTTGAGATATTTTCAAAAGACTTCTTCTAACAAAATGACTGAACTCTTTGTTTTCCTTCACTTTTCCATACCAATCATAACATGTCATCCAAATTTCAGACTGAATCCTTCTAATTGCATAGTTCTTTCATTCTCCAAATTGATCCAATCCATTATCCAATTCAATGCATAGCATATAGATACATAATAGTAAAATTTTAGGTATGAAGGTCCAAGGCCACCTCTTTCTTTAATATCAATGATCACCTTCTATTTTATCCTTGGGTTCATTCCTGCCCAAATGAACTTCATTCAGATGAAAGTGGTTTGTTTTTTTTTTTTAAAAAAAATATACCTTGCCATGACACCTATCTTCATGGATGTTCCATTGAGCAGCTCAATGCTTCCTCCACCACCATGGGTATCTTGTTCTGGGGTCAGAATGATGTGCCTTGATCACCTGGCTGGTGCCTTGTTCTGACCTCAGAAATGAGTGACCTGTGGTGGTGGCAGATACCCTGGGTCGCTCAATGGGACTCCCATGAAGATAGCCTCCACAGTGCAGGATCAGAGGGCAAGGTAATGGGGGAAATTATGAAGCTAGAGGGCCAGGATACTCTGGGCTGCACCTGGCCTGTGAAAGGTGAAAAGGTACTGATTCACTTTTCAAAATTATCCTCTACAAAATGAATCCATTACCATTTGAGGGGAACAGTACAAACCAGCAAAATGCCAGTATGCTGATAGCCATGCAGAGAGGAGAGAGGATCTATAAATATCAATGCATCTCTGTGTCCATAAACAGAACATTAATTCAGCAAAATGCTTCCCTCCCCCAGTAAGCAAAACAATCTTTTTTCTTATGCAGCAATGCTATTGCTATCTTTTTGATTGAAGGAGAGAGGAAGTAAATCCTAGGGGTTTGCTTTAATAAAAACAGAAGAAGATGAACGGGAGACAGAGAAAAATAATACAACCTTTATTATTCCATACTTCTGGCAGCCCTGGGAGTTATTTCTTGCAACTCACGTGTATGGACATTTTAGCTGTTTTATCAAAATGGAAGTGGTGGAGGTGGGAGAATGAACATATTACAAGTAAAAAATTGTGACAATATTTTCCTGAGTAAAGTAGTTTCGGGACATCTTTACATGTTTTATCTTGTGCTTTACTTGGATTAGGAGGCAAATTGAAGAGAGAAATGTCATGGACTAGAAGAAAGAAGTCTATTTTTATTTCCTTGGAAAGTTACATTCAAAATGTTGTATTTTCCGAGAAGCAGCTCTCAGGCAAGATGGTGACGTCCCTGTTGAAATTAGCTGGCCGGCGCTGCCTCTGCTTTCGTCTTGGTTCAGGACTCTCCACACAACATGTGGTCTCCAAGGCAACAACAGCAAAAGAAGAAATGGCCCAATTTTGGGACAAGAACACTTGGTCAAGCCACCCTCTATCCCCTCATATCACCATCTACTGATGGTCTCTCCCCATGATGATGTCCATTTCCCACTGTGTTACAGGAGTTGCAATGAGCTTAGGAGTGTTGCTCTTTGGCTTAAGTGCCCTGGTACTTCCAGGGCATTTCACTGACTATCTGGAGCTCATCAAGTCCCTCAGTCTGGGTCCTGCTCTCATCTACTCAGCAAAGTTTGCCTTAGCTTTCCCCTTGACCTTCCACACTTGGTATGGAATCAGACATTTGGCATGGGACATAGGCAAAGGATTCAAGATACCTGAAGTCTATCAGTCTGG
>CM034703.1:77618083-77637781 GCA_020142125.1 Phrynosoma platyrhinos
CCTTTCCCCTTGCATCCACAACATATGAACCAGTTTCTGGTTAAACTGAGCCCCACAAATCCCTAGCCTGAGCTAGCCCAGGATTTGTCACGGGTGTCACCAGTGTTGCAAACATAGGGCATTCAATTCTGGGGCTGATTCCCTTATGTCCACCAAAAGCCCCTATTGAAGTGGGCCATGTTTAGAGGTTTGATAATGACCTCCCCTGAGGCTTGAACAATATATATATATATATATATATATATATATATATATATATATATTGAGGCTGAGAGGATGTGACCAAGGTCACCCAGCGGGTTTTATGGCCATGCTGAGAAAGGAACCTTGGCCACCAAAGTGGTAGTAGAGCACTTAAACCACTATACCACACTGTCTCACTAAGCATTGGCTATTATTATTATTATTATTATTAATCATCATTATTATTGTTGTTATTAAAAGTATGTTAAATTGCCAAGAACATCTTATTAAATGGTCCTAAAGGGGTTTTCTTGGCAAGCTTTATTCAGGGGTTTGCCAATGACCTCCCCCAAGGCTTGTCCAATAATTGGGTGCAACGGGGTGGGGTGGGGACTCCCAACACCTCCCAGGGCCTGACCATCATGCCTCCCAGACCGCCCTGTGGGGGGGGGCAAACCTTTCCTCATAGGCCCATCAGGACCACCAAGGCCTGGCACTCTGGCCTTTTTATTGATTTCTGGAGGCTATTTAGCCCAAACGGCCGCTCGGTTCTCAGGGAGCCAGCCGGCCAGGCCTCGTTGGGGGCCGAAACCCCATCAAACTCCTGGCCCTTGCCCTTGCCCTCAGGCTTTCACGAGGAGGGCTAGGCCATAAACCAGCTGCAAAATGCAGCCAAACGAGCCACAGCCTGGGGCCCAAGGCCGGGCTCGCCCTCTCTTTCTGACTAAGCAGCGGGCCGCAGCTTGGATTCAACATGCCTCACTCTGCTCAGCCATCCTCTTCAGCTCCTTCCGCGCTGCCCTTCCAGGAGAAATGGAGCGCCACGGTTTGCTTTCAAACCGCACTCTGCTCCCCGCTCTTCCTGCTCCCACATGGGCTAGGCCGCTTTGCAGGCTGAGAAGCTCAGGAGCAACAAGGCAGGCAGGAGCCAGCACAGCAGATGACCATCTTGCTCATCTGCAAAACCAAAATGGCTGCCGACACGTAGCAGCATGAGGCTAAATAGCCCCCTGAAATCTTGTTCGAAATCTCGTGAGATTTGAAGTCCCGCGAGACCCTGGAGCAAGACCTCTATTTGATTGGCTAAGCAGGCCGGCAAGGGCGGGCCTTCTGGTCTGCTCAGCCAATCACGCGTTGGTGCCCTTTTATGGGGCCGTCGCAACAGAGGGCCCCTCCCGAAACGTCGGGGGGGTGAATTTCTTGGAAAAAATTGCTTAGAGGAGGTTTGTCATTGCCTTCCCCTGAGGCTGAGAGCATGTGTCTTGCCCAAGGTCATACAGAGGTTTTAGCACTGTTCTAAATTGTGTGGTCTAAAATGCTCTGTCACCTCAGGACACTGGAAAAATGAAAGGTGAGAAACAAAAATTTTAATTAATTAAATAAATAAACAAATCTGAACTCATTTGAGCTGAAGTTTTCATACTGTAATTTCTGATTTGTTACTAATCAAAGCATGAGAGAGAAAATTTCTGTGTATTGAATTAGCATAATTTGGTACAGAGCTGTAAGTTTTTTTTGTTTTGGATTTTTTTTAAGTGGCAGGCTTCAGGATGGACTGTGGAGTATTATGCCTTTCCTTTCACCAATGGACAGTCAAAAACCAAATGACAAATTTCACCCAAAAGTTTTACTATTAAAAGGCAATTTTGTACAGTGGAACTGGGACACCTAGGTATTACGTCTTAATGAGAACTTATGAATTTTGCAATAATTTCAGCCTAGAGGATTTGATGCCATCAAGGTTTAATTAATAAACCACTTACACCTTCATTAACATAGGGCCTAAGCAGATGGCGCAAAGCGCCATCTTGGACCCAGGAAGGGGAGGGGCAGCCTCACACTGGGTGCCCCAACCCCTTCCCCAAAATGTCGTTGGAGCGGCCAGCCCTCCACATAGTCGGTGCTCCGACGATGCACTTCTACTGCAGCGTCTGCACACGCTACAGCAGAAGAGGCACCAAAGGTGCGCTGGACGCCTTTTGCAGCGTCTTGTGGAAGGAGCGCTATTTTAGCACTCCTTCCTGGAGCAGAGACGCTGAGCCACGGGGCCGAGAAATGCGGATGTCTCGGCCCCAATCTGTAGCTTCCCGGGGCAGCCCCATGCCACCCGTCTGCTTCCCCCCATAGTTTATTCCAGTACTTTCATGAACTAAAAGCCTTGTTATGTGCTCCAAGTGGATATATCTTCTTTTCACATTTCTTACTCTTTTCTTGCCTGTTTGAAATGTGGAAAATATACCTTCCAAACATTCATAGGCTTATCATATTTTTAAATAAGCTGACTTACCTCTTCCATTGTAAAACTGAATGCGGGATGCAGCTCGGTATTATCACACAGAAAATGCCACTGATGCAGCCAGGTGGTGACATCGGCGGCATTTTCTGTATGACAATATCCAGCTGCATCCTACATTCAACTTTAAAATGGAAGAAGTATGTCAACTTATTTTAAAATGTGATAAGCCTGTCAGTCTCAGCCAGGCCCTACAGTATTTGGCAGTGCTTCTGTTTTTCTTCTTCTATCACTGAGAACTGTTATAACACAGAGGTGCTGCAACTAGGACAGGTCAAGGAAGCCAATTTTATGACCCTGGTGCTCTTTGGGGCCATACAGGCTGCCAAAATGACCTTCACATCCTGATTTTGATTTTTTAAAAATACTAAAGAGTGTGTGGGAGCATTGCAGACTGTTCCACAGGAGTACTACTGATGCTACAGGCATCCAAGAGTAGCAATTAATTTTGTGTTTTTTTTATGATAGTCCAGAGAATCTGGATGGATCAAAGGCCACAAACACTGCATCTGCACTGCAGAAATAATCCAGTTTGACACCACTTTAACTGCCATGACACAATGCTATAGAATTCTGTAGTTTATTGTGGCATCAGAGCTCTCTGACAGAGAAGGCTATATGTCTCACAAAACTACAATTCCATTAATTCCATGGTATTGAACCATGGCAGTTAAATTGGTGTCAAACTGGATTATTTCTGCTGTGTGGATGCAGCCAAAGACAACCTTGGGGAGTGCATGAAACCCCAGGTAGCACTTTACCCAAGTGGCATATTATCAGTGGCTTATAAAATCTAAATTATGCCAATATTACTCACTTTTTTGGTCATTGCAGAGATCAGAATTTGGTTATTCTTACTTGCCCCTTAACCAGAATTAGTGGAGTCAAGTCTACTTTTAATACATCTTTTTAATTACATTTCTACAGAAATAGGTAATTAACAACAGGCTGTAGAACAGTCTGTTCTACAATATAGACCAATAGCTGTCCTTTTTCTAATAAAACTTTAGAGAGAAGGTATGGTAAATGGCTGATAGGAGTTTACCTGGAGAGACACATCTGAGTTAAAAAGAGTGATTCACAATTGTAATTCTGAATTGTTAGTCATTGACAGCCTGACCACTCTGTTTGCCATCTTGGGTCATTCACAGATAATTGGCTGTCATACCTTCCAGTATTTCATGGATGTAAAGTGAAAAAATCTTGTATACACGTAAACATCTCTATTAGCATAGCAAGGACCACTGCCTCAGTGTTGCTTAAACATTGCTAAAAGCTCTTTCCTGCTTGCTCTACATTAAGCTGATATTAGCAGTTAAGTTTTGTAAAAAGTTCAGTATGTTTAATCCCATGATAAACTTGGAAGCATATATGAAGAGCTGCAACTGAAACCTATTCAGTGATATTTACTGTTTGGATAAATATTTGTGCAGTGGGGAAAGAATGACATGGGAGCAGTGCACTGGCAATTTGGATCCATGGTCCTCCAGGTATGCAGCATAAATTCATGTCCTCTTGGCTTCTTGTCTCAGACATATAAATTTTGGAAATTCATGGAGGTGAGTTGAAATCTCAAGAGTTTTGCTGTATACTGGTATACACTAACAGAAAGTCAAAATGACAACATCCCCACAACCAGAAAAATTCAGAATAGTTTTACCAGGAACAAGTACCAGAAATTAGGTACTGTCCCAGCAGATGACTGAGGCATACAGAAAATATGCTCCTATGTGTAGTGTGCTGAACTCTTCTAAATTTCAAAATGGGTTTTACTATGGGGCATGAGGTTGATGGACAAAATTTGGCTAAATCCATGCTGTTGGGGCAGAATTAATTCCGCATGGATTCCCTGGATGCTGGCTTTTGCAGTGAATAGCCTTTGAAACTGGTACAACTTGAATTCATCTTTAAATATAGATTTATTTATTTATTTATTTATTTATCACAGCTCAGCTCTAGTTCTGCCAATCCCTTTGAAACTGTCATACTCCTTATGTATGGGTTAAGGAGTATACTTTGAAATCAGAAACTTTGGATTAAAGGTAGTGTAGCCAGCATGGTGTAATGGTTTGTGCATTGGATTATGACTCTGCAGAACATTGGACTATGACTCTAGAGAGAACAGGGTTCAAATCCCTGCTCAACATGAAACCCACTGGGAGACCCTAGCAAGTCACACTCTGTCAGCATCATAGGATGGCAATGACAAACCCCATCTGAAGAAACTTGCCAAAAAAACCCTGTGTAATAGGTTCGCCATAGGTCACTTTAAATTGAAAATGACTTCAAGACACACCAACAAAACTGCAAAGCCACCTCTGAGCATTCCTTGCCTAAGGCTGACTTTTTACAGGCCAGAATACCTGAGAGCAGTCTGGAGTATTCTGGCCCCAGAGCTGTCCAATGTCCCCCTGTTACCTGTGTTGCAATGCTGACTGATGTTCACACATGCATCCCACTGTGGCACCTGCAGCTGCTGCTCTTGCAGCTGTAATGAGTCACTTGTTCTGAAGTCAGAGGAGATTATCACATGAGGGATGGGATGTCATTGTCCTGTCTCTGTCCCACCCTTCCTGCTCCGATTGCAAGAAGAACTTTCACACCTGACCCAGCATTGACCCAGCAAGGAAACGTGAGTGAAAGTGATTGTGCAAATCATTTTCACACCTCAGCTGGCTGAAAAGTGCTTTCAACTGTCAGCTGAAAGTGCTTTCTCCTGTTTCTCCTGACATTTTGTATTAACGGCTTAACCCATTAATACCAGGATGGTTGAAAGTGCTTCTCAGCTGATGACTGAAAGTGCTTTTCACCTGGATGCAGTGTGAAAGTGATTTGTGCAATCACTTTCACTTGGGTCATGGATGGGATAAGGATGGTGGAGCAATCCCATCACGCATATGATAATCTTCAGAATGAGGTGCCTAGCATTGATCACATGGCTAGACGCCTCATTCTGTCCTCAGAGCAAGTGACTCACTGCCATGGCAGCTGTGCCAAGCTGTGCATTGCAAACAACCACCAGGCATGAGAAAGGTGGACTACAGATCTTTGATAAATGTGAGTTTATGAGAGAAAAAAGTTTTAAGGATGTATACAATGATTTCAGTGCTGAACTGGCCAGCTGTTGTTTGAACACTTCATACCAGGACTGGGCCATGCATCACCTAGCCTCCCATGGGGGGGGGAGGATGTTTTATTTGGCCCCTGTAAACAACCCTAAGAAAACTCTATGAAATTCATGGGAACATGATAAGCTGACAGGAGATCTGAAGGCACACAAACACTTGCTTTAAGGAACATTTTTCTTTCTGTTGAATTGCCCTTCTGCAAACAGAAAGCATTTAGATCAAGTGGCGCTTTCCTTCTATAAGAAAGCAGGGGAGGAAGTTTTTGGGTGATTCCTTTCTTTTTCCTATATGTCTCAGTGCAACCTTTCCACACTGTTACAGAGGATCCCTCAAATCTCCAGATTGGGAGAGGAGAGAGGAATTGCTGGAAATGACTTCTCCTTTCCTCTTAGGATAGCATTGCATAAGCATACCTTCATTCCCAAGGAATTTGGATCCAGCCCTATTTATTTAAACATTTATACATTCTTCATAATATAATATCTGGGGACATTTCTGTTGGGGAATAGGACAAGGGGAAAAGGATGAGAAATTAGATCAGAAAAAAAAGAGTAGGTGGGAAGAATACCTTGAAGAAAACAGATAAGGAGAAAGAAGATAATTTATGTTTTGTTTATTCAATTAAAACAATTACTTATCATTCTAGCTGTTAAACAATTTCTTTATAATGCTATTCATTTTTTGGCATACATTTTATAATATAGTCCTATTTTTTGTTGGTCTCATTACTTGGTGAGCCTCTTTTTTTTATATAGAGAAGGTTTATTAATTTCCAGATTTTATACCATCACCCATCTATTCATGTTTTTCTTCTGGACTGATTTTTTGATTGCACTAGTATTCTTTTTGCTCCCAGTATGTATTGGGAATGCATAACATGTCTTTTTTTCCCACTGCATAATTATAATGAGTAATTTGGAAAGCTACATCTTTCTGTTTTAGTTTCACAGGGCAATTTTCAGCATACAAAAAGGGAGAGAAAACAATTAACTACCTTATTGCATTACCAAAGCTTGCTCAGTTTTCATTGCTCCAAAATTAGTTTACCAGTATATCAATAAAAGGTGATATTTATTAACATAATTTGATGGTATTCTTTTTAAAAATGAAATGATGGAATTACCAATTCTTTTATTTCTTGAGTGGGTCTTAAGGATTTGGAGGACTGTGACAATTTTAGCATTGCAAATATGGAAGAAAAATATTTAGGAAAAACTGCTTTCCTGTGTTATAATATTATTAAAAGAAATAATTGTCTAGGAAGCAGACACATATTATATAAAATTATTATTAATACAGAATTTTAGCTACAATACTCTCCAGCTATCCCAATCTGGCAGTGACAGACTTCATTAATTCTCAACACTCCCACCTTTTCAGCTATGTGGAAGTGTCCTGTGCTTACTCCCATTTGTTTATATTGCAAAATTAGCTTGTACTCAGTTCAGTCAGAAGAGGGGACAGGAGAAGTGGTGGAAATATGCCCTTCTCAGTTGCGTCAGGCAAAAGCAAACTGCTGCAGCCTCTCATAACTTGTGTGTTCCTCCTCATTAATAATGTTTCTTACCTTAACAAGACTCTGGTGTAATGTGGCCACATGTGTCATGGTTTTCATCTGTGTAATGCTGGAGGGTATGAGCTAGTCCACTCCTAAGGCCATGTAAGAATTACATAGATCCAGCAGCCTTCTTTCATGGTAAGGATACCTGACAAGATCTTGATAATGACAAAATAACATTGAGTATGGTGGGCAACTGTTGGAGATTAAGAAGCAGAACTGGCTCCCAGGGGAATATGGAGGGCAGCAGATCTCACAGCAGCACCCATTTTGTTTAATGCTATAACTGCAAATGTTCCAAACCCTTTAGGGGAGTTGGGTTCAATTTTGTTACATTTTTTGGCCCTCTCTGAGTTATTTTAGGTCCAGGAAAAGCATATCCCCTGCAATCTGCAAGTGACCCAGGAAAAATGACCTTTCATCATCCAAAACAGTTTGGGATTCAATTCATTTATTACAACAAATAGCCAGCATAAAAACAGTTTGGGATGCAAAACCATGGAGGGTATTTGGGGGTAAATTGAGAGGCTAGGATCCAAAAATAGCTCTGGAGGCTACATGTAGCCCTTGGACATCCTAACCCCTCTGTAGAAATTCCAGTTAAAGAGTAATGAATCCCTTCCATCTGCACTCTTTCTGCTTCCAAAAACATGGGGGTCCAATGCTTGTTGTGTAGAGAAGCAGAAGAAAGCCATTCTAGAAATAATGACTGTCATCTTGTTAATGACTAAGGTCTGGAACAGATGGGCCAAATGGAATGGCTTTTGGCCATTTTGGAGGCATGGCATTCAAACGATGCTTGCCTCCAAAGCAGTCCAAATCCATGCTGATGTTGAGCTCCGGTCCTTTGGACTGGAGCAAAAAGGAACCAGGATAATGTAGCTCCTGGCCTTGTGGGTTGGGTCCTGTGGTCATGGCCTATTTTGGGAGTGGGCTGTGCAGTTGATGTGGTCCTCATTCACTTCTGCCTAGAGTGGACTCAGGCTGCCCCTCCTGCCCATCTTCTCTGGCCCTTAGATACAGGACTAGACACAATATTCCAGATGAGGTCTGCTTAGGTCAGGCCTAACCTGAAATACTGTGTCCAGTTCTGGGCACCACAGTTCAAATAGGATGTTGAAAAGCTGGAGGGTGTCCAGAGGAGGGTGACCAAAATGGTGAAGGGTCTAGAAACCATACCTTATGAGGAGAGATGGGAGCTGGGTATGTTTAGCCTGGAGAAGAGAAGGTTAAAAAGTGATATTATCACTGTGAAGTCGTAGGCTTTCATGGCCGGCATCCATAGGTTTTTTGTGGGTTTTTTCGGGCTGTGTGGCCATGTTCTAGAAGAGTTTCTTTCTGACGTTTTGCCAGCATCTGTGGCTAGCATCTTCAGAGAAAACTGAAGATGCTAGCCACATCTTTCTCTGAAGATGCTAGCCACAGATGCTGGCGAAACGTCAGAAAGAAACTCTTCTAGAACATGGCCACACAGCCCGAAAAAACCCACCAAAAAACCTATGATATTATCACCTTATTTAAATATTTGAAGGGGTGTCATATTGAGACTGGAGTAAGCTTGTTTTCTGCTACTTCATAGAATAAGACCTGGACTAGTGGATTCAAACTACAGGAAAAGAGATTCCACCTAAATATCAGGAAGAACTTCCTGACAGTAAAAGCTGTTTGACAGTGGAACATGCTGCCTCAGAGTGTGGTGGAATCTCCTTCTTTGGAGGTTTTAAAACAGAGGTTGGATGGCCATCTATTGGGGGTGCTATTGATTCTGTGTTCCTGCATGCCAGGGGGTTGAACTGGATGGCCCTTGTAGTCACTTCCAACTCTATGATTCTAGGATTTTAGATATGGATTAGGTCCTGTCTGTTTAAACCCATTTAAATCCTTTATGAACTCATTAGTGCTGTAAGATCTTCTGGAGAGGCCCTGCTTTCTATCACAGGCTTGTTTGATGAGAAGAAGGGAAAGGGCCTTCTTGGTGGCTGCTCCCAGTTTTTGGAATTCCCTCCCCAGGAAAGCTAGAATGGCTTCCTGCATACTCTTCTTCAGTCAGCAATTGGAATTTTTTTTTGTGGTATGTTAACTTTAACTTTCTCAATTGTGTAACTGCTTTTTAAATAACTTTTATATTAATATTTACACCCAGTTTTTGTATAGTTTTTAATCTGTATTGTGTATATGTTGCTATCTGCCTTGCGTCCCATTATTGGGAGAGAGATGGCATATAAATTAGTAAGTTGTACTACACATGTTGAGTTTTGGACAATGCAGAATGGTTTCATCCAGTTCACTGTGACATAAACAGAGTTGTGCATCATGTTTGGCATGTGAATTTGCATTGCTTCTGTGTGTGAACTTTGCACATTGCAGTTGTATAATGCATTGTCAGCTAGGCACACTGATCATTGGTCCACACAGTGGCATCACCAGAGAGGATGCAGTGGTGCAGGCCACACTGGGTGACACCCCAGATGGGGGTGACACCCAGTCAACCACCTGTGCCATCCTCCACACTCCGTCCCCTGTCTGCACATGCTGTCTCCTGCACATGCCACTCTGTCCCCTGTGCTCTGCCCCCCACGCCTCCCTCCTGCATGTCTTCTTTGAGTGTTCTCCCTCCCCCATGTAACATCCTATTTTTTTCTGCATCAAGAAAATTGTTGGGAACAATGTTTCTTTTGAGACAGTGTAAAATAGTTTGGATGGCTGTAAATGTAAAGTAGCACCAGGTTTCAATACTTAGTCATCACCACTGTATATAAGTGCTCTAAAACCTAAGACAGGTGTAGTTTGAAGAGAGAAGAGTTGTGGTTTGTTTGTAGAGAGTGGATTGCTGTATATCAGACAGTAAATGTTGGAAAGAATTAAAGGGGAGTTTGTATATGACATGTACATATTGCAACAAGTGATAAAAGCCTCCAAGGATTTTGGAAGAAACCAGGTGTGTCTGTGCATCATTCAAAGCTGGTCAGTGCAATGTTGCCAAATACTACAAACTGAGTTTGTGCTTCTTCACTCTGCTGAAAATAGCGACTGTTGAGATCAAGCACCTCAGACAGTGCTGATAGTTGGCTTCTCTAGTGGGCCTAGTTTTTGTTTTTGTCACTGCATGCCTCCAGGACATAGAAGAGAGCAAATGATGGGTTATGGGCCCAGGCTGCACTGGTCTGTGCCAGTCTGAACCAGTTTGGAACAGAACTTCAGGTTTTTTTGGGGGGGTTGTCACAGTTCAGTCTGCAAGCAGTTTTTTGTTCCTGAATTAAAGCCATTAAATCCTAGGCTGTGTTGTGCTGCTGGGAGGCTAAAGAAAAAAACTGTGCCACAGAAGATTGCATTTTGTTTGTTTTTACTGTGTGTTTTTGTATAATTTTGCCATAACAAATTATTTTGGAGGAAATTGTTGGGAACAATGTCCCCAGAAGCCCTGCCCCTGGAAACCCCACTAGAAGCCCCCCTTCGAAGCCCTGACCCAGGAAGCCCACCCCCTCCACTGGGTGACTCCAATTGCGGGAATGCCACTGGGTCCACATATGATATGTTCTACATTGGATTTCAGTACACAGATTGTGTAATGTTATTCTGCCAGAAGATATTTGTACTATGCTGAAGCAATATAGGACCTCAGCAATGATGCCTAATAAGCACTATGTACTGTCCTTTCTAAGCCATCTTTTTATGGACTTGAGGAATGTTTCAATTGTTACTCAGTTGGCAACTCAAAATCTGTTTGCATTTTATCATCATTAACTCCTTTTCATTTTACAAGTTCAGTCTTGTTGGAAGAATTTTTCATTGCATTCTCCTAGCTCTTCTTAGCTAGGCAGGGATTCTCTCTCTCTCATTCTATCATGTGACTTTGGTCACTGACTCTTGGAAGCAGTTTAACAGCTCTCTGCCAAACTTCTAAACTGCTTAAAACAGTGAGTAGCTTGTTCAAATAAAAATCCATCAGTGATACCTTTATTAACCAACTAAAATGCACAATATACTTGTTGCAAGCTTTCGAAGCTCTATGGACTTCTTTATCAGGCAAGATGTTACGAATCAAACAGGGGAAAAAAATGGAGTCAGATGCTTGCATTTTGATGTTTCTGTCCTTAGTTAAGATGGTAAGTGGAGGGTATCTTTTGCAGGCTAGCCCTCCTCCTTCTGTTCTTGTAGCTATTGTAACATCTTGCCTGATGAAGAAGCCAGTGGAGCTTCGAAAGCTTGCAGCAAGTATTTTGTGCATTTTGGTTGGCCAATAAAGGTATCACTGATGGATTTTTGTTTGAATTTGCTAAATGGTCAGCACAGTAGCTTGTTGTCCCATATTCCTGATATCTAAAAGATGGTGAGATTTATCTCTCTCTACCCAAACCATCACCAGTTAGTATGTAGAGAAATCTTGTAGCACCTTTGAGACTAACTGAAAGAAAGACATTGGCCAATTTCTTTCCTTCAGTTAGT
Organism: Phrynosoma platyrhinos; assembly: GCA_020142125.1. Lineage (NCBI taxonomy): Eukaryota > Metazoa > Chordata > Lepidosauria > Squamata > Phrynosomatidae > Phrynosoma > Phrynosoma platyrhinos. The sequence goes on from CM034703.1 coordinate 77,629,692, forward strand.
GGGGAAGCAGATGGCTCAAAGGGCCATTTTGGGGGCAATGAAAGGGAGGGGCAGCACCCCAACCCCTTCCCGAAGGCATTGTCGGAGCGCTGGCCCCTTTGCACGGCCGGGGCTCCGACAACGCTTTCCCGCTGCACCGTCTGCGCACGCTGTGGCGGAAGAGTCGCCGAAGGTGCGCTGCCAGATTTTTGTGATGCACCTTCGGCAACTTGTGGAAGGAGCACTATTTTAGCGCTCCTTCCAGGGGCGGCGCAGCTTCCCGGGGCGGCCCAGGGCTGCCCATCTGCTTCTCCCATTAGTCTCAAAGATGCTATAAGATTTTTCTACATTCTGATTCTACAGGCTAACATGGCTATATCTTTGAATCACCAGTTAGATTAGGTTTTAGTTTCATTATGTATATATTTATTAAAGCCATTATTATTTGTTTTTAAACCACAAATTGATTTTTTTTTGGGAGTAAATCTTTATTCTTTAGGAAGGCAGATTTAGAATAAATAGTCTGACCCACACTTTTGCTGCTCTGCTGATGAAAGCTGGACTCTAACAAATTTAACTTTCATACTTACATATTTTTGTTTCTCTTTAGAAGGGTTAACACCCTGGGAAACTTAAATTGCACCCCACATGTCTCTCATATCCAAAATGCTTGGGACTAGAAGTGTTTTGGATTTCATTTCCCCCCCTCCAGATTTTGGAAAATTTGCATATACACAGTGAGATATCTTGTTGATGCAACCCAAGACTAGACATGAAATTTATTTAGATTTTGTATATACCTTATAATTATAGCCTGAATGCTTTATACATAAGATTTTAAATAATTTTGTGCATGAAACAAAGTTTGTCTACCATGAACTTAGCAGAAAGCAAAGGTATCACTATCTTAGCAATACATTTTGACAATTTTGGACTTTGGAGTATTTCTGGTTTCAGAATTCTGGATAAGGGAGACTCATATTTATTGCAAGAGGGTGTATCAAGTCCTAAGCTTGATAGTTTGTTTGCTAAGGGAAACAACACATACATAAAAATCACTTGCTGCTCAGGAAAATGTCTAAGAGATAGAGATTTCCTATAACACATTCTATATACACTTTGCTCAACACTCCACTAGGACTTGGCAGTATGCAAACTGTACAAAAGAAAAATTAACTGACCATTATCAGAACTCCATCATATTTTCTTTCCTTTTATTGCAAAATCCATTTGTGGCTGTATATGTAGATGGAGTTTAGACATCAGAAGAATTCTATTAAGTTTAGATTGCTTCCACAGGACTATAATTACCTGTAATATAATAGGCACTCAAGCTGATGATAGAGATCAATTTTCAAATTGTTAATCAAACACTTCCTTCTTTCCTCAGTTCATTTTGTATTAAAATGTCAATAGGTTTTTACTTGCTGATATTTCAGAAAAGCTCCTTAAAAGCCAACCATTAATAAAACTTTGGTGTAGCACATTTCTGTTTTAATTTTATCAGGGAAGACTTATTACATTTCAGGAGAAAGTTCAACAAACAGTGATACTTTTATTGGATTCAAGTGAACCTAGCATCAGGCATGGCAAAAGCATTCTTACAATTGCTATTAGGTACATCTGCCAGATAATATGAATGCATCTTAAAGCTTTTTCTGAGGGCATTAACACTTCTGCACTCAGTAAACAGGGTAGTCTATTTATTTATATTTTTTGAGAATACAGTCACAGCTGTAGCATCTGGGATGCCTTTTTGTCATTTTCACTATCCTCTGGTGAGTGACAAATTGCAGTTCTTTCTTATAACAGCTTACATAAGCAGAATAATAGGCATTCAGTTACTTAATTTACCAAATATTAGAATACTAGAAAATGGATGTTGAGAATCTCCATTGACACAAGGGACTTTCCCATTTGGAAGCTCATCCTCTATTCATAAAAAGTACAGAAAATGGAATCAGAAAAAGCAAGGCTACTGTGGTTCCCCCTCTTTCAGTTTTAGGACCTTGCTATTGTTGCTCAGTGCATCTAGAGATCACCTCTGTTACATTTAAGGAAAGAGAAAATGGTACCTAGTCAGTCTCCATCATCCAACAGGGAAGAACTTGTTTTTAATTTCTTTAATGTTTTACAGTTAAATTGGGAATATAGTGGGAACAAAATTTCAGACAATTTTCTTTGCAATTGTCATTGCCCAGAATGATTCTAGTCTGGAGCCAAAGGGCATTAAAGAAATGAGCATGGTTGGATGGAGCTTTGTTCAGTAGGATGCCTGATCCCCAGGCATGAAATATAACACATTTCAAAAAATAAAAAAAAGAAAAAGAAAAGAAAGATATGACACTCTTGTGAGGAGCCTTCTGGCCTGAAGGTATGGTTGCCAGTGCTACACCACTAAAAAGCAGAACACACATCACCAGAAGAGAGGACAAAGGAGTACACCAATTTGCATAAAGTTAGGATATACTGATTAGTGAGTTTCTTGGAATTCTTTCCGAGAGACTTCTGCTGCACTCCTCTAAACTATAGTATCTTAACACCTTTTTACATTTCAGAGTTAAATTCATTTAATCCCAGTCCCTCTCTCACAATACATTCTAATTACTTTAGCAAACTACAAATCCAAGAATTCCTTAGGATGGATCCATGAAAGTAAAAAGGAGTAGGAAACTGAATGCAAGTATACTATTAAACTGAACAGTACATTTTTTTCAAAACAGATTTTTTCAAAACCTTCTAAAAGAGAATTGTCATCTGTTAGCAGCCACATGGCCAGCCTTGGAAATGTGCCTTGTGAACTGGACCTAACAACAACACCAGATGAGACTTGGAAAATATGTTATTTCTCCACAACTTATGGAACTACTACTTCTTCTTCTTCTTCTTCTTCTTCTTCTTCTTCTTCTTCTTCTTCTTCTTCTTCTTCTCCCATCTCTCCAAACAGATCAAAGCGGCTAACAGTAATGAAACAGCATTAAAAACAGTAAAATATCATATTCTGTAAACCCTCTCATCCACAATAAAAATACATTTTAATTATTAAAACAAAGCAGGGGCAATTTAGGAGCAATTGATGGGAGGTGACTGAGGGCCTCTGCAGATCGGCCCAAAGGGGTGCTTCTAATATTTGATAGCTTTAGTATACTCAGGAATTGAAGTTTTGTCTCTTTTGTAGGAAGTGTATACTTTTTTGTGCATTCTTTAATTTCAGATTAGGGAGGGGCAACTGCACGCTGGCCACCCCAACCCCAGACTGATGAAGTCCTGACTCTGCATGGCACGTGGCGTCAGGACATCCTCCCAGCGTGGCGTTTTTACATGCTGCACAAGATGGGGTGCTAATGAGCCACACGCTGGCTCACCCTTTTGCCACCCCTGAAAAGCCAGCTCTTTCAGGGGAAGCAAAAGGGAGTATCGGGGCCACGGTATGCAGTTGCCGTGGCCTCAATCCACGGTTAGCAGTGGCAGCCCAGAGCCACCCATCTGCATAGCCCCTGAGAGGCTAGTCTGGGAAGGCCTGCCAGAAGAGATATGTCTTGACCACCTTTTTAAAGCAGTTGAGATTGGCAATGTGTTGGATCTCCTCCAGTAGGCTGTTCCATAACTTGGAAGCAGAAGAAGAAAAGGTCCTTTGGATAATTGCTGCCTAGATTTTGCTGGCTGCAGTAAGTTTTTACCAGAGGACCTCAGTATGCAGGGAAGATTGCATGGGAGAAGGCAATCCCATAAGCAAGCTAGTCCAAGCCATGAAGGGCTTTAAAGGTGATAATCAACACCTTGTACTGTGCCCAGAAGCTACTAGGTAGCCAGTGAAGGGACTTTAATATAGGGGTTATATGGTCACCCCTAGATCTCTTGGTGATCAATCTGGCTGCCATATTTTGAATAAATTGAAGTTTCTGGACTAGATGCAAGGGCAGCCCTAGGCAGAACACATTCAAAAGTCAAGTCATGAGGTTACCAGTGCATGCACCACAGTTTTTAGGTCCTCAAGTTCCAGAAATGGGCGCAGTTGACGTATCAACCGAAGCTGATAACAGGCACTCCTGGCCGTCACATCTATCTGGGCTGACATCTGGAGAGATAGATCCAGGAGCACTCCCAACTGTGAACACAGTCCTTTAGGGGAAGTGTGATCTCGTCCAGGATGAGTTGACAAACCTCCATATCTGGATTAGGGACTCTGACAGTGAACAGCTCTGTCTTATCTGGATTCAACTTCAGTCTGTTTTTCCTCATTCATCCCATTACTGCCTCAAGACATTTATTCAGAGGGGAAATACCTTAGTTGACACTGTGGTCTGTGGCATGGAGAGATATATCTTGATGTCATCAGCGTAAAGACAGCACCCCACCCCATGCCTCTGGATGATCTCTCCCAGCGGTTTCATGTAGATCAGGGGTAGGCAACCTTTCCCCTTTAAGGGCCGAGGGACTTCAGCTCCCAGAAGCCTCAGCCATGTTGGCCAATAGTCCCATGTTGGCCAATAGCTCCTGGGATTCTGGGAGCTGAAGTCCCTCGGCCCTTAAAGGGGAAAGGTTGCCTACCCCTGATGTAGGTGTTAAATAGCATTGGAGACAGGATGGCGCCTTGAGGAATGCCAAATTTAAGCTCCCTTTTGGAGAAGCAACTGTCCCCAAGCATCACCGTTTGGAATCTACCTGAGAGATAGGATCAGAACCACTGCAATGCAGTGCCCCTGATCCCCAGTTCTCTCAGGTGTTCCAGAAGGATACCTTGGTTGATGGTATCGAAAGATCCAAAAGTACCAAGAGGATCACACTTCCCCTGTCGATACTTAGGCGGAGAGCATCCACTAAGGCAACCATAGCAATCTTGACTCTGTATCCTGTCCTGAAGCCAGTCTATAGGCCCGCTGCCAAGCCCAAGTGTTTATGGTTTGTTTGACTGGCTTCAAAGTAACTGGAAATAATGGCTCCTCACTGTATGAATGACTTATGCTCCATGTATGAATGAATTATAGCAAACATCACACTAAAGAAGGAGTGAGCAACAGTGAAGAGATTGTGGGCTATTTTTCATCTCCACATTCCCTGCAAGAGCTGGATTGGTGCCACCAATGCAAGCAGAAATGACATAATGTCATATCTCTTTTCATTTTGGAAGGGACTATCTGAAAGACTTCATCTCTCTATATGAACCTGCCCAAGGTTTAAAATCTGTGGGAAATGGCTTTCTTTTGATCCGACCATATTCATAGGAGAGATCCTTCTTGGTGGCTGCTCTTAGCCTATGGAAATCTCTGCTATGGGAGACAAGGCTGGATCTCTCCCTGCTCTCCTTTTGCCTGCAGAAAATTATCTTTTTATTTAGGCAGGGCTTTAGTTCTTAAGTGTTTTAAATTGTTTTAACTTAGTATTTTAAATATGATTTTTTAAATAAAAAATATGTATGAATAGCTTTTTTAATGGTGTATTTTGTTTTAACTTCTTATAAGCTGCTTTGAGTCTTGTGCTGGGGAAAAAGTAGGATACACATTAATTACTTCAATAAATAAGTTTTGGTATAGAGAACTATAGACCTCCAGTTTGGTAACTATAAAGCTGAATCTGCATCCATATCTCACCACTGGCTGTGTCCTTCAGTACAATACAGAGGGAATGAGAAATTAAATAATGTAGCCAACAATGTCTGCTTTTTTTTTTAAAAAAAAGCAAGAAAAATACCTTTCCACCTTAATCTATCTGACTTATAAAAAGTCTTCATAGTATGAAAAGAGACTGTAGAGGTGGAAAACAATCTCTTGTAATTACTCTGTTTTGAAAAACCCTTGCAATTTTTACAAGTGCTTTGCCTTGACTAATTGAGAATTGATCAGCAAGACAAAAACATGGCTGGATTTAACCCTATAAAGCAGAGATTTTCATATAAACATAGGTTTGCATTTTAAAAACAAACTCTTCAAATGTCACTGGTTAATGTTGGGAATCCCAAAAAAACTCACATCAGTAAAATATGATAGGTGGAAACTGTATATGATGAGAAAACAGGCAGAGGTATATATAAACAAGGGCAATATATCAAAGCTTGGTGTGCATCTATACAGCAAAAATAATGCAGTTTGCCACCACTTTAAATAGCCCAAATAGCCCTTTTGGGCTTTTTGAGATATGCCTCCAATATCTTTTGTTGATGCCATTGGATACTACCCAGTTTCTGTTTCTTTTGGGTGTTGTTGTTAATTACCTTTGTGTCAATCTCAACCCATGGTGACCCTATGGATGAGACCTGTCCAGGCCCCCCTGTCCTCTACTGCTCTGCCCAGCTCCTGCAAACACGTATTTGTGGTCCCTTTAATAAAGTCCAGCCATCTAGCATATGGCCTTCCTCTCTTTCTATTTCCCTCCGCCTTTCCTAACATTATTGTCTTTTCCAACGATTCATGCCTTCTCGTAATGTGTCCAAAGTACGACAGTCTAAGGGCCTTTACAGACCCGCCTAAAGGGGCAGCACAGAGCAGCCTCTGGGAATGGCAGATCGGGGCCATTTTGGTGCAGCATGTGTACACGCTGCACCAGGAGAGCATCAGGGTTGAGTTGGGGCAGCCAGAGTGCAGCTACCCTGCCCCAACTCTACCCCAGGTCCCAGTCCTTTAAGCCAGTCTGCAAAGCCCCTAAGGGACTCTGAAGATGGGCGGCTCTGAGCTGCTCTGAGAAGCAGCGGATTGGGGTGGCAGGAAACCCATGCCATAGCCCCAATCCTCCCTTTTCCTGCCATGAAAAAAGCTGCAAAATGGCACTCCTTTTAAGGGCGGTAAAAGGCTGCCCTAAGAGCCAGTGCTATGGCTCTTCTGCACCCTTTTGGTGCAGCGTGTTTGAACGCTGCACCAGAAGGGCATCCTGATGCTGCGAGCAGTGCATAACGGTGCACAGTGTCAGGACGCCATCGGTGTGGGGTTGGGGCAGCCAGCGGGCAACTGCCCCACCCCAATTCTACCTCCAGGCTGGCCTTTTGAGCCTGTCTGCAGAGGCCGTAATTCTTGCCATCTTGGCTTCTAGAAATATTTCTGGCTTGATCTGCTCTAGGACTCATTTGTTTGTCCTTTTGCTTGCATGTCCATGGAATCCTCAGCACCCTTCTCTAGTATCACATCTCAAATGAGTTGATTTTCCTCCTATCTTCTTTCTTGATTGTCCAGCTCTCACATCCTTATATGGTAATAGAGAATACAATGGCTTGTATGATTCTGACTTTTGTGCTGAGTCTTTGCATTTTAGGATCTTTTCTAGTTTTTTCGTAACCGCCGTCCCCATTGTTAATCATCTTCTGATTTCCTGGGTTCAGTCCCCATTCCGATCAATGTTTGATCTCAGATATGAGAATTCTTTTATCATTCTGTTTCCTCATTATCTACTTTGAATGTGTGTAAGTTCTCTGTGGTCATTATTTTTGTTTTCTTCAACACTATGTCTGCCTTTTTACTTTCTTCGTTGATCTTTCTTAGTAGTTTTTCTAGGTCTGTGAAGTTTTCTGCTAGTATAATGGTGTCGTCAGCATATCTCAGATTTTGATATTTCTTCCTCCTATTTTCACTACTCCCTCTTCCATATCCAAGCCTGCTTTCCTTACAATATGTTCTGCATATAAGTTGAATAGGTAGGGTGATAAAATGCATCCTTGCCTGACTCCTTTGCCAATTGGGAACCATTCTGTTTCTCTGCGTTCTGTTCTGACAGTAGCCTCTTTTTCTGAGTACAGATTCCTCATTAGGACTATCAGATATGTTGGCACTCCCATGTCTTTAAGGATGTTCCATAGCCTTTCATGATCTATGCTGTCACATGATGATTTTCTTTTGGAACTCCCTGCTAACTTCCATTAGCCATCGTAGATTTGCAATGTGATCCCTGGTGCCTCTTCCTTTCCTGAACCTTGGGATTTCTCTCTTCATGTATGGTTGGAGCCTATGTTGCAGAATTTTGAGCATGATTTTGCTTGCATGGAAGATTAGTGCTATGGTTCTATAGTTGCTGCAGTTTCTTTTGCAGATAGGGATGTATATTGATCACTTCCAATCTGTTGACCATCGTTTTGTTATCCATATCTGTTGATATAAGTTAGCACTACAGTTGACTCTGTCAATGTG
>CM034703.1:77637881-77653623 GCA_020142125.1 Phrynosoma platyrhinos
TTGTTTGTTTGTTTTTTGCCATTCCCTTTATTGCAGCTTCCATCTCAGTTTTTGGAATTTGGGATTCATTTACATATGGCTCTCCGTTCCATGTGTCCTTCATGTTATCATCTCTTGTATATAACTCATCTTTGTATTGCATCCATCATCTTTTTATTCTCTCCTGGTCTTGAATTATGTTATTTTTATCTGAAAACTTAAATTTTAAAAGGTTTTTGTTAATATAAATATTTGTAATTTATTGATATATTTTGAAACAGGTTAAACACTGAATAGCAATATGAGCAATTTAAGGTGACATGTACACCTTAGGTTCACATTACTCCATTTGAACTTGCCTGGGGCCTTTTCTCTGCAGCTTCCCTGTTCTGCACCTATTATTGGCTTCCATTTCTGCACTGCAATGGCTGTTTGCATGGACATCCCACTGGGTCACCTGGCATGTCTGCCACTGCTATGGATCACTACCTTCTGAGAATGAGGCACCCAGTGACAGTCACATGCTGGACACCTCATTCTGACCTCAGAACATGTGACCAGCAGTAGTGGCAGATATGCTGATCAGCTCAGTGGGATGCTTGTGTAGACAGCCACTTCAGTGCAGAAACAGAGTGCTCCAGATCTTCCTGAAGATCCAAAGCAACAGGTGATTTTTAAAATTTTTATGAACCTTGCTGTGCCTTAGTTCTGGTGTGGGATGAGCTGGACATTTTCCAGACTGCCCATATCAAACCCACAGCTTGGGCCATACATCATTTGCTTAATGATGCTAGAATGGGGGTGGGGGTAGGATGGGCCTTTTGGTCCATGCAGACAAGGCCTGGGTTAAAGATCTTCAAGGAGGGGGTTCTTTTGATTCTGTCATCCACATAGGCATGTTTGTTAAGGACTCAAGAGAGGACCTTCTTCATTGTAGCTCCCAGGTTGGAGCTCCCCACCATGAGAAACTAGATGTCTCCTTCCCTGTTATCTTTGTGATGGCAGGCAAAGCCCTTTTAATTCAAGTAGGCATTTGGCACTAATTGGTTGTAAGGAAGAGCTTTTTAATAGGAAGGGGATGCTATACACTTTTCTCTTCCAGATATATATTTTTAAAAATGTTCATTAAAAATCAGATTATTTTAATATAGCAATCTGTTTTGTTGCATCCCAGTACTATAACTGATTGTTGTTATAGCTGTATCTTTTTAACTGTGTTTGGTCTTGGTTTCCTGTAATAGGATGAAAGTGGGTTGGAAATGAATAAAACTCTGCGAAATTTATGATCAAAACAAGATCCCAAGAGTAGATTTTGTCCCTTCCCAGTTCTCGAAACATGCATCAGTGTGAAGGCAGACCTTCCATTTTTTTCTGTTAAGATTGCAGTAAATAGAGGACTTTGTTAAATCAATTGACTGTGTGGAGAACAGAATGGCTGGCACCTTTGGGATTTTGGCCAGCCTACTTTGTGGATAACTTAGCTGTAAACAGTTGGCATTGCTGGAATATATCTTTCTTTGTCTTTTCCCTAACTGAAGCACTTTACATTATTCACTTGTTTATGGGACATATAACAGACTACTCATTCTAGAACAAAAGAAAAATGCTCTCTTGTCTTTTTCAAAGATTTCCTATAGAATATTTATAATAAGAGCACCATGGGAAGAAAAAAAGAAGGAAAGACTAGATTTGCCAGTGGAACATCAGATGCAGTTACTGCACATTTAGAGTCCTGTGCCATGAGAAAATGATTTCTAAATAACTAACAATTTAAGCTATGCAAATTGTTTCAGCAGCATTGCCTGGGATGTATAATTGACAGCAGTGGATATTGTAACAATGTTAGTTGAATGAAACTAAATGAAAGTGAAATTGGACAGTAGCCCATTCTTATGGAATGTAACTGTATAGTTTTTGGCTGCAAATTAAAGTTCACATCAAAAATATCACTATCCTACTGAGTCATTTTGCTGGTCTTTGATCACATACTTCCATCTATTAAATACTTAAACTTAATTTGTCTTTTTGCAATTTGTGTCCATTTGCATTTGGAATGGTAAGATCATTGAATTTCACCTGTAACTTTCCCACATGTCAACTATGTACTCCATCGCTGCCTTTCCCAAATATTCAGTGACTATTAAAAGTTAACAGCTACAGATAGCTTTCAGGTTTATTCAAACCAGAACTCTGAAAATTTATTTTTTCTGATGATACTCCCAGAATCCATGGCCCTCATGGCTAGTCCTTTGCTGGCTGCAGGATTCTGGTTATAGTTGTAGTTCAATCAAATAACATTTCCAGGCTCCAGTCTAACTCAATAATTGATAAAAAGTGACTTCACATTGATAAAAAGTGAATGTATAACATTTTGCTCTATAGTGTATGTATAGTGTAATTTGTGAAATAGAAATGTTTTTCAAATAAAGGTCATGAGCACCTGTCATTACTTAAGGCAGAGATGAACAAATGTGGCCTGCAGGCTGTGATCCCTGTAAAACCCTGAACATTTACAGGCTTAAATCATATTTATGGAAAGAGGGCATGATGACTTTACCCCACATATTCTTTTTTATGTGATTTGTGCACTTTATTTTTATTTACTGTAGTGTTTTAAATGGCATTGAACTATTTAAAATTAATGCAATGACTTTTTAAATTGCATTTAAACATTTTTTTTCATTGAGCTGTGTGTGTCTGTTTTTAAATCTTGTTTTATCTTTGCTGTAAACTGCCTTGGGGCTCAAATTGGGACAAAGGTGAGGAAAAGGATAGCTGAGGGCCTCTACAGATGGCCCATTTTGGGTGGCTCTGGGCCACCCCTGTTAGTGGCCAGTCGGGGCAGCGGCAACCCCATGCTGCGGCCCTGAGCCTCCCTTTTGCCACCCCAAAAAGAGCAGCAAAATGCCACCCCTTTTAGGGATGGCAAAAGGCTGCCCTAAGAGCTGGCATTGTGCACCCTTTTGGTGCACTGTGTCTGCACGCTGTGCCAGGAGGACAGTCAGGATGGTGTTGGAGTGGGGTTGGGGCAGCAGTGTGTGGCTGCCCCACCTGAACTCCACCCCCGGGCTGGCCCTTTAGGCTGATCTGCAATGCCCCTAAATGGATGGATGGATGGATAGAGCCTACAGTGACTATGTGGGACTTTTCCAGTAAAAAATAATTTTAAAAAATCAGGTCTTATGAGCTTTAGGGATTATAGGTTTGGTTTTCTGCTTTGAATCCAAGTGTGTTTAACAGAAAATGCACAAGGGACTATCTCAATATCCCAATTGTGTGTGCTACAGTGTTACTTTTGAAGGAAGGGTCTGTTACTCAGAAGTGCTCTGAACTGCTGTATGAACATGAGTAGGAGCTTTTCATCTCAAGGACTGCATTCACATTGCAGAAATAATCCAGTTTGATACCACTTTAACTGCCATGGCACAATGCTATGAAATTCTGGGAACTAGAGTTTTGTGAGACAATTTGTCTTCTCTTGTGCCCTAACAAATTACAATTCCTAGAATTCCATAGCATTGAGCTCTTGTGCCCTAACAAATTACAATTGCTAGAATTCCATAGCATTGAGCCATGGCAGTTAAAGTGGTATCAAACTAGATTATTTCTGCAGTGAGGATGCAGCTCTAGTGGATTTATCTGGTAGCCCTCTGTTATTTGTGAACAATTTGGCTGCATGACTTACCCTGCAGCTGAGTTGTGGTCCAAGGCGGGTTGCAGGTTCTTCTTTCCAGGAGGTGGGAAACACCATCCAATGAGTTGAAACCACCATTTCAACTCATTGACTGAGGGGGGCTGACTGGAGTGAACCTCACTCCTCACTCTGGTTGGGCAGCTGGCTTTATCGCTTTTGATGACCCTTTCTGGAAGTAGTTCTTTTGGAGAGTTGCAGCCCAACCTCCAACACCCTGTTCATTGTGATTGGTGTTTTCAGGTGTTGATCACCTTCATTGTTTTCAATTGTTGCTTAATGCTATGCCTTTGTCCCAACTTGGGATGGTTTGCATGGGTCTGAGATCTGGGTGCCCTGTAACAGGTTATTTTCTGGGGTCCACTTTTTGGAGTAGTGGAAATGGGGATGCCCAGATGTGGGTGGAGACAATTACAACACCCCCTACCGCCTGGGAGACAGGAGATCATGCTGATGGAGGCATCCCAGCCTGGGGGGGTATCTATCCTGCCTTACATCTATTTTCAATTATGGCCAGCGGGTTGGGTCATCAACCAACAGATGAGCTGGTCAATGCCCAGATCTGGTTCCATGCACTTTCCAACCCATCTCTGTCTGTAATCAAGTTGTTGTGGTCTTTTTTTTCTTCCAAAAATACCCATGAGTATGCTATTTTTGCAGAGTGGGACATGACCCTGGACACATGATGTTATCTAAAAACTCAAGAATATACACGCTGGACATGTTCACATATAACATAGCCTGGTTGTTACCTGTTGAATTTTGATTTGTTACTGTGACCAAACATGTTCCCACAGACAAGCCATGGTCTGCCAGCCTGCTGTAACCACAATCAGAAGCCATGGCTTATTGTTTGATTCTTCATGAACTGTGACTTTTAAAACTGTGGCCGTATGCACATATGCTACCAATAAACATACAAGGAATGTATACGTTCTGCCCTTCTCCTCTTCTCCCATTTTCGTCAGTAGTCGCTGCTGTTTTGTTTGTCTCTTGAGATACTTTTATGAATTTCATCTTAATATGTTTTAATACATAAATTTGTTCAATAATTTTTTAAGGGGGTGGGTTTGGGGATTTTTAGGTTTTATCTATGTATTATTCTGTACAGAATTTTTAATGTTGTAAGCCACCCTGATTGCTTGTTAGAGGGGTGAGGTATAAATAAATTTTATTATATTATTATTATTTCTTCATTAATTTCATTGTTCAAGGAAGCAATGAATAATTTTAGCAAATTTCCTTCTGCTGTGAGAAAGTTTTTAAAAACAGCAGTTTTTGAAGACTATTAGTAATTTAGGAATTATTTGTAGAAAATTTGCACATTTTCATTTAGAAAACAAGGTCTTCTGCACAAAACATATTATTGCTGTAATAAATAATATTTTCTGTGTAGAAAATGCTGGCTGTTGCCCAAAAAATGCTTTAGGTAGGGATTTATTCTGAACAAAATTCACACTTTCCTGTGCAGAATAAGTTTCAAACTGTGATGATTTTCACCAGTATAGGAATCTCCTTATGAGTTTTTTTCTGACTCTTGAGAAAGATATTTTAACTGTTTTTGAAAATATTTTTGAGTACATATTCCATCCCTACACTTTGCTTATACATGTATATATGTGACTGCACAGATGGGCTGAAAAGATTTTAGAATGTGTTTATTTTAAAAAGAAACTTCCAGAACTTCCTAACTTTATATTGACAGCTAATCTGCCCATGTCCTGAATTTAACCTGTTTGGTAAGCCTATCATTTCTACCTTCATGACACCTAGCAAATGCTCGTCTGCTTTCATGGCCAATATTAGCTGAATGAATGTAAAACAGTTGTCTTACAAGTGTAAAGTGAAGATCAGGAATAATCCCCAGTCTCTTGGATATTAATTCTGGAATGAAAAACATTGGCAAAATGAGCAGTGCAGTGAGGTGAGTATGGAAATGAACCATCCTTTTTATGGCATATAGAGCTATGATCACAAGTATTACAAAAGAGATGGATAGAGTTGGCAAGGTCATTCCCAAAACATAACTGCAATGTCAAGAGAGTAGAAAATCCTCCACCAATGTCAGCCAGAGCAGAATGTAGAAATATTGAAGATGGCCTGTCTACTATCAGCTTCTGCAGTGCAATTGAAAGTGGCATTTGAAGTGGTTTAGCTTATTGACTGGCACCATCTCAGGCAGGTCCATAACGAATTAAAGGTGGACTCTAAAAGACTGAAACAAAACAATCAGTATTGACGGAGCCCAAATGACTTAAGGGTTTAACTTCATCAATACCAACCAAACTCTTAAAATAGAAATTGTAGCAGAACATTGACATATTTAGAGTGCAGTCTAAGTTAGAATGCTGAAATGCTTTGCCTTCAGAGACTGGCCTATTCAAAGTAGAGGTATATCAGTGTTCAACAATGTGAAATATTCCTTTTTAGAAAACCTGTGGTGGGAATGAGTGATTTTAATGTGATATCTTTTATGTCTGAATAAGATACCATTTAGATATTTTCACAGCTGCATGGGAATCACTCATTTACAAATAGCTGCCATATCATTGGGGGAAAGTATAAACAACCCATCTATATTTTATTTCCCACATAACAGGTGCTATGCAGAAGAGGGGGGGAGCCAATTCCATGGAAAATATCCATGTGGTCTGGTCATCACAGTGTTGAGGGGGGTACATGTGCTTACAGTAAGAGGTTCCTCTACAGATGGAAGAATATCAAATCCACATGATACTGAAATTTGGGAAACATCAGAAGGCAGAATTTATGTAAAGCCAGAAAGAAAGAAAGAAAGAAAAAACATATTAAAATATATTGTCATCACATTATGGCTAGCATCCTGTTACTTACAGATAACTGAGTTTCCTTTTTGGGATACTATGGGAGGGGTCTTCCTTGCTTTGTAATACCCAGGCCCTTTATACTGAACAGCCTCTGAAACTCTCCCTCTCATACAGAGCCATTCTTTGCTTCATTAGAAATGAGCAGGATCACAGGAGTGTGTCCCCCCACAGCACTAAGACCCACTAGGGTTCTCTTGAAGTTCCAGTACTGCTAGAAGCATTTTGTTTTTTGCTATGCAGATATAACAGATGGTTCTGTTATTACAGAAGCAGTGAATGGCTATTCAGGGGCTGGGGGCTTCAGAGGCTATTCAGTCAGGGGTGGTATATGGCTCAGCCTAGCATAGGTCTGCCTACATACCTACTACACTAAGCTGAACCATAAAGATTGAAACCCATAATATTTAACAATAATTGAACAACAGCTGTCAAGAGGTCAAAGTGCTTTACATTTAAAAGCTACTTAAAAACCTTAAAGCAACCATGTGCCCAATTTATTGCCCCTTTTAAGTCCTTAATATTGACATTTTTCAGAAACTGGCAGATGGTCATTTCTGATTTTTGGAGAGATAGAAAGCCTCAAATAGTGCTGATGTTAGAATTGTTGAAGAATGGTTCCTGGGGATGTGGGACAACGGTGACAGCGTTACCTTGTGTCATGAAGCAGCCATGATGAGCCAGTGATTGGGCTGTGCTGAGTCACAGGGGGTTAATGCAACACTAGGCAGAGGGTTGAGTCAGACACCTTCAATTCTGCTGTGTCACATCAGTCAGGTGACTAAAACTTGGTGTCAGCCCAGGAGTGAGCTGGACTAATATCCCAGGAGGGGATACTGTATATAAGGGAGGAGCTTCATTGTACAGTGTGAGTTTTGTTGGTGTTATGTGAGTAGCTTTGTCGGTCAGGACAAGCTTATACACAGACAAACAGAGAGTAAAGTGTCTCCTTGAGAGTTATCTGCCCGTTGTCTCATTTGCCTGCTTCTGGAGGGAGAGAGAGAATTCTCTATCCTGCACAGAGCTCCATGCTTCGGTGTGGTATGGTGCAACGCAGTTCGCATGATCACACTGGCATACCTTGAGGCTATTCAGTCAGGGGTGGTATTGTTAAATTTTATTGGTGTGGTGTGCTTGAAAATCCAGCAGAGCCAGGGAAAAAGAATCAAACTTCTAAAAGTAGAGCTTTATTGTTTCAAAAGGTAAAAATAAGCAAAGAATAATACAGTCCTCCATAGGATCACATCATGCTGATGTGGTTGAACAAAAGAGTTAAAGATTCATGTTTCCAGATCCTGAAGTTACAATATATATAATCATATTATAGTTTAAGAATTAACTCCATAGTTAGATCCATTGCAAACACACACACAAACAGGAAGAGCAAGAAATATAAACAATTCTAGACAAAGGGATTTCTCAGCCCTGCCCTTTCTCCACCTTCTGGGTGTTAACCTTATGTTGATTGGATGTTATGTGTATGATGTTTGTTAATCTAGCCCCTTGCTGTCCATCATCTACCACGTGGTCCCCCCCCCCAGCCTAACGATGTCATGGTTACTGTTATCTGTTCTCGGCTGCCTTTCCCAGCTAGGAACTTCTGATGTTATGACTCTCTGGCCACCTGGACTGGGCTGTTTTTGTTTGCCTAGATGTTGTTCCCATGAGGAAAATTTCAGACACACATCTCTACATTTCACCTTTGACTGTATAACCCATTTATATTCTAACAGGTATATGGCTCAGCCTAGCATAGGTCCGCATTATATTTGGCATCTCCATATTTTATATTTTTGTATATTTTTGTATCTGGAACTAAGCATGTTTAAGAAGTTGCAATGACTTTTCTAATATAGGGAGATTTCCCATGGGAAAAAGAATATTAACCAGGTGTGTCTAAGATCCAGGTAATGCTGCAATAAAGCTGAATTTTTATTACATCAAGGCAAGGAAGCTAATATGTTCTGCCTACCTCCTGTTGTGTTCCCAGCCAACTTCTCTGTCCAAATATCCTGGGGTTGTTCTAATCCAATCACAATTTTTGTTACCCTAAAGTTAAAGCCATCAGCTAGCCTGGAATAGCATCATCAGTTCCTAGAAAGATCATCAGGCCTTTTGTTACATTGCTGGAGACCATCAAGCATACCTTTTGAGGCTAGGCTTTCAGATATAAATATCAGTCCCAAATCTAGCCATATGTGTGTACAGAGAATCTTCCTCAATCACTTCTTATCCCTCAGACCCCAGTCTGAGCCACATCCCACTTTCCATGGTCTGCTCTTCAGGACAGGTAATTATCACCCCCTCTGCAACCCTCAGTCTCCACTATTAGTTCTGTATGGCATGTCTGTTTGAATAACTATCATGTGTGTGTTTGATTTCACAATTAAGCCTTCTTTATTTAATCACACCTAGAGTTCTCTCACATTAGTGTCAGTATACACAGTATACAACAATCCTCAAATTACCCAGCCTCTTGCAAAACATCTTTGAGCTAAGCAATTCCCCAAACTTTTAAAGACACTGGTACAGTTGGTGGGGATCCCCAGTTTTCACACCTTTCTTTCTGTGGACATCCAAAGTAGCATTAAAAGAGAATTAACTTCCTGGAAGCTTTTTGGAAGAGGAATAAATTTTCCTATTCTGCTATCAAAAAGCTTTCAATAACAGAAGGGGATCCAGAGTCCACATGTGGTTCATAAGGAACACAATTCTCATTCTTTCTATAGAGTAAGGGGGGATGCAGATGGGCGGCCATGGGCCACCCTGGGAAGTGGCGGATTGGGGCTGAGGCTGCCCCACGCCTCAGCCCTGATCCTCCCTTTCGTTTCCTGGGAAAGGAATGTTAAAATAGTGCTCCTTCCACAAGTTGTGAAAGGGGCACCCAAAGAGCCGCCATGCGGCTCTTTTCCATCTCTTCCGGCTCAGCGTGTCCAGACGCTGAGCTGGAAGGACGTCATTTGAGCGCCCGTCGTGTGGAAGGGCAGGCGATCCGATGACATCCTCAAGAAGGGGATTGGGCACTCAGCATCCAGCTGCCCCTCCCCTTCCTTGGCTTGAAGATGGCGGAAAGCACCATCTGCAAAGCCCCTTAGTTAGTGAAGTTCTGTGAGAAACCACACATTTGATACCTTCACAGCAACTAGATGGGAGTAGTGTTGTGAAATGACAGAATAATTCTTCTCATGCCTGAAGAATATTGGACAATAAAATTACTTTTCTCCCCACATGATAAGTGTGAAATAATTACAAAATCTTATCTCTCACAATGGCCAGTGATCAGCTATTCCAACCAGGGGCAGAAAATTCCTTTTGAAGCTCATTCTTCCAAATGTCAATGTGTTACAGCATCATCAGCTGTCTTCACTGTTCAGCTTTCACAACCATACATAGAAATTGGTAATATAGTCTCCCCTCCATTCTTGTGGACTTGAAGTCCATGTTTTTGCATATTCACAGAGGTGCAACCTCCACTAAAATCAATGGGGCACCCCTCTGCTCATGGGGGCACCTCCCATTCAAGCCTATGGGGCTTGAATATAGGCGAATCTCCAAATGGATCCCCCATGAAAATGGAGGGCTGACTGTACAATTCTATGAATAATTCTAACTTTAGTATTATCTTTACATTTGAGGATCTAGTTTTTTCATAGCTGCCTTTCCAAGTCATAGGAGGGATGCAGATGGACAGCCCTGATTTTGGGCCACCTTGGGAAGCAGAAGATTGAGGCTGAGGCTGTTGGATACCTTGGTCCTTATCCTCCCTTTTGCTGCCTCAGAGCCAGCAAAAAGGGCACTCTAAGAGCCAGCATGCGGCTCTTTGGTGCCCCTTCTGCCTCAGCACATCAAAAGGCTGCGCCAGAAGGACATCCTGACGTGTGTAATGGTGCGTGGCATCAGGATATCTTTGGGGAGGCGTTGAGGTGGTCAGTGTGTGGCTGCCCCTCCCCATACCTGCCTCCAGGATGGCCCAAAGGGCCCATCTGTAGAAACCCTTAATCTTCTCCTGATTTTTTGACTGCAGTCTCCACTTTGATTAATGACTGACCCAAGGTATGGAAAATCTTGAACTATTTCCATGTGTTTATCATTTCCTTTAAACTCTGTAAAACTGATTTTTATGTCACCTTTCACTTTTGCTTCTCATTTGGTCTTAATTGCTTCAAGAGTTTCATCTGTTATCCATTGAGGCTTCTCTTTCTTTTTGGCTGGGGATTATTTTGCATTCCCCTCTGACAATGTCTCTGGCTTCAATCCAGAGATCTTTTGGCTCCTGGTCAATCAAAGTTAATAGTGCAAATGTATTTTTAACATTGTTTTTTTTTGTGGATTTTTTGGGCTGTGTGGCCATGTTCTAGAAGAGTTTCTTTCTGACGTTTCGCCAGCATCTGTGGCTGGCATCTTCACAGAATGTTAATATTTTTAACATTATTTTTAAATTCTAAGGGCATGTTCTTCAGGTTGTATTTTGGCATGATGCTTGGTTTAATGTTCCTCTTTAGCTTTACTCTAGTTTTTGATATTAGCAGATTGTGGTCTTTGCTCTTGGTCTTGTTTTACAGAGACAACGAAGCTTCTCCATCTTCTGCATCCAGTTATGTCATCTATTTGATATCTGTGTTGGGCACCAAGTGATGCCCATGTATATAGTCACCTCTTAGGTTGCTTGTAGAATGTGTTTAGGATAAACAAACTTTTGGCCTCCCAAAATTCAGTCAATTGTTCTTCTGTTTCATTTCTTGATCCTAGGCCAAATTTCTCCACAATATTTTATTCTTCTCTATTTCCTACATTTCCACACCAATAATCTATGATTAAAAATCTCTTCTTTTGGTGTATGGTCAGTTTCCCCCTGGATTTTAGCATTAATTCGGATTATGGTTATACTGATGGCTTTTTCCTGAGGTTTTATTGATATTATTTGGTCAGACTGTGCATTATATCCTTTAAGTGCTTTCGCTATATCTGTCCTCACTATTAATGCCACCCCATTTCTCTTTAGATTTACATTTCCTGAGTAAAACACTGTGTAGTTATGTGACTAAACACATCCTTTTCTTGTCCACTTTTGCTCACATACACCAGGTATAGCAATTTTGTATGTTCCATTTCTTGTTTTACTTTGTTTAGCTTCCCCTGATTCATGCTTCTCACATTCTGTGTTCTTATAATATATGTTGTGCAGCTTTGGACTTTCACCTCTGAGCACATTCATGTTGAATGTCTTTTCAGCTTGAGTCCTTTTGTATCATTAGCCACAGTGGTGTATGTAGTTGTCCTCTGCTGTATCTCAGTAGCTTAGTAAGTGCCTTCTAACCTAGGAGTCTCTTCTTCTGGCAATATATATATATTTTCATTGTGAATTATCTCACCACAGAGTTTTCAATGTAAAAGACATTCAAAAAGGGAATACTGTGCCTCATTCTGTGCAGTACTAACAAATGTTCGCTATGGTGCCACTGCTGTTGTCTCTGAGAGATCCTTCATTAATGTTATCCTCCAGTACTTCTGCTGTCCAGTAACTGTTTGGCACATTGATTCTGATGCCTAAGTAAAATCCTGTCTGACATGTGAGGACCTACCAACAGCATTTCTTCCATCAGCATAGCCTCTTGTCTCACAGGAGCATGGAATCCCACTACCATGGGCAGGTAGTGCCATGGAGAAAAGGAATAGAACAGACCTCTTTAATTCAGGGGCATGTAAGATAATTACAACCAAGTTAAGTCTGATTGATTCCTATGGCTTACACCAAGCATGAGTAAATTTATAGTGTTTAATGCAGTGATACTCCCTCCCCTCTTAATATTTTTGTTGATGTATTATCTGCCATATATGTGTGACCTAATGCAGCTTGCCAACCTAACAATAGAGAAATATTTTCTTACAAGGCTTAACCAATGCTTATTTTCTGTACTGAAGTTTATCCTGCTCACTGTTATGAAAAGAAAATTGACAAATAGCAATCAAAGCTGAAGACAATACTGACCCCTGACACTGGTATTTCCTCCCACGTCACCATCATGGCTAATGTAACCTGCTCAATGTAATTATTTCCCTTGCAGAAACTTTTTAAGCTTTCTGTGTCATTATTGAACTAAGCCAAGCTACTAAGCCAAACAACTGTTTTGTTTTCTTCCCTTCTCCAATAACAGAATTGATTTTTTTCAAATAAAACAATCAATCATTCCTCACTTTGCACCAAAGTGGAAAAACTATTACCCCCAGTGAAATCTCAAGTTCAAAATTGCACAGCTTGTTTCCATTTCTAAGGGCATGTTTGTGTTTTTAAGTATTTAGTTAAAAAAAAAGGTTACATTTGTTCTTTCATCTTCTTCTATTGATCTGCATGTATATAATTCATAACTTAAAAACAGATTGACTTCCTTGTCTAAATACATGATGAATGTCAATTTATCCACTTTGCAATTAGATATTCAAGTTAATGCTGCAAACACATGTACACACATATAAAGCCTAAAAGAGAGTATTCAAAAGCATGTGACAATTTCCATGGGGGCGGCTGCTTACAAAAGCAGCAATAATGTAGGGAGTGCATTGGCTTTTATGTATAGCTACAGGTTGGTGTCAATTTTGCCATGCCCTGTTAACAAAATCTGTCAATAGCAAAATAAAGAGCAATTTTCAGGTTATGTCCCATGATGAGAGATAATAAAAGTAAAGTCAATTATGAAGAAGCATGCATTTTCATAAAATATAATACTGGTCAACAACCTGTTACTTATGCATGTGTAGGTATAGCTTACATACCCATAACATAGCTTATGTGTGCATAAATTCTTTTTTGAATAGGGCACAGAGGGCTATCCATGTACACTCCATTCCCAAATTTCCAATCAATGGCAGCTAAGCACCAATAGGGGTTCTTCCTGCTGTTGGGGAGGGAGGCAAGCAGTTCAGACCATAAAGATGGGATGCTCTGAGCTCCAGTGGGGAGGGAAATATAGATGCAGCCTATTTGAGAACACACCCTCATTTCTGCTTCTCTATGGTTTGGATCACTTCCCTGCTCCATTCTCATCCCATGGGTATGTGTAACAGATCCCAGGGCTTGACAGCTGGCAGGTGGTGTGAATTTGCAGCACGTGTAGGCAGAGCTATGCACAGATATAGGCTTTTGGGTCATTGTTTCTTACGTTTCCCCTTCTCATTTCACTTTGAAGCTAGCCTCCTTCAAAAAAGAAGTGTGGATCACTGGTGAACCTATGCTTGAAAACTCCTTGTTCAAAAAGGAAATAAAGGGAAATCATATTTTGGTAGATACATCACTTTTTAGTACCCCTCTGTTCAATCTAGTTTCAGGTGTCTGCCTTTTGACAATGCTGTTTTCCAAATTCTTTATAACTACCAATCTATGGTGTTCTGCAGTTTGTTTTCCAGGATTTGATAACCTTTTATCTAGCAGATGCTAATAAGAGCATCATATGACACTTAGAAAAGAAGCTATAAAAATAAAAGAATGACTAAAGTACTATTATGAATTTAGTTATATTTTAGAGTTTCAAGCAGGAGTGGCCTGTGGTTTAAGCAGGGAGGTGGATTTGGTAGGATGAGTCACCTCCTTCACTCTGAACATGGTCTGCCAGTGGTTTCAAATACAACCATCTCCAAAACTGACCATGGGGAACTATTCCACTACAAATGGATCAGTCAACCTTCAACACTGCACCCTCCTAAAATACTAAAAAAGGGCTTTTTTATGTAGTATAATGTAAAAAGGCAGCATGGTGTAGTGGTTTGAGTGTTGGATTATGACTGAAGATCAGGGTTCAGTTCCCTGCTCAGTTATGGAAATTCACTGGGTGACTTTGGATGAGCCACACAGTCTCAGCTCCAGAAACCCCTGTTTGTCTTAGGTTCACTATAATTTGAAAACTGCTTGAAAGCACCCAGCAGCAAAAATAATAAAATGTAAATTAACAGAGGTTAAAAATTATCTATACATAGGTTTCAGTTGTGTTTTCATTATTTTAATCATTCTACTAGGCATATGATGAGACAAATCTGCTATAACTGTTATAGCAGATTTATCTCATCATATGCCTAGTCCTGAAGATCATATTGCTTCCTCATACATTTGCAAGCTGATCTGCAGTGAATTTATAAATAGCAACCATATGGTGAATACATACCTGTATTCAGCTTATCTGGTTCACTGGTAGACTTGAACCACATGTTTTTCTAGAAACTGGAATAGAAACACTGGTCATTTTGGTAAACCATAAACCTCCTTATCAGTTTGCTCTAACCTCTCACCTTTGTGGTTTGTTACTGCCTTTTTACTTTTAGAAAATCTTATCTATCTATCTAAATGCACACATGCTTAGATTCTGTTCTTGACTTGCCTTTTCCTACTAAACTTTTCAACTTTCAGCCACGTTTGTTTGGTTCCCAGTTTGTTTGTCTGCAGTTGATTAATTTGTTTTATTTTTCAAATTTATATCCCTATTAAGTACCGTTGGGCTACTAATCATTACAAAAAATCAATACAGTGGAATTCAAATGTCCAGCCAAAATCAATAATGGTGGTAGACATACATGAGCAATATTTAAAACAACAAAGATAAATACAAAAGCATTGGCACAATATCTTGGCTGTTTGGATGAGTCTTTGGGGAAATGACTTCAGGGGGGTTGCAGACTGCCAGAAATAGTGTAAATTGAGTCCACTTTTAGGGTTAGGGTTAGGGAATCATGGGAACTGTATTTTATTGTGGCACCAGAGCTCTCTGACAGAGAAGGCTCAATGTCTCAGAAAAAAAAACACAATTCCCATGATTCCCTAGCACTAACCCTAACGCTTAAAGTGGACTCAATTTGCACTATTTCTGCCAGTCTGCAACCTCCCTTCATCTCGTAGGAATGGAAGCCTGCCTGTGTAGCAGGTTTGGTTTTTTTTATTCGTCCTGTCTATTCCAGCACTTGGTACCTTTCACAATCCTTTCTTGTCTTGGGAGAGAGTCAGGGAAGTTTGGGGGAAGTGTTGCGTGTGCAGGTATTTCCCCCCCCCCACTTACATTGAGAGAAAAGAATAACTGTAAATGGTGTATATGTGGAGAAAGGTGCTTGCATAAAGAGAAGTTTGAGTTGTGTATCTGTCTCAGCGTGGTTTTTGCTTGTATGGTGTTGGACTCCCAATTATCCTTTAACTTTTGAGTCCATTTGTTCTGTGTTGAATAGGTGTTGTTCTGTTGTTAATGGCATGGCT
>CM034703.1:77667383-77681159 GCA_020142125.1 Phrynosoma platyrhinos
TTCAACATTTTAACATTGACTCTATATCCCATTTAAACCTAACAGGGGGGACATCCCTTATGGCCTGGCAGACAAGGCCTCTCATCCTGGAAGAAGGAAGGCAACTATTCAGTCCCAGGTACAGTCTATATTCATAGATGTATCACATTTCCAAGTATATTATGTTGGGGGGGGGGGAATTTTAAGATCCAAGATAGGATGGCAACTTAAAAATCAGAGGAAAGGTATTGCCAAACAAGTACATAAGAAGACCCAGATTCGCCTAATATTTGCATATGCAAATTGAAATACATTGGAAAATAATTACTGAAATTTAAACAGAAATATAACATACTGTATTTTCCAGCGTATAAGATGACATTTTAACCTGCAAAATCTGTGGCTAAAGTGTGGGGGGGTCATCTTATAAGCTGGGTAGGATAATGAAGATAGAGGTGCTAAAACTCTATATTTTGACTGGAAAAATGGGGGATTGCCTTATACGTGGGTTGTCTTATATGCCGGAAAATACAGTATTTGTGTGTCTGTGTGTATGCGTGTAATTATTATATTTTTATTGACATAAACTGTAAATGTAACATTTACATATTAAACTTACATAGAAATGTTCATAGAATTCTCTATGAATTTGACTTCAGTTGGCTTTTTCACCCTCTACAATACCAACATTTAATGGATTCCTTCCTAACCTCAACAAAACTACATCCATCTTGTAACCCAGTTTGTTTCCAGAGACAATTGCTAATATATCTGGCTAGTTTTCTGGACTTTTGCTCCTTCCCCAGTATGGGCATTCTGTGCTACCTGAGCCTGAATAAGAGTTTGGGGGATCTAAAAGCTCACCTGAGGCTGATGCAGATGGCCTGAAAGGGGCGGCACAGAGCCGCCCCTGGGAGCATTAGATTGAGGCTGCAGCAACCACATGCCACAGCCCCAATCCTCCTTTTTGCCACACCCAAAAGAGTGGCAATATGCCTCTTCTTTTGGGGGCAACAAAAGGCCACCCTTAGAGTGCCACTGCGGCTCTCTTGCACCCTTTTGGCACAGTGTGTGTGCACGTTTTGCCAAGAGGGTGCCCTGACTCCATGTGCCATACAGATGGGCGCATGGCTTCAGGGCAGAGTTGGGGCAGCTGACATGTGGTTGCCCCACCCCAACTCCACTCCCAGGCAGCCCCAAATGGGTCATCTGCATCAACCCTTGGTCACTTTTACCTTAAGTAGAGAAGGCTGTAATCATGTCCTGTGTGCCTGCTGTATCTCATGCCTGGCACTAATTGTTGACAGTTGGCAACATCAAAGCCTTTGCTCTCTTTTCTTATGGTTCTTTACTTTTCTACTGGACTTGGACTGATTAGCCCTTCATATGGAGGGTGCCTTTAAATAAATGGCTACCATTTATTAATTATTCAATCAAAACATTATCTTCTGCGATTATCCTCTGGATATGTGACCCACTATAATCCTACAAACTATTTTAGGCATATTCATAACTTGGAAAAGTTACCTTTGTCAGACTATAGCTCCCAGAACGCTACTCCCTCCATCACTTCTAATCAGCATTGCCATCCTAACTGAGAGATTCAGAAAGCATTTTTTCTTCCTGGATGGCAATCCCATCTAAGAGATATGATAAGTCTCCAACTTTCCCTGGAGAGAGTTTACATTGGATATTTTTTCCCTTTCCCTTTACATGTCCCTTTCTAGTGCCTGATCTCTTCTTTTGAGGCTCCTTATGATTACAGATTAGCATGGGAGTCTTGTTCATAGGTTATTTAGTATCTAACAAATCAACCTGCTCAACCAAAGGCCTCAGGTGAGGTAGCAGAGGAATAATCTCCTTCAAACATCCAGATGGTTCATCTGTTTCAAACTCTTAAGAAGTGGTATTATCTGTTGCTTCTGTGGCTGCCAAATCTTTATTTGCTGCTAATATTCATTGACTAATTAGTTCAGCTACCAGCCCAAGTTCTGCTTTGAGGCCTTTGACAGTTTGTTTTAAGCCATGGATCTCTTGAAGAATTTTAGAAACTGACGTAGAATTTAGAAAGCAGTTTTTGAAAAGTATATCCAGGGAATAATTACTGAAGGAACCATACAAGATAAGAGGAGGGGCTTTCTCTGTCAACTTCTGTAGATTTAACACTCCTTCAGGGCTATATTAATCAATTCTTCCATTCAAACTTGGGCTTCCATTGTCTGAATTGAACAGATCATAAGACACAAATGTGGATGGAACATCAAAATTTAACTTAAGTTGGGGTGACAATTCCTCTATCAGAGATGTATTTTTTATTTTTATTATTAAAAGATATAGCAGAATACATTACAAACCACACATCATACATTACAAATCTACAATATAAACAATATGAACAAATAACATCCCCAATCCCTCCTAACCATAGACATAGACATAGACTTAAACAAACATAAACCACAACACAACTACAGACTAAAACTAAAACATTGACCAAACTATAACTAAATCAATCCACAACAAACCACCACCACCAAAAAAAAAACAAAGAAAAAAACAAAGAAAAAAACAGGAAAAACAATAACAACAGCAACAAAAGGACTTCCTGAGCATTGGGATGGTCTTATTCTGAACTGCTCTATTAGTAGTTGTTGTGGCACAAGAGTTTAAAAAATCATTTATATAGAGCTGTCTATATCTTGAGGGAGAACTCTGCTCTGGGTCGACTCCCTTTAATCTACACTGGGCCCAGGTCATAACTATCTCTTGATTGGTCATTATACCAAAAATGTATTGAAATCTGGAGGACAGCTACAGTTAATCAGAGATAGAATTTAGCAAGCCAGGGATATATTCTAGCTTCAAACACTTGGGTGTTTTACCAGATCACTTTTTAAAATTTTCCCTTAAGTTGGTAACTTCAACCAATTTAGGTAAAACTGCAGAATTTTAACCCAAATATAAACAAAAGTGAGGGAATAAAATAACTAAATAAATAATATGAAATATTTTTTTAAAAAAAGTAAGAAAAACCACTCAGTAAAAGGGAAATCCCTTAATTAAAACAAACTAAATGTTTAAACAAATGAGCTACTAACCTACAGTGTTATTTTTACAAGATAGCCTTCCCAGCAGAGTAACTAGCCCTCACTCCATAACCAAAAAAGGAACAAATAAAAAAGACTCGGGTTCGTAGTTGTCTATCAAATGGCAATTATTAAATTTTCCTTACTAGAGGTCTGGGCCTGAGTCTGCAAAGAGGCAGTTGGAGGCCAAGCAAGAAGCCCAAGGAGAAAATAATCACTGGAGGGGCTGTAGCTTCAGAGGCTGGGTGGCTAAACTTGCCTTTGCAAAATAGATAGTATCCTCTACCCTTGGAGAGGCTGTGGGGGAAGTTCTGCCCTGCCATTATACCCAAAGGAAACACAGCTGGGTGAGGAAAGGGAGCTCCTGGGTCTAAGTCTGCAAAGAGGCAGTTGGAGGCCAAGAAAATGCCCCAGAAGAAAATAGTCATTGAGGCTGGGTGGCTAAACTTGCCTTTGAAGACTGGATGGTCTCTTCTGCCCTTGGAGAGGCCAGTGAGAGATTCAGGGAGCTGTAGTGTGAACCCCCCCCCAAGCTATGAACATATCCAGTGCCATGGACATGTTGGCCTTTTCAGTTTAGATATCATATCTGATATACACTATCACAGATTGTTTTAAATATTCATGCACTGTCCAAAGATGCTTCCCATGTGAGTGTGTATCTGATATGGGAGTACTATTTTAGAAACACAAGTCCAAAGTTTTCTTGGGTTTGTGGACCTACTTGTTTTCTTGTTTGAAATCCAGACTTTGGCATTTTTTTTCCCACCCACACCTTTAATTGGGCACTAGCTGCCACTGTATTTAAATAATCTAGGGTGCAGTTGTACCATGGTGGTGCAGTGTTTAAATGCCTGTACTGCAGTCACTCACTCACAAAGCATAAGGTTGCAAGTTCAATGCCAGCCAAGGGCTCAGGCTTGACTCAGGCTTGCATCCTTCCAAGGTTGTTAAAATGAGTACCCAGCTTGTTGGGGGCAGTTAGCTTCCACATTGTAAATGGCTTAGTGAGTGCTTAAGTGCACTGATAAGCAGTATAGAAATATACTTGCTATTGTTATTGTATGCTATCCAGTAATTACCATCAGGTATGGAAGTAATTGGTGCCTTTGGTTGTCCATCTCTACAGGCAGTTCATAGATTTCTTCCAAAAAGAAACTCAATTGTACTCCAGATTCTCCTAGGGAAGAACCTTGTAACCTCTGGATGGGGTTAGAGCTGATACTTCCTTGTTGTGCCATATAGCTTCTGTGGGAGGATTTAACACTGACTATTTCAGCTGAGCCAACCTTACCTTTTCCATTACCTCTATGTTTTTTCAAAACTAAACTGAAATGTCTGAGCTACACATAGGGCCCACTTCATCCATCCTCCTGAAGCCCCAGGGAAACACGTAAGGCAAATCCAACCTGCTGATTTCTCTTTCACCTTGTTTATACAAAGGAGTCCAGGGAGTTGGTATTTGAAAGGAGAAAGATGACTGGCACTGTACTGAATGAGAAGAACAATTCTGGCAGCATACCTAGTCAGAACAAAGAAAGAGAAGGAATGGTCGAGACCAAGAAATCATAGAAGGGATGTAGCCCACAAGGGTTAGGATTGACTGAGGCCATTTTTGCTTGCATTCACATCAGTTCAGAAATGTTAACAGAGAGATAGAAATCAGAGTGATCTAACATAGACAATGGGCAATGCCCCCCCCCAGAGTAAAACAAAAGAACTACAAGAGAGAAAGAGGAGCAGAAAACAGCATGGAAGAAAATTCCTCTGGTGGTGTCTCTTTTAAAACATCTAAATAGGAGGATCAAACAAAATGAAGTTGGAGGTTGGTCCTGTCCTGTGCCACTACTGAAGGTGAATTGTGCTGCTTTTCATTGGATCACATTGGATTTCTTATTTACTGGAGAAACATTAATGGGAGAAGAAAATTCCTAAAACCTGGCAGGATTCCATCTCATTCTTTTGTTGCAATGTGAGGTATACACACAGGATGTGTTATAATTTGCCATTATACACTTGATATGATGTGACAGGACAGTAAAACTGAATGCAAGGAATATTAAAATAGTGCAGAGGCAAAGCAATCTCTTGTCAGAGCTTTCTTATTGTTTAAAGAAGCAGAGAGCTCCAGTTGTGGTAGAAAAGATGCATTGATAATCTAAACTGAAATAGCCTCCCTATGGTATCTGTCAAGACTAGAAGCCATCCTAGAAATTCACAATGACATCCTGTTTTCTTTGCCTAAATGGGGCTTTCTGTGTACTTTGGTTTGTAATACTCAACACATTTTCATACGGGGTTTGTAAACTGCAAAGGATGTTGGTACCAAGTGTTGTGATATCTATCTATCTCACAATACACACAGTGTTTCAGGTGATGCATGAGAAATAGCCACTACTTGAGATGGGGTATAGAGACAGATGAATTGGTGTCATAGGACTTAAGAGTTCTTGGCACAATGTGAAAGCTTTCATTCTCAAGATTGTCCCCATGACAAGTTGGGTTAATGGGCCTGCTCTCCAAGGACTGATTGTCACTTTCCTAGCAATCTTTTTATGGAGACTCTGCATGCAGGATTACACATATAGAAACTATAGATTTGCCGAATGTACGTGTATAGCAGTGTTCAGGAATGTGTGGCCATCCAAATGTTGCTAGACTCCAACTCACATAGGGGCTATGCAGACAGGCAGGAAAAGGTGACCTGAAGTTGTCTTTTCCCTAAGCTGCAGCAACCGCACTGCCTGCCCTGAGGTTGCTCTAAATGGGGAAAGAGCAACTGCACTGGGGGGAGTCAATGCAGCTTTTCTGAGGCTGTATTGAAGTCCCAGCAACCGCACCACCAGCACCAAGGATGCTACAAAGGGAGACGGAGCAACCACATGGGCCAGCAGTGGCTGCTTTAATTTTTTTGTTTGTTCTCAAATACATGTGTACGTGAACAGGACCATCTCTCCACACCTGCGCATCTGTGCAGGAAAACATCCCTGTGCACCTGCACAGGACCTGTTATAGGGTGGTATACAGTCTGTCACTGTCCACAAAGGTGACTGAAGTTCGGCATCCCTGTGCACTTGCAAAGGATCTGCCACGCACCCACAAATCATGCAAGGATTCACTGACTTCCGCTTCCCCTCAAGGAGTGGGTGCATTAGAGAGGTGCCACTGTCTGATTGTGCAACCCTTGGGGCAAAGGAACAGGTTTGTCAACTGAAAAGACACTCCATCATCCTCCACAAAACATGTCCCCCACAGATCAGGGGGGAGGGGAGAGGTACATGCAAGGGAGGTTTTTCTGGACAGACTGGATACATGCAGCTGGTGGTCATGCAAGGGACATGGTCAGCAGGACACATGGACAAACATTACCCCAGGAGGCCAGTAAGTGTGTGCAGGTAGTGGTGTGCAGGTCTTATGCCCACCTGCACAGAAGAGGTCACAAAATCCTCTTTCATGCAAACTGCTGTGCATGCTGACAGCAAGCGTACATCCAACAGAATGCATTTATTGTCATAACAGAGGACAGTTGCTAGGGCACATGCGTAGGGTTACAATTAGGGTTAGGGTTAGGATTCTAATATTCAAGTGCACCTGCACCAGTGCATCCACACCTAGGAGCATAGGGTGCTTTAAATTAAAGCTTGCATCATAGGCCACATGCTCTGGATTGCCGAGTCAATTTCCACCACACATGCGACAGTGTATTTAAACGTTTTCTAGTGCATCAGTGTTGCTGCATACATACACACTTGCGAAGGTACACATCTTCACCAAAGGAGCAGAAAAAAAAAATATCCTTTTTGGAGCATACAATGGCTAGAGGTCACTTTCCTGGAGACTTTTAGGCATGTGTCATCTAAAGGCCACACCTACAAGTCACCCTTAAAGCACCCCTTTTTGCCTGTCTGCATAGCCCCATAATCTCCCTATAATATTTGTTTTGATGGCAGGGCCTATGGGAATACTTTCCAGCAATATTTGGAATTCTTGTGTTCTTCAGCCCTGGTATATGGTCACTGTGTGTGCCATGTGTTGCAGGGCCTAGAAGTGTGATCTTGTTCTTGCTTCCAATTATTGTCTGAGATGCTACAGGGTCAAGCACAGCCCAAAAGTTTCACACGCAAAGATGTCTCCCCTATCATCACTCCCAGGAGTCACTGTTTCACTGCAATAGCCCCTACTTACCCACAGTGATTCTATTGCTGGTGGAGTGCAGGGGGAATCAGAGAAGTTTCTGGTTATGCCCTCATTACCAGATGCAGAAAAAGGACATATTCCACTGAGATTCTCTTTGGGTCTTCTGGAGGTCTTAGTGGATAATGTCATTCGATATTATTCTATGGTAGAGGTAGGCAACCTTTTTGAGCCAGGGGCTGACCTGCTGTCCTTCAGACAATTCGGGGACCGAAGCACCAAATATATATATAAAATATATAAAAAATTAAAAATATATATGCATGCACACTCTTTCAGCCCCAGAAAAGCCATGATAAAACCCCTGTGGAGATTTTGCCAAGAAAACCCCAAGAACAAGTAATAACAACAATAATCAATATCATCATGGCGGGTGGCATGGGGAGACATGGGGCGACGGCGACAGCAGCGGCAGAAGGACTGGCCTGGGGCTGGTCCAAAGGGCTTGGGAGGCCACATCCAGCCCCCGGGCCTTAGGTTGCCTACCCCTGTTCTATGGAGACATAGCCCATGCTTCTCTGATCCTTCCCACAATTCACCAGCAATGGAATGGCCACCAGGTTGGGCACTCTTACTACACAACAGTGAGTCTGGGGAGGAGAGGTGGTTTGGTCATTGCAGACAGTCAAAGTCAATACCAATTTCCACAACTACAAAAAACAAAAACA
This sequence comes from Phrynosoma platyrhinos, assembly GCA_020142125.1. NCBI lineage: Eukaryota > Metazoa > Chordata > Lepidosauria > Squamata > Phrynosomatidae > Phrynosoma > Phrynosoma platyrhinos. The sequence goes on from CM034703.1 coordinate 77,675,311, forward strand.
AAACAAAAGAATACACAGATGTAAGGTGGACTTGCTTGTGTATGTCACCAGCCATTAATTGCACAGAAACCTGCTGTCTGCATAACTCTCTTGACACTGCAAGACTTAAAGGTTTGTACAGGAATTTTTTAACTACAGGAATTTTTTAACTATTGCATACAGAATTCTAAAAATGGTAGTATGGTTTGTAGGATGCTGACTTGTGTGGGTTATATTAATCATCCACATTTCTTTGGCTTTCAGCTTCATTTGGCAGGAAATGAGGATGGGGCAATACACACACACAGAGAGAAAGAGTCACATTTTTTTAAAAAAATTATAATATTAATACATTCTTCTTTTGATTGTGATATTTATGGTACCATATAAGCATTATATGACACAATAAACATCACACTATAATGCATTGTTATTCAACATCCAGTGTGTTGGCATAAAATTACATATGAAATATTATCATTTATTTTATGTTTAGTGAAATCATGTGATAATGACCCTCTGGAAATGTGTACTTTGGTATATAGGAAAGAAGATATATGGAAGCTCATAGAAAATTAGGTAGGTAAAAGATGACCTTCTGCTAGTATTTTCATGCCCGATGTGCTAATGTTTTACATGTAGAGTAGTTTCATATGAATGAGCATTTAAAAAATAACTAAGGGCCTCTACAGATGGGGTCTTTGGGCCATCCTGGAGGCAGGGATGGGGAGGGGCAGCTGCACACCGGCTGCCTCAACACCCCCCAAAGATGTCCTGACACCACACACCATTATGCATGGTGCACAGCATCGGAATGTCCTTCCGGCACAGCTTTTTGATGTGCTGCGCCAGAAGGGGCGCCAAACAGCTGTGCAGTGGCTCTTAGGGCACCTTTTTGCCGGCTCTGAAAGGAGCAGCATTTTGCCACTCTTTTCCAGGCTGACAAAAGGGAGGATTGGGGCTGACACATCTGGCAGCCTCCCCCCTCACTCACAATCCACTTTCAGAAAGGAGCCATAGGTTGGCAGCTGTTGATAGCTAGTGGGCCAGACCTTTCATGCACCAATTCCCCCCCCCCAAAAAAGATTTCCAAATGTCTCCAAATGCCTATGGGACATGGAGGCATTCTATGTTTTGGGGCCTTCTTTTGCTATTTTAGGCCCAGGACAGGCCTTTTGTAATAATAGGAAGTGAGTAGACCTAAACTGATTGAAGGGGGGATATGGTGGAAATGCCCAGTACACTCCCCAGAGTATTTAGAAACAAGCATTTTTTAACAACAACAACACATTAACCCCTGAGATATCCAAAAGTAATCCAAAATTGGTGGAAATGTCCTTCCCACTCCCCAAATGGCATTTTACCCCAGGAGACCATAGGGCCATAAAAATGATCCTGGGACTATAAAAATGACCATGGGGCCATATAAACAGCCCTGACCCACAGGCTGGACTTTTCCAACCCCTGTCATAGACAGACTCTACCATAAGTCTTTGGAAACACCATTCATCTTTCAATAACTTGCCTGAAAGACATGCTGAAAAATCCCATCCCTGTGCATGTAAACATGAACATGAAAAGACAAACATGCATCCTTTACCCTGACTGCCCTTAATTTTCTTATTAGAGATCTGCCAAATATCCATTTGAGTAGTTCTTTATAAAAATAACACTTTGTGAAAAGTGTTAGTAATTAGTAAAACTTACACACAAATGAGACAATACGTACACGTAATGTGTTTCCTCTAATTAGATTTGTTACTTTTATTCTTAGTACTGAAGGAGCAAAGAAAATTTTTCAAAATCAAAATCCTCTCAGTAATTATTATAATGTTAGCTACCTCACCTTCCTTGCACTCACAATAGAAAACAAAGTCCTGTTTTTATTAGATTCAGGCTGGACTGAATAACTAACAATACTAGATATAGGTATAAGGGCAGGGAATTTGACTAATCACAGTCAGCCTTCCATGTTCACAGATTCTTTATCTGTGGATTGAACTATCCACAGCTTGAAAATATCTCTATCTATCTCTATCTCTATCTCTATCTCTATCTCTATCTCTATCTCTATCTCTATCTCTCTATAAGGCAAATCTGGATTTGCCATTTTGTATAAGGGTCACCATTTTATTAGGCCATTGTATTTAATTGGACTTGAGCATCTATGGATTTTGGTATCCATGGGAGTGGAGGTGCTCCTAGAACCAAACCCCAGCAGATACCAAGGGCCCACTGTACTTTCTTTCTTGTAATATTAGCTATGCCATTTCTGGATAGGAATAATACAGCCAATGTTATGCACTGTGTATTTGATTCAATTTGAGAATGACGTGGAAGCTTCTGCTGGTTCCAAATGTGGGTGCCCTATTTTTGGGGTAAAATACCAGGCTGTGCACATATTACATCATCTGTGCTTTGCAGGCTTCATTGTCTTCTGATTTGCTACTGAGTTACGTTGAGGGTCTTGCTACTGACTATCAAAAGCTGAAATACTCAGAAGCAGGTTATCTGAGGGAGGCCTTTCCATGCAAACCCAGAGATAGCAATTTAATGGCTAAATCACATCTTGCAGAATACCACTTGGTGGTAGTGTGTGGAAGTGTGCTTTTTCTGTGGTAGTACATAGGCTCTGGAATGTCCTGACTCCTGATACCCAAGAAGCCCCAACAGTGAAGAGTTTTCAATCTCTGTCCAATATCTCATTAAATTTTCAATGTCAATGGAGAACTCCTTACTTCAGCGTCTCATTAAAACACCAGACTTATTGTCAAAATGGCCCTTAGTCTTCTCTCAGTGCAATCCTGTATGTCTCTCCTGAACAATATGTTCAAGGGATTTCCTCACATGAACTGCAATGGCAAAATTGCCCCAAACAAATGAAGTAAATAAAAGTATAAATCCCAATTGCACTTCTGGGTTTGAGAAATAAGTACGAACGTACTTTTTGATCTTGAACACTGCAAGGAGCTCTGTACACTAAATAAATAAAATCAATACCTATTCCTGGGAGCATCCCCAAAATGCAGTTTATCCTTTTTTTGACAAGAAAAGGGTGATCCAGGGAATCTGAAAGGGGTTAAAGACCACAAAAAGGGCTTTGGTACATGTGACCCCAGGACTGCACATTACCTAAATTAGACGTAGGTTTTTAGTCTTAAGTGAGGGTTTTCTTCTGTTGTGGGAAGAAATCACTAGATTGTCAGCATTATCTTGTGAAACATAATGATTGCTGGATGGCAGCTAGATCCTGCTAGTCAAGAGTTTACAAGTAGAGCATTGATAAGTTACTTCTTTGATAGGAGCAGTAAATTTGAGCTAACTGAACATAATAGAATGCTAATGTTTATATACTGGGCACACTTCCAGTGCTGGTGGAAAAAAAAACTTCCACTTTAAAGTTTATGTTTAGCTTCAAACTTCTTTTACTACCATCAATGGTTTCTGGGTATTGCAGATTACTTTGCTTTGTTTATAGTCATAAGAACAACTCTGTGTAAAATGTGCAAATAATATAAAGGCAGGCTGTCTTACACCATTAGGTTGTTTTTCATCTATTATGAATTGAATTTGAAATTAAATTATGTGTTTGATCATGTTATTCACTGAAACATTTTTAAATGGTATAACATTCTTTATGATGGAAGCATTTACTTATTTGCATTTTAAAGATTTGCATACTAGAAGATGAGCCATATTTAAATACTATGCAATTTGTATGAATGACTGTGTAAAAATATAACTACTATTGTTTTATGAAACATTTTCAACCTTAATCTCAAACTAAACTTATTATGTAGGGTGTGATGTTTATGACAGAGTACGATGGGAGGCAATAAATGGTTTTGCAGGTAAATAAATCAAGAAGCAAAATGGAGGCATGCTATAATTGTGCAAGCAATTTCTTGTGTGTATAGTACAAAGCCATGAAAATTGCCCTTATTATGTGACAAGTAGATGACTTGTAAAATACAAATGTAAAATGCTTTTTAGGTATGTAAAAGGGAGTAAGTTTTGTGTAGTTACTTCAGAACTTTCTTGTAATTGGAATGAAATGAAAAGTGATGAGTTTTGTGTGTATTCGTAGACTTTTATGAGTTGAGCATTACAGATAAACCACATTTAGAAGGTGGGGGCTACTTTGTGAAATGATTTACTTCCCAGGAAATGAGTCCCATTTTGCAAATCTTTCATGGAGCAATTAAATTAAATGTTCATCTTCTTTAAAAGTAAAACACCAAAAATATTTGGGTACCTTAAAGACTGATAAATGTTATTTGTTACAGGATGTCTATAACACACTTCATCAGACATTTGGTTTGTCCCCTTCATTAGTAGACGAATACACATTCTTAGGTGAGTGCATGCAGGACAGTGGATTAGAAGGAAATGTGAAAGTACATATGCACACCTTTATCTTAAGGATGGTCATTTACAGACAGTAATTAGGAAGAATTATAGCTTAATCATGATATGTAATAAAGCAGCAGCTACTGATACTTTAACAGAAGCCAACTTTAGCATTGTGTACATGTGACCCTTCCTGCTCTCAAGCAAGTGGAATACTGTGCTGTGCATAGCATGTCAGGTAGCCTTCTGGAAGAAAGGAATGGAGCACTGTGGATGGCCTTGTTTTGTTGTGATAAAGTATCTTAACAGTGGATTTAAAACTTGCAGTATAAAACACCATCTCTAGAATGATTTCATTCTCTGCAAATGCAATGTTAAGAAGGGATAAAGAACCCTGATTTCCCAACAAAATGATCCCTACTTCAGGCAATGCTGCTTGAAGAAAAAATACAGAAACTCACACTTCTTTGACTTTATTCGAAAATTCATTTTTACTATAAAAATGAACACATATAAAAATGCAGCTTATTATTACTCAGTGCTCTAATTTTGAACTGTTTCCATGATACTATTTTGGCACTGAGATATGCAATGTGGGGAAGAAAATCTCTTGTATTTATTTGTTAGTGAAAACATTACAAACAAATTGGTTTATAGAACATCAGTATTGGCAAAGTCCTTATCTATACTAGTAGATTGCTTCAGAATAGATCATGAGAAAATTGAGGATTAATGTATCAATTTTCTGTCAGAATTAGCCTACCATCTTCATTCTAGCCTACAGTCATTTTACTTCTTTACTGTTTCCCACATTAAAACATATATTTGTCTATTTACATATAATAAATGAACCTACTTTTATATGTTTTACAAAAGTGGAATCTGCACTGCAGAAATAATCCAGTTTGATACCCCTTTAACAGCCATGGCTCAATGCTATGGAATTCTTGGAACTGTAGTTTGTTATGGTGCCAGAGATCTTTAACAAAAAAGGCTAAATGTCTTACAAAACTACAATGTCCAGAATTCCATAGCATTGAACCATGGCAGTTAAAGGGGTTTCAAACTGGATTATTTTTGCAGTGCAGATGCAGCCAAAGGCTTGTTTTCTTTTCCTGCCAGAATGCCTCTTCCTCCCTCTCCCTCTCCCATCTTCCCTTTCCTCCCTCCTAGGCTAGATCCAAAGTTTTAATCTTGTCTGCAGGAATATATTTGATTTTTTAAAAAATTATTTTTACTCGGTAAAAACCATGTAGAATAAGAACTGAATTATACAAACAACAGAAACAAACTACGAAAAATAAAACTACACATAACCCAACAAAAACTACAACTGACAAAATAATAAAGAAAAAGATGACTTCCACCTATCTTCTATGCAGGTAGATTTCAGCTCTTAATTTCAAACCCTCTTTACCCTACCTATAAAGATACACACACACACACACACACACACACAATATATATATATATTATTTTCCTGCATATAAGACTACTTTTTTACCTGCAAAATCTGTGGC
>CM034703.1:77681223-77693799 GCA_020142125.1 Phrynosoma platyrhinos
TATATATATATATATATATATATATATATATATATATGGTAAATAAAGCTGAAGGTTGTCCAATTACTCTTCTTGTATATCTTATATGTACATGTTTCACTCATATTACTTAATAAAACATACAGCCAGAGAATGTTAGTCTTGCTGTATTGCTTTTGAAATAAAAGTGGCAGGTCACTTTCCCCTCTTATTTTAACAGGAATTTGATTGGATTGGATTTGGGGCAATTGCCAATTTTTGAAATACCATTGTTTTTACTGAGACCCTGTATTTCAGCAGAAGTATGAGACAAAACCATCAGGCATTCCCTAGTTAGGATTAGCATTCTCAAAGAGCACACACATATTAAACTTGATTCACATATTATTTTGGTTTAAGTTGAAGCATTTCTGTATTATTTTCAAAATCCCTCTTAAAGAAGATGGTAGGCGACTGCATGCTTTTTTATATTTATATTTTCTTTCTTTCTTTCTTTCTTTCTTTCTTTCTTTCTTTCTTTCTTTCTTTCTTTCTTTTCTCCAGCCCTGGAGTATTTTAAAGCAAAATGTAAATGTCTGCAAGGCATTTACTGTATATACTTGTGTATAAGTCAAGAAATTTAAATAAAAAAATTGACCCCAAACCTGGGTTGGCTTATACACAGCTCCATATGGTAAGACCTGAACCTCTCCCCAGTTGGGTTGCCTTTGCAAGGAACAGCCCAGCGGGGAAGATGCCAGGTAAGGCAATCACTCACTCTGTAGCCTCTTCCTTTGCAGGGCTCCCTCCTTGGGAGGAAGCCCAACGGTGAAGATACCAGACAGGGCAATTGCTCACCTGGTGGCCTCTTTTCCAGCTGGGCTCCCTCCTCAGGAGGAAGACCAACAGGGAAGATGCCAAACAGGGTGATCACTTACCTGATATGCTCTTCCCATGGTGGGCTCCCTCCCTTGGAGGAAGCCCAGTGGGGAAGATGCCAGGCAGGGTGATCACTTGCCCGGTAGCCTGGGAAGAAGCCCAGCTGATAACAGACTGGGGAGGGCGACCCTTGAGGTTTCCACAGGTCATATAAAAATCCTAAATTGTGGTCCCCAAAGTTGACCTTGTTATACATGACCCAGTTATACATGTTGTTGGCTTATAGATTAGTATATACAGTATTATTCTTAATGCTTCAAACATAATTCAATAGACTTTGCATTATCTAGTCATACTGGCAGTTCTCAACTACAAAGAATGTCCAGAGGGAGAGCCAATTCTAGATCTCAGATATTATGAGCATTCATAACAGTTGTTTTTGCTTTTTAGATTCATAAATCTCCCCTTTGGGGAGAAAGGCGGAATAGAAATCAATCAATCAAATAAACAAACAAATAATATGGTCCAGTGTTTAAATTAGATTAGTATCTGTTTACTTAAGTAAATAAGACAATTGCCATTGTTTTCTTTTACATTAAAGAAACATAGGGCCTCAGCAGACGGCTAATAGAGCCGTCCCCAAGGCAGGGAAGAGGAGGGGCAGCCGCACGCTCGGCGCCCCTTCCTCCTCCTGAGGTTGCCCTTGGAGCAGCTGGCCCTCCGCACAGCCGGTGCTCTGAGGGCAACCTTCCGCCGCAGCGTCCGCACACGCTGCGGCAGATAAGTCAGTGAAAGTGTGCCCTATGCTTTTGGGGCGCACTTTCACTGACTTCTGAAAGGAGCGCTGATTTAGCGCTCCTTTCAGGGGCGCCAACGGTGCGCTGCAGTGCGGATGCCTCGGTCCCGCAGCGCACCATCCTGCGGCATCCCAGAGGCTCTCATCTGCTTCCCCCCTTAGAAAGTCTAATTAATAAAGGAAACATAGGGTTTTAAAAAATATATATATTTCAAAAACTACAGTAATAATGACATTCCATCTCAGAGATTAGATTGATCACATCATTGTCCCCATAGAAAGAAATGGGTAACTTAGTGGCTGTGCTTGAGAATTTGTTTCTGTCATAAAATAAGCAAAGGAATTACACACTGCCTATAAACAGAAAGCAAAATCAGTTTTTTTAAATGAATCTACCATCATAGCCAATCAAACATTCTCCCCAACTGCAATGGTTGAGAACAGAGGGTTCTGCAGGTTTACTGAGAGAGCCGAACAAACCAACCTTATCTCCCCAAGCCCTGAGCAGATGGTCCAGGAAAGCACAGGCTGAGCCCATGCGGTTCTGGCCCTGGGCTGGTCCCTGTGCTGGCCCACAGACTCACTACTGATACACACTCTGTATCTTTCTGTGCCATTGCTTCTGCTGAGAAGCCTCCAGTGTCTGCATCCATGTGGCCTGTATCCATGCGGCACCCAGTTTTCATATTAGATGTGGTGATAGGAGGCTTTCTAGTAGGAGTGACAGTGCAGAAAGGTAAGGAGCACACAGGGGCTGTTTAAATAGCCAGGGTTTCCAAGAAACTCTGCTGTAAACAGGAAATCAAATTGACCTGTGTTAAGGGCTATTTACCCCATGACTGGGCTGGATACACAGGATCTGTGTCTGGTCTGCCTGGATCCAGCCCAGTCCTGGTCCTGGGCTTTTGGCCTGTGTCAACCAAACAGGAAAATGCGAGGTTGGGAGAAAACAGCCTTTTTTGGTCCGTGCAGATGGCCCACCCAGTGACACAAAGCTGCTCTAATGAGGGTGCCATGGAATGCCTTCTGTGACCAAAGGGGGGGGGGTGTAGCCCTTCACTGTTAACTCTGCGGCAAAGTTAGTGGCTGGAATAATTGTGTTGTCCAAAGAAAAGTATGTTCTTAATACTCATGTCTCCACACTAGGGTCAGTATTCAGTATCAATCTTTGTTTGTTTATTTTTTTAATATCCAGACTTTTTCTTGGCATGGGATCCAAGATGGCTTACAACAAGGCTAACACATGATAAAGCTAAAAACCAGATAAAAGTGTTGAAATGCAAACCAGACACCATATTGAAATGCCATTATATTTTTAAAATGGCAAAATCATGTCAAAACATAATGATAAGATTAAATACAGCTCATGAACCCCATACAAAGGACTCACTGCAGTCATTTTATCCTGAAATGCCTGTTCAAATAAAAAGGTCTTTGCCTAGTAATAGTGCCACTCTATTCTGCTTTAGTCAGGCCTCACCTGGAATACTGTGTCCAGTTCTGGGCACCACAATTCAAAAAGGATGTGGAGAAACTGGAGCATGTCCAAAGGAGGGCAACTAAAATGGTGAAGGGTCTGGAAACCAAGCCCTAAGAGGAACGACTTAGGGAGCTGGGGATGTTTAGCTTGGAGAAGACAAGGCTGAGAGGTGATAGCCATGTTTAAATATTTGAAGGGATGTCCTATTGAGGAGGGAACAAGCTTGTTTTCTGCTGCTCCAGAGACTAGGACCCGGAACAATGAGTGCAAGCTCCAAGAAAAGAGATTCCACCTCAACATTAGGAGGAACTTCCTAACAGTAAGGGCTGTTTGACAGTGGAACACATTCCCTCAGAGTGTGGTGGAGTCTCCTTCCTTGTAGGTCTTTAAGTAGAGGCTGGATGACCATCTGTCGAGGATGCTTTGATTGGGAATTCCTGCATGGCAGGGGGTTGGACTGGATGGTCCTTGTGGTCTCTTCCAAACCTATAATTCTATGATTCTATGATTCTACTGGCAAAAGAAGAGCAAAGAGAGGGCCAGCCTAACTCTCTCATAGAAGCCAATGAAAATGTTCTTCCCCATGTTCTCTCTAGATGGGCCCGTGATGCTGATGGGACTGAAAGAAAGCCTCCTCACTCCCAAGATTTATTCAGGCAGGATCACACATAGAATGTGATCTTTCAGATAATCTGGATCCAAACTGTGTAGGGCTTTATAGGTTATTACCAGCAATTTACAGGGCACCCAGAAAGGAACTGGCTGTCAGCAAAGCTGCTTTAACAAGGGAATTAGTTATATGTTCCTAATAGCTGGTCCTAGTCAGTCCTTTGGCCACAGTATTTTGAACATGATGAACTTTCTGAACAGTTTCCAATGCACCCCCATGCAGAATATGTTACAGTCAGCCCTCCATATCCATGGGTATATTTTTATCAATGGATTCAAGCATCCATGGCTTGAAAATATTTTTAAATATATAAATTCTGAAAAGCACATTTTGATTTTGCCAATTTATATAAGGGACACCATTTTACTCTGTCATTGTATTTAATGGGTCCTGACTATCCATGGATTTTGGTATCCATGAGGGGTCCTGAAACCAAACCCCAGTAGATACCAAGGGACCACTGTACAGTAGTCCAAAGAGGATGTAATCAGGTATGTTGTCACAGTAGCTAGACCCAACTTCTTTAGGAATGGGCACAGCTGGCACACAACTCTTAACTTTGCAAATGCACTCCTGGCTGCCTCTGAAACTGGGACCTCAAGGCTTAGGGGTGAGTCTAGTAATACTCCTAAGCAGAAAGCCTGACATTACAGGGGGAATGTAACCCCATTCAATACAGTATTAATCTCTATTTCCTGAACTGCATTTCAACTGACAAGAAGCACCTCTGTCTTATCTGGATTAAGCTTCAGTTTGTTTACCCCCTATTTAGTCCAGTACTGACAGCAGACACCAGTTTACTACCAAAATAGCTTCCTTGGAAATAGATAATAAAGAGAGACAGGAATCAGCAGCATATTGGTTAACTATCCGTGGAGGTTCTAAGCCCTCCTCCTCCTCCAATTGGATCAGCAACAGGAGAAGGAGAAGATGTATACCTAGTTCTCTCCCCCCTCCCTTTCCCCCCTCTTTTTTCTTCTTCCTGTCTGTGTAGATCAGGGGTTGGCAACATTAACCTTCCTGGGGCCGGTCACTGGTCCCCAGGTCTTCCAGCGGGCTGGGGGGGATGGCGGCAGTCATTTTTGGCAAACAAAATGGCGGCCGCGACTCATTTGCGCATATGCAGTACTCCTGCACATGGTGGCCATGACATGCATGGCAGCACGCCGGCAGTGGTGGGGGTCGGCGGGGGCTGGTCAGTGGGGGGGGGGGGTCGGTGGGCCGGGTGTGGCCTGCGGGCCGTAGGTTGCTGATCCCTGGTGTAGATTGATTCCAAAATTGTATGAAAGGCAGTTCCTGCAGCGGTGAAGTGAAGGTCAACCTGCTCAGGTAGGTGTGTATTCAGTACATGCTGTACAGGTGCTGTCCCCTGGATCCTGAACCATCTCTGGAGAGAAGGCAGGTTAGAGATAGCCCTAGTGACAACCAATCATGACTGAGCTGGCAACAGCCAATAGAATGTTGGGCTGTAAGGGGGGCTTGGATTCCAGACAGTGAGGGTCTGGTGGATAAGGTTCCAGAGAGGAACAGGGTTAAGGCCCAAAAGAGAGGGGCCTAATACACATACTAAGCTCCAAGTGAGGGAGAATAAAGAGAATATCCTGAAGAGTATTGATAGCCTTAGAGGCTGGTTAAGAAATAGTGGTAAAGGTACCCAAAGAAGGGCTAAGAGTGTCCTGTATGGGTAATTGAAGTGTTCCAAGAAAATGAGCATTTTAGAGTACTGTTTGTAACTGTAACCAATTATAACAAGTGCAGGAAAACCAAGTGAAACATTGTTTCTTGTACTGTAAATTAAGTTTTGTTGTTACTTTATGAAACACTTGCCTACAGTGTGAATGAATATCCATGCTACTAAACCTTCTACAAGATAGGTTGTACCAAAGAGTTTTAGAAGAGAAGGTTAGTGAAGGAGTGGCTCTTTGCATAGAGTGGTGGCAGTTGCGGGACGAAAAGGGCCCATGCTGTGGCCACAAATGAGAGAAAAGGAAATGTGTGCGTGACACTATCTGTAGGTCAACACTGCTTCCTAACAGCATGCAGATTGTGAGGGGCCATCTGGACTTTTCAATGGTCACTGACAGATAAACAAAAAAGAGGATATGCATCCCGAAAAAAGATGTCAAAAGAAAACACCAATTTGCATAAGATTGCATGTGCTCATTTATATGTACATTAGAAATACTATAGATAACATAGTATTACAAAATATCAGAATGACCTCACCCAAGTAGTGAAGACTGAGACAGAGTGACCTATTTACTCGCCAAGCCTACTATCCAGGTGTGAACAGTACGACCTCTGTAAAAAGACACAGCATGATTTGGGTACCTCAATCACTTAAATGATATAAAAAGGAAGATGAGCAAAAAAAAAAAAAAAAAAAAAAAAAAAAAAAAAAAAAAAAAAAAAAAAAAAAAAAAAAAAAAAAAGCTTAAGTGGCTCCATTTGGAAGTGAAAGTTTAGCAGCAAAATTGCTTGCAAGTTGAGCAATAATATGTGAAAGCAAAAGGCGTTTCCTAACCAAATGGAACTGTCAGAGCCACCTGATGTTTGCATTTTTTTTTTGTTTTGTTAAAAACCTTACTATAGGGCTGATCCTGGAAAAGTGCCATTAATGTAGCTTGTGTTGACTGCATAGGCAGTATATGGTTGCAGATTTTGTCTTGAAATAAACCATAAGCCTCAGTTCATTTGTCACAGTATTTGGCATTTTTCTCCTCTGTGCCTTTCAGAGTTCATATCTTCCCACCATAAAGAATGCTTAACATTTGCAAATGTGCTGAGAGAGAGAGAGATGGAATAACCGGGAAAGATGGAATTATGGTAGGAGTAAGTAGTAAAACTTGGAAAAGTTACATTTTTGGATATTTTTAACTATAATTCCTCAAATCCCTCAGCCATCAAAGCCACTGCCTCTGTTGGTCTAATGATAGTGGGTCCAAAAAAGAAAAAGAAAAAGAAAGAAGAAAAAGAAGTTTCCAAGGTTTGGTAAACAGAATACTAGCTTGGTGGAATGATCTATTTCTGACTGAATGAGTAGCTACTGTTAGCCTTACATTTATGGTAATACTGCAGGGTAGAAGAAGAAGAAAGAACGTTACAAAAATGAATACAAGTTGAGTCTCCCTTATTCAAAATACTTTGGACCAGAAATGTTTCAGATTTAGGAGTTTTTCAGATTTTGGAGTATTTGCACATTCATAATGAAATATCTTGAGACAGGACCCAAGTCTAAACATGAAATTCATTAATGTTTTGTGCACACCTTATACACATAGCCTGAAGGTAATTTTATACACAATATTTTAAACAATTTTGTGCATGAAACAAAAATTGTGTACACAGAACTATCAGGAAGCAAAGGTGGATTTCGGATTTTGGAATTCCAGACACAGGAGACAACTGGATCTGATAGCATAAAATATGGGAATGGAAAATAATTTTGGCAATTCAACTCACTCCTCAGCTGACAGCCATACACACTCATGTCTCCCACATTTGATAATGATAAAATTTGATCATTTCAGCTCATGTTCTGCAGATTAATACATACGCAGTTTAATCAGGAGAGGATGCTGAATGTGTATTTAGAAAAACAACTCTCTTATGAGAAAGAATGTCCTATTTGCCCTAAATTAGGCTTATTATGGATGTTTCTACACTGGTCTAAAGATGTGAGTTCTGGCAATGTAGCTTGTTTTTTTTTTTTCTGGGTTATGCCAGCTATTGTCACCTCCATATTCAGTCACTCTATTCTTTTTGATGGCTCTTTGTAGCAATTGCTTGGATGTGCACTAGAGTCCTTCCGAAGATCAGAAGCCTGGTTTGTTGAGTTGATCTTTGAAGAGCAAATTGTCTCCTCCTTTCTTTTTAATTGTTTTTTTTCCCTCATAGATTTTATTTTAAAGAAGAGAAATTGGAAAAGTAGCCTTGTTTTTTTCTGACATGTCTTGAACTTAAAAAGAAACCTATTTGAGGGTGGGAATAAAATATTTCAGTATTTGCAGTTCTGGTATTAGGAATTTCCAGATAATAACCAAAATAACAGATATGTTACTTAGATTAATCCCCCTCCCCACCAAAACCTGATTAATAATAATAATAATAATAATAATAATAATAATAATAATAATAATAATAATAATAACAACAATAATAAATAATAATTTTTATCCCACCCCTCTGCAGATACAAAATTCAGCAACAAATACTGCAATCTCTTGACACATTGGCCCCATCTGGAAGTATCTACTAGTTTTCATGCTTTATAGGCTTCAGAATGGTTACAGTGATAGATACCCGAACAATAATTTATTATCCACAGAAAGCTTTAGAATGCTAGCTTTGTTCTGCTGATACAGGATGGAGAAACTTAGTGCTTGATTACAAGCAGCAATGTAATCATCCTCCTCCAATGCTTGCTGTGTTTTGAAAATGCAACACTAACCATTATGCCCAAACCATTCAAACTTCTCTAACATTACCTATTCCCACCTCATCAGTATCCCTTCAAGCTCTGTTTGTTACATTCCTCATACAATTATTACTATTTAATTGTTACATTTCTCAGGTAAATCAACATATGAAGAGGACCCTCAGAGGGGACAAAACTCTAGGTTACATATTCATGACTATGATTGTGAAATCCATATTGTGTAGCCTACAGATCTGATGCTTTCTCCTTTGTGATGTTGGATGTAAGAAGCCAACAAAGAACCTACATACTATGTGTGATACTCCAACAGAGCAAAAAATAAAAAATAAATTAAAAAAGATATATGTTTTATCTACACTCCAGAAATAGTGCAGCTTGACTGCTTTAACTGTTACAGCTTGATGCTATGGAATTCTGGAATTTGTAGTTTTGTGAGATATTTAGCCTTCTCTGTCAGAGAGCTCTACAAACTACAAATCCCAGAATCTTGTGACATTGAGCCATAGCAGTTAAAGTGTTGTCAAACTGCAGTGCAGATTCAGCCCCACTCATTCCCCATAACACTCCTTGTATGGAAAATGACAAGTCTGAAGGAGAGAGGTTCCTGCATGTGTGAAGAATCTTCATGGGAGTCAAAACCCTTGCTCACATGGAGACTTTCTATATGAACAAAACTTTCTCTGTATCATATTTGTCATGTTCTTTTTAAAAAATTAATGTTAACTTGAACAATTTAATTTATGAGCAAAGTAATATACATTCAGAAAAGAAAAAGAAGAAGAAAAGAGGTAGATAACTAATACACAGTAGGGCTCTGATCCTTGAGTCCTGATTGTAATTAAGGGGGGAAATTGTTCAACCATTACAGATTCAACTAAATAATCATACTAAAATTACTAAACCCATAACCACAGATTATTACATTGGTAGATTTCTTGTGGTTCAAAAAATCTATAAACTGTTTCCAATCTTTCAAAAGGACTTTATTTGGCGTATATTTTAGAACCCATGTTAATTTGGCCATTTGGACTAACTCAGCGACCTTAAAAATCCATTTTTTCATCATCGGTGTGTCAGTCCATTTCCAATTTTGAGCAAATAAATTCTTGCTGCTGTTGTCATATATCAAAGATGTAATCCATATTTATTTTCCAAATCTTTATCCATTATACCCAGCAAAAATCAACTATATTTTTTGGATTAATGTGTACAAGACTAATAACTTTTCACCTTCTTACAAATTCACCTCATATGAAAAAAGGAACCCACCTTATCTTGACATCCCCAGCATTGATATAAAACATTCTGGGACATTTTAAATAACTTATTTGCAGTTATATTCCATCTGTGGAGTTGGAGAAGCTCTATTCCTGTGGCCAAAATGAGACCAGATGCTGATTGTGGAATAGATCATGAATTGCTTGTATCAAATTTAGAATAAAGCTGAAGAAGAAACAAAAACACTCATCATACCAAAATATGATCTGAACTATATGCCAAACAATGTAAGAAATTGATTTGTGCTATTAAGCATAATTGACTAGGAACCAGAGAAGCTATAGTCAGAAGCCAAGGACTGAGGGGGGAAGCAGACTGGTGGCACGGGGCCGCCCTGGGAAGGTGCACCGCTGGACCGAGGTCATCCCCATGCCTCGATCCTGCGGCACACCTTCCCCGTCCCTGAAAGGAGTGCTAAAATAGCACTCCTTTCACAAGTCAGCGAAAGTACACCTCAAAAGCGTGAGGCGCACTTTCGCTGACTTATTCGCAGCATGTCAGGATGCTGCAGCGGGAGGTTGCCCCCGAAGCGCCAGCCGTGCGGAGGGCCGGCGGCTCCGAGGGCAACCTCAGGAGGAGGAAGGGGCGCCGAGCATGCGGCTGCCCCTCCTCTTCCCTGCCTTGAGGACAGCTTAATAAGCTGTCTGCTGAGGCCCTTAGTCAACCAAGAATGTAGGAAGACACTGGCAGTGGCCAAAAAGAAAGAGAAGGAGCAATGGATAACAGAGGAAATGTTTCAATCAGTAAAGGAAAGAAGAGAAGCAAGCCAAAAGAGAAATGGGAACCAAGAATGCTACTGTGACTAGTGTGCAAGGATAAAGAAAACTACTATAATAACCAATGGAGATCTTACCTAGGTTTTCTTTTAAATCTCTGAACAATATAAACTTGATGTCTTTAGACCACATTTCCCCCCATACATCCATATCAACATTATGCCAAAAATCATATACTCTTTGTCAGTTTCCATGTGAATAATGTAATAGACTGGGCCTAAGCACTCCTATTTTCACATGAGTCCAACCAGGCATATAGCAACTGAATTACTGTGTGCATAGTGATGACAAGGGACTAATTCTAGTACATTATATAACTGTCAGCATTAAAAACAACCAAAGATATACTCAGGATGGGAGTGGAAAAACAGAAGAGGGAAGTGAACACAAAAAATGATATCTCAAGAATGACTTCCATAGTTTCTTGTGTTAGTCATTGACCATTTCTAAAAATCTGGACCAAATATTCATATATATTTTGTCCTTTTGTCTCCTGTTAAATTCTTTTTTTTTCTTTTATGGTCAGTACTATGAGAGCTTCTGTCCAGTAAAGATGGAAATAATATTCAATAATATTTTTAAAAAATAATGGAAGAACAAGTTTATTCATGCACCAAGAAATTCTGATAAGAAGAATCCTGGACTCACAAGAATCTCTGCAGTTCAGAACGTCTTCTGTGAAAAATTCACTTATGGTAGTTTTATACAACAATAACATTTTCTGCACAGGACACAGCTTTTTCTGTGCAGAGAATATTTCCATGCAGAAAAATTATTTCCTGCACACTAAATACTGTTTTCTGTGCAAAACAAGCACATACATTTTTTTGTGCAGAAATATTCTGTTATATTCAAAAACAACTTGGTTTTTGAGGTTTTTCTCATAGCAAGAAGAAAATTGCTAAAATTACAGTACTCTCTGTTTCTTTTGACAAGAGGCTTAGTGGATAATTACACCCCTACTGTATGGTGTTTTCTGTGTACTACACATTAGGGCTCCCATCTTATAGGTTTGTAATACCACCCTCTTATCAGCCCATATGAATACACAACTCACTCTCTCCTTCATCATCTCTGGGTAGCCTCTTTATTTAGGAGAACTTCACTGGATTATTGTAGGGGTTGAACAGACTGGCAAAAAGAACCAGCATACCAGCAGCTTGAGGGCACAGTGTACACATGATGCATGCCCCAGGATGCTGGGAACACACTGTGAAGCTACTCCAAGCAACCACATGGTGGCAGTGTTACGACAGCCTGGTGTTTAAATGCCACACACTGCTGAAACATGGAAAAAACGCCACTGCTGTGGAAAGGCGCCTTTTTCCCAGTGCAAAAAGGACTGGCTTTTGCTGGGTTGGGGGTATGGAGTGTGGTTGCCACAGCTTCAATCTGGCAAGCAAAGGGGTGGCAGCAAGCCACTCCTTCGGGGCCATCTATTTCGCTCCAGACTTGGCTTTTTAATTATATGGGTCAGTGTAAGCCTCAATTTGAACTTTTATTTTCTTTAATCCTAGCAGACTGCAATATTTATTCCATTTTTTGTGGTTTTAGGCTTATCATATCGAGCACATTTACTCAATTTCTGTTACATATTTGGTGTGACTGTTGATTTATCATCCCCTCCCCTGAACCAAACAACAACATATTCAATTTTTTTCCTAATGGAAGAATTGGAGTTAAAATTTAAGAATAAATTTGAATACCAACATTTAGCTGTGAAAGGGAGAGGTATTGTTCAGCATGAATGAATAGATGTAAGGTTGGAAATGAAAACATGAATGTTTAATGTGCTAAAAAGGAATGACAGGAGATGATTGACTAGTAAAGTGAAATACAGATTTGCTGTTGAACATGTGTGCATGAGTGTGTCACTCTGATTGTATGCAAGCATGATTTACGCATGTAATGGGTGACAGAACTTTAGAAACAGTTCTTATTGAAGTGCCAGCACTGAAGCAATTTTACTTTAGTGTTTCTATTACTCTGCAAAATTAGCTTCTTCTATATACATTCTCACATAAGAAGATGGAGTCCATGAAGGCATTTTTATGTTTGTTTGTTTTAAAAAAAAATGGCAGTGATAAGAAATGACACACTTTTTAACATATGAGAGAGAGAGAGAAAGAAAATGTGTCAAGTGCCCTGTCAAATAAGAGATTATAACAGGGGTAGGCAACCTAAGGCCCAGGGGGCTGGATGCTGCCCCCCAAGGCCTTTGGACCAACCCCAGGCCAGTCCTGCCACCGCCGTTGCTGCCGCCTGCCATGATGGTATTGATTATTGTTGTTATTACTTGTT
>CM034703.1:77694012-77706603 GCA_020142125.1 Phrynosoma platyrhinos
CAGCAACCTGGCCCCCAGCTCAAAAAGGTTGCCTACCCCTGGATTATAAGATATTATTTTAGCCTCAATGGACTTCTGTCCCAGGACCTTTAATAAAGAATGCTGTGATTTGACATATACTATAGCAGTAGAAGTTAAGGAAGTATTTAATAAAAATATTCTAAGGACTATTTCCATATTATATTTGGTATAGTAAGAAATACCAGCATGAGGTACACAGTGATTTTCTGAGGTTCATGTGGGGAAAGCTGAAAGTTCACAGTCTGCAAAATTCTACTTCCAGCATGTTCTTCAGATGTAGTGAATCTTAAAAAAAAATATCACTGTTAATATGAAACATTAAGAAGTGCTCATTGTTGGGGTGCATGTGAACTGAATTCAACATGTGCAGAAAACCTACGCTGGAACAGACTTCAAAGATCAGTCTTCACTGTGAAGTTCTATGCAGGCTGCAAATGCTGCAAGGAAAAAACCTCTCACACAGACAGCTGTGAGCAAGACACAAAACCGCTGGACTCTCTTTTGTCTCAAGAAGAGGTTCTTTATTCTTCCGTTACAGACTATGTACAGACTAACAAAATGCTCCGCCAGTATCTCTATATACAACACCCACAAATGAGTATCCAACTCATCCACTTATATACAGTATCCCCTTCTGGGATATTAGTCCAGCCCATTCCTGGGATGTCACCCAGTTTCCAGTCATCTGACTGATGTGACTCTGCAGAATTGAAGGTTTCTGACTCAACCCTCTGCCTAGTGTTGCATCAGCTTCCTGTGACTCAGGACTGTTCAAATGTTGAGTCATCATGGCTCCCAACTGTACTAAGATAACCCTTTCACCTTTGTCCCAGTTTCTTTGCTCCAGTCACATCTATAGTATTTTCTCTTCAGTGTGCATTTTACTCTGACACTCATAGCCATCAGGCATAGAATGAAAATATTAACTGGCCTTGTAGTGCTACAGAACATGGTTAGGACCCCCAAAGTCAGATGAAACACCTCACTTGAAGCCCTACTAGGCTCATGTTAACAGGGTGTGAGTTCTCCTCAATTCCTTCCTCTTCTGGGTGGTTTGTTACAAATCATAAAAGAAAATAAATTTATTTTCCACCCTCTACCAATGTTTAGAACATGTTCATTGACTTGGAAGGCCTGCAGTTCTGTAGGTCCCAAGCTTTCCTGAGCCACTGATATTGTGCTCTCAGTTCACAGAGTTCCAATATATGATGCAGAAATGTATTCAGGGGATGAGAAAAGGTTTCTCAGTTCAGATCTCCTCCTCCAAAGTTGAATCCACCCTCACTTTGAGAGAGGGAGCCAAACAAACCTAAGGTTTCTAGCATCTAGAGTTTCATGGAAATAAGGAGAGTTATGGTAGGAGGTGAAATACCTTACCCCCACCAGCAAGAATGAGCTCTTGCTCACATCAAGGGCATCTGTGGTATATATAAGGCTGGAGCAGACAGCTCAAAAAAGATGCCTTTAGGGTGGCGTTTAGACAATGTACACTGCAATGACATCTTGAAGCTGCCTGGAATTTGGGTGGCTACCACACCACCGGAGTGTCATGAAGTGTGGGCAGTAAAGCCGGCCACAGTGTGGGCAGTAAAGCCGGCTTTTTGCTAGCTGAAAAAGGACCAGCTCTTTGCCGCCCCTTTTTTGGCTTGCTTCAAGGCAGATTGAGGCCAAAGCATGTGTTCACCACAGCCTCAATCTATCTTTGGAAGGCCCCAATCCATCCATCTTCATGCCAGTCTGTTTTGCCCCACAGTTTCTTGCACAAGGCATACCTGCTCATGTCCAGCAGATCCTCTAGCTCTGGCCACCCCAAGCCTATCTAAGTTAATGGGAATTTAGTAAGGATTTCAACACGTATGTAAATTCCACTGACTCCATGGTTTAGTCCAGCTGGGACCACCAAATGTATTTCTATCAGAGAGGGTGATGGGGAGAAAGATGGAAAGCACAATGATTGTGTTGTTACTCTTTCTTCTCACCTGTTTGCTGAACTTTTTGAAGGGTGGCTAGATAGAGCTACAGAGACCAAAAGAGACAAAGCTTTATCAGGGAACCTTATTCAAAGATGAGAGCTGGCATCCTGTTCAATATTTGTAATATCCAAGGATGAATTTATGAACTTGCAACTATTAATATTTACGTTTATGGCATTTATTTTTATGTTTATTAAGGACTCTGAGTGGTCACTTCATTTCCCTGTGTTTGGAGGGTGGCAGTGGCAAAGTGGCTACGACAACAGAACTCCATCATCATAGCTACATCTGATGATGAAGAATATCAGTCAAAGTTTATAGTCTTGTTCAAATGGACTTTTAGAACCCTGCAAGGAAAACAAGCTTGTACCTAATACCCAGGATAGACAGCATACAAAGTTACCTTGTAAACTTTGAACATAGTTCATGAAGGACAGGTTTTAAAGAGGCACCTACCCAAAACTACACTGGCCAGGAACTGATGGCCATTAGGCAGGAAATAATCAGCCAGGAATTGGTGTGTGTGTGTGTGTGTGTTTGTGTGTGTGTGAGAGAGAATAGAGTGAGGGAGCACTAGATTTTGTTGCTTGGTGTCAGGCAACCAGTTCATGCACCAAGAGTGACAAACTAGCTTTGGTCTTCTCTAAAATGATGTTTGTCATTACAAAACAGAAAACAGTAAAGAATGTTAAACCAACCAAGACTTAACAGTCATGGCCAAAGGAGGCCAGGTGCATTAAATGCAAATAACTTTATGTAGATCTAAACTTCCACAGATCTGTGAGTAAGCTTTAAATACTCACATGAGAAAGCAGTTCTCAAAAGATTAATGAAATTAAAGTACTGATGAATTCTTAATTTGAACTCAATTTTTTCTCACTTCATTTCACAATATGTTTCTAATTATCTGCCAGCAGTGACATTAGAAAAAAAAACTGAACAAAGAGATTGTTCAAAGTGTTCTCTCACTTAGTAGCAAACACAGAATGGTTGAAAATTGAAGAATTAGAATTGACTTGTTAATGTTTGGGCCCAAGTTTGTAAAAGTTACTTGATTGGACTATAGTTCCTCAAAACTCTCAGCTGGCATGTCCTTTAGCCATAATGGCTGGGGCAGTCTGGAAATTGTAGTCCACACAAGTAACTTGCCAAGTTCTGTTTGAGGTCACCTTCTATTTGGAATGACTTTGGCTGTGGATTCACCTACAGTTTTTCAGAGTTTGGAAAAGTTGCTGTGCATGTGTAACAACTTCCAGAATGCATCAGACAACATGGCCACTGGACATGCTGGCTAAAAGGTTCTGGACATTTTGGTCCAAAATGTAACTTTTTCAGTTCTGGACTTTATTTGTTGTCCAATGCATTAATACGTTCAGATATATTCTTGACCTTACCCCCTTAAGAAAATAGGATTCCTTAACATTTTACATCTTTTCATTTCTGAAGTATAGCAAATTTATAGTTCCAAAGGATTCCTTGGTAAATGACTTGCAGTTCTAGAAGACTGAAGGAGGATTTTTTATCGCAATATGAGATTACTGAATTTAAAGTATCGAAAGCGTATTCTTTTACATGAAGTCTATAAAAACAAATGCAGCCCTAGCTAAGTGTTGTATACAGATTTCATTTTTTTAAAAAAAGGCAAGAACTGCTCTTGAATTTAATCAAGAAATAAGTGGTCTCTGAAAAGCTAGCCCTGTTAAGTTGAATTACCAGAGTGTTTCTTCAGCAGCAGAAAATTGTGCTATGGGTGTATACTCTTCAGCATGATGTTAACATGGTTTGGAATTCTAGCTTGTTCAAGGAAAATTGCAATGGGTAATAGGTAGCATTAGTCAAGTGAGGATATAGGGGAAAGTGACAGATACAGACTTCATAAAAATGCCAACAAATTCAAGTCGAGGGCATTTGCAATTTATTTGCTGAAGCTCTTAGCAATCATCTGCTATCTTACTTTCAAAGCTGTTATCTTCAGGCTAAAATGAGTATCTGCCCATAACTATCAAGTAGGAGGTTGACCTTTTCCATAAAGCCTATACACACTGTGCAGATGAGTACAGTTTCCTTCTTCAGATACCCATTTGGTATGTCTTGACACATCACTGAGGTTGGGTCATCCTATCATTGCCTTTATGGCAACTTTACAGAACTCCATTAGAAAAAATGTTCAAGGATTATTTTTTGGCTTCTACCTATGGTTAGAAGGAAGGCAGTCTCAGATTAAGGATAATATATTTCAATATCTAGTCATTTTTCATGGTTTAACACACTGTTCATTTTATTTATTTATTTATTTATTTTAAAAATATTCTAAATTTTCTGTTAGACAAAGACTAGATTAAGCGTAACCTTCCAGATGTTGATAAACCAGACTGCATTACTACCACTGGTTATTCTGGCAAGGGCTGCTTGAAACTCAAGCACAAAAATATCTGGAAGACCATATATTGGCACACCCTTTTCAACCTGTTCAAAATATCAGTCAGGCTGGCATTCTTAGGTAGCGTGCTTCATAACTAAACCATCCTGATAGAAACAATCTCCCTCCTTGCAGTCACTGTTCTAATATCTGTTGAAGATAGATCAAGATTTTCTCAGATCTAAAGTCTTGAGAGATGTTTGGCAGAATCCTGCATGACCAGTATGTACTATGTAGCACCATAACTATACCAAAGATCTCAGGACAGCTTACAAAAAGCATTAAATCAAGTTACACAATTTATAACAATAAAATAATTAAATAAATGGAAACATATTAAACTGCAGTTATAAGTTAAATGCAGATTTAAAAGGTTTATTACCGTATTTTCCGGCGTATAAGATGACCCACGTATAAGACGACCCCCCCCATTTTTCCAGTCAAAATATAGTTTTAGCACCTCCATCCTCCTTAACCTTATACCCGGCGTATAAGACGACGCCCCCACTTTAACCACAGATTTTGCAGGTTAAAAAGTAGTCTTATACGCAGGAAAATAAGGTATTTTTTTTAAACTATAAACATTGTATTTGGGTGAATTAATGAGGCCCAAAGGCTTTGATTAAGCAGCCAAGTTTTAATGAGCATTCCATATTTTTAGGGTGCCATGGCTAAGAAAACCTTCTCACATGTTCCACCACAGTACAGTCAGACCTCTGTATCAGCAGGGGTTTGGTTCTGGACACACACATACCACCATGAATACCGAAAATCATGGGACTCCAAGTCCCATTACTGTTAATGAATACCAATCTGCATATGCTGCCATTGACTATAGTGGAGTGGGAGTCATCCACAGATGCTTCAGTCTGTGAATGGCTTATCCACTGATATGAAGGACTGACTGTTTGTGCCACCCCACAACTTAATAGTCCTGGGACTAAACAGGAGGAACCTACCCCAAGCAAATCTTAATCCTTGGGCAAGCATGTATGGGAAAGGCCATTCCTTCAAGTATCAAGGTCCCAAGCCATTTAAAGCTTTAAATGCTATCATAACCAGCCCGAATTTAGTCCAGAAATATATTGGCAGTCAGTGCAATTCTTTTAATACTGACATGATATATTCTCTATACGGTATTTCAGTCAACAGATGAGCTGCTGCATTTTGCACTAGCTACAGCTTCTGAGTCTTCTTCAAGGACTGCCCAGGTAGAGCACATTACAGTAATCTAACTGGAAGGTAACCAGTGCATGGACTACTGTGGCTAGGTTACCCAGTTTTGACTGGAAAGGCACACCAGTCAAAACTGATGCCAAGCATTCTGACATCTCATCCACTTGGGCCTCCAGTGACAAGTATGGATCCCAAGCTATGCACCTGCTCTTTCAGGGGGAGTGCAACATCATCCAGGATAGGATGTTTATTCAATTCTCACACCTGAGAACCACATAGCCATAAAGCCTTGGTCTTATTGAGAATCCATAAGTTCATGGTGGTGGACCATCTTAATAGGTTCCTCACTCTTGCAAAGAGGATCTGCTACTATCAAACCAAACTTTATGAGGAAATGATCTGACCATGACAACAGGGATGTTGAAATCCCCCCTAAAATCAGATCACCCTCCACCCATCTGGCAGCTAAGACCAGATCCAGGATATGCTCTTCCTCATGTGTTGGACCAACAACATACTGAGACAATCCCATAAATGATGTGGGAGCCCTGAAGTCCTGACATGGTGCTGTCAGGACAGCCTCAGTGTATATGTTGAAATCCCCCAGAACTACAGGCCTGGGGTTTTCCAACATAACCTGTCAGAGAATCTCATCCAGTTCAGGCAAAGAGACTGTTGGACACCATCATGGAAGTACACTAGCAGTACTCCTGTTCTGCCTCTCTAGCCCAACACAAGGTACAACACAAACCTCAAAACTGTTATCTCAGCAGATGGGTTTCCTTGTGGATGGATGGAATTCTTATGTATGATGGCAACTCCTTTCCTCAGCCCTCCAAGCTAGATTGGTGCTGCATTGAGTATTCGAGTGGACAAAGCAGGGAGAAATAATCTCCTCCAAGTTCATCCACCCAGGTCTCTGTGATACACATCAGGTTGGCCCCTTCATCCACAACCAAGTCATGGATAGTAGTTTTATTACAAACTGACTTGGCATTCAAGAGCAACACCAGTAGGTAAGAGGGTGGTAGCTTGAGGGATGGGGGAAGGACTGAAACACGGGATAGATCTCAAGTATCTGCCCCATCTTTCCCTTACCTGACATCAAACTTCCAGAATGATACCTCCCTTTCTCTGACATTACTTCAATAGGGGCTTCCCCCAACTCCTCCTTCCCTGAGATTCACCCAAGCACATCCCCCTTCCCTGAGATTTACCCAAGCATATACACAATATTAACAACACCCATACACACAAAAGAGAGAGTCCCTCCCAATATCCTGAGCCCATTTAATCATCATATGTTTGACTTCTTCACTTTCTAAATCTCTTTCTTTCAAAATATTATAATATTTAGCAATATATCCTGTCATCTTATAATTTTCCTTTTAATTGGGAGGAACATAGATTTAGAAGAATGGGAAAAGGCAAATATACATTATGTCAAGATTACAAAGAAAATTACATTAAAATGTTTCATCGATGGTATATGTCTCCAGTGTTGATTAATAAAATATACAAAACTGGTAATGAGAAATGTTGGAAGTGCCAGAAGTCATCAGAATCTCTGTATCATATATGGTGGGAGTGCAAAGTAGCACAAAAATTTTGAAAAATGATTCAAATGAAGATTTTGGAAATTTTACAAATAAAAATAACATTAGACCTGCCCTTCTTCCTATTAAACATGATAAAAATACCAGACTCTAAAACAGAAAAGAAGTATAGGTGGGTGATATTATATACGATAACGTTGGCAAGAATTGCATACACCAAATATTGGAAACAACCAAATGTACCATTGGTTAATGAATGGCAATACAAGATGAGAGAGGCCATGGAACTAGATATATTAATGGCTCTATTGAAGGATAAAACAAAGGAAGAAGCTGAAGAGGAATGGATACCAATATGGAGATATTGGAGATATTGGAATATGGATATTAGTTGAAGAACCTTTAGTGATAAATAATAGATTAATATAGAATAGGGGAAAACATGGTTTAGAGATCTTCACTTATTTGATAAGAGATACAATAGAAAAAAAATGAACAAGAAACAACAAGATTCAATGGAAAAATGTAGAATAGTATCAGTTAATTATTATATTATGTATTTAGATCTACAGAACTAGGAACTATACAATGGCATTATTTAGTTTATAGAAAGAATACAGTGTTTCCTTAAAAACTTGGTTTAAGGGTAAATGTTAAGGAAGAAAAAGTATACTAAGGGCCTTTGCAGACTGCCAGAAATAGTGCAAATTGAGTCCACTTTAAGGGTTAGGGTTAGAGAATCATGGGGACTGTATTTTATTGTGGCACCAGAGCTCTCTGACAGAGAAGGCTCAGGGGGAGAGAAAAAAACAATTCCCATGACTCCCTAGCACTAACCCTAACCCTTAAAGTGGATTCAATCTGCACTATTTCTGGCAGTTTGCAAAGACCCTAAGGGCCTTTGCAGACTGCCAGAAATAGTGCAAATTGAGTCCACTTTAACTGCCCTGACTCAATGCTAGGGAATCATGGGAACTGTAGTTTATTGTGGCACCAGAGCTCTCTGTCAGAGAAGGCTCAGTGTCTCAGAAAAAAATACAGTTCCCATGATTCCCTAGCACTGAGCCAGAGCAGTTAAAGTGGACTCAATTTGCACTATTTTTGGCAGTCTGCAAAGGCCCCAAGAATAATTGTATTTAAAGCTTTTTTGGTGTGTTATTTTTTTGTTGATTAAGATTGTAAATGGAGATGAATGTGTACGGGTAGTGACTGATCTTTGTGAATTTGATGTTTTATGTTAGTTTTTTATCTGTTTGTATGTTGGACTGTTTATATATATATATATATATATATATATATATATATATACACAATAAAAATTAAGAGAGAAAGGGAGAGAGAGAGGGAGAGAGAGAGAGAAAAATAGTGAATAAATACTGGTAAGATGCCAATGCTGCAGGTCAGAGCAGGTGTGATAGGCCAGGTTCTCAATACTTTCAAAAGACTAACAGTGAAATTGTAACTAGCAATCAAGAGGAGGTCAAGAGAATCAATTAACAGGGCATTTCTCCACTCCCTGAAACATGTACCACATCTATCCCACGTGGGCACCAAATGATCTTATAGCCTTTGCCTCTCATCCAGGGACTCTAAAGTGGCCTCCTAAATTATTTAACACATGCTTTCATTATGAGTGATGTTATTTTGTGACCCTCACTCTCTCCCAAAACCTGTCTCTCTTTTTGGTGTCACCCCTTCAGAGTCAACCCTACAGTGGGTGACCCACTTCTGGTAGCCTGCCACCAATGGCTGCCTTTGATTTTATGTACCTTTACTACTCAGGAAGGTGAAGGCTTAGGAAGGGAGATACATCTGTTTAAAATCAAGTGCTTAGAACTTCCACAGTCACAGGCAGTACATCCCAATCCTATGGGGAAAACTGTAGCTCTATGGGAATAGAAGCCAGCAGAAGCCTGATGCTAAAATCACTCCTCCAGCTGAAAGCATATCATACACCCTCTCACTGGAATATAGGTTTTTATCTTTTAATATCTTGAAATAGGCATGTTTTTTAAAAGGTCATGGCGACCTTTGGAACACTAGGAAGTTTTACATGGAAAAGGTATGCTGGCCTGAAGGCATGTGGAGGGCCCAGATAGTACTAAATAAAGGTTAAATGGGTTTGCTGATCCTCCAGACTGCCCCAGGCTTTCTTCATATCCTCTCAGAAAAAGAACTGAATGATTCTCATTGCAAAACAGTTAAAGGCCATATTTCCTTCTCACTCTGGGCTGTGAACCTATTCATCTTTCCTAGCCCACTATTTAGGGGTTGTCTCAAATCCAATTAATGTTTTGTCACTCCAAAGTTAAAGCCATCAGTTTTCCAGAGTTCTATTGTCAATTCCATGGGAAGACCATCAGGCCTCTGTTATACTGCAGGATAGCACCAAGTACCTTCAAGGCTATGAAATAAACATCAGCCCTAGCTCTAGCCTTATGTGTGCACAGAGGGTCCCTCTGACTCACTGTCTCTCCCTCAAAGATTGTCTGAGCCCTGCTCTATCTTCCATGGTATTCGTTCTTCAGGACTAGTAATTATCTAACTCCCAATTTCTCCTGTTCAGTCTTTCACACCTTCTTCTCTGGACGTTATCACACGGGGGAAATCTGTTGGTTAATCCACACAAATCCCAAACAAAAACTGAATTTGTGCCTCACGATTTCATATGATGTCACACAGAAACTGGTCAGAAACTGGACAGAAACTGGTATTATTCGAGATCCTTTTAATTTTGGGAGTTTAGAGGAATTGCATTTATGAAATTACAATAATTTCGCATTTACTGTAATGTGAAAAGCAAATACGCACGAACAATTCTCTTTTAAAACCTGGAGGAGGGCCAAGAGGAGGAGGAGGAGGGGCCTCCAGGGAGGGAGAGTCCTGGGCTCCTCCTCAGTGCCATGCAGGAAAGGGAAGGCAAGGAGAGGGAAGTTTGGGATGGAGGAGAAGTTTGGCATTTGGCTACTTCCAGTTTTCCCTTCTCAACCCCTCCCTTGCCTCAGCTAGCCTTGCCTTTCCAGCCTCCTTCTCCTCCTCCTCTGCTCTCTTGAGAGGTCTAAACCCCAACAGAAGGGGGTTAGGATCTGTGCAGGAGGACATGACCCCAAATGTAGGACAGTCTGACATTTCCTCCTGGGAAATGCAGTACTCACCCTGGAAAAAGGAGGAGTCTGGTCACGAAGCACACCCATTTCCAGTATATGTACGGGTTCTTTTCACTTGTGTATGAAAGTTAAAAACGTCTTTTATTCCTTTGTAACTGAATTCTGTTATTACTGTAATTACATGTGAAAAGCTTTTGTGTAATTAAGCTCTGTTTTTACTTTCTTTTCGGGATGCTTCATTTCCACTTTATTATCTCTTTAACAACGAAACTGGCCCACATGTGATAATGTTGTCTGTTAGGTTTGTATGGTTCTTAAAGTTGCATTGGTTTTATGTGTTTGCATACATGTTTGTATATTTCTAAATAAAACTCTTTTATACATTGAAACCTTGCAGTTAGTACTGGTATATATAGATGAAAACATCCCCTTAGGTTACCTAACCTCTTGCAAACCTCCTGTTGAGTTAATAATTCCACTAAATATAGAGAAAAAGCTTCCACTACCTTTTTAGGTACCACAGCCCAGCTCTAGATGAACCAGCTGCAGAACCCAATATTAGACAGTTGTTCCCATCTATTCATTGCATTTTACACATTTCTGATTGAAGTTAATGCTCACATTAGCAGTATTTATACTCTGCCTTTCCACATAATATGCCCAAGGCAGTTGACAACAATAAAACCTACAATAAAAAAGCAATATACTGAACCATTGAAAATGACATAGGGGCTAAGCAGACAGGCGGCTGTGGGCCGCCCCGGGAAGCTGTGCTGTGGGGCTGAGGTATCCCCACACCTCAGCCCCGCGGCACAGCTTCACCACCCCTGGAAGGAGTGCTAAATTGGCACTCCTTTCACAAGTCACCGAAGGTGCGCCACCAAAGGCTGGCGGCACACCTTCGATGACTCTTCCGCTGCAGCGTGTATAGACGCTGCAGCAGGAGGTCCTCCTCAGAGCGCCGGCTGTGCGGAGGTCCGGCTGCTCCAAGGACGACCTGGGGAAGGGGTTGGGGCACCCACCGTGAGGCTGCCCCTCCCCTTCCCTACCCCCCAAACGGCTTTTTAAGCCATCTGCTTCCCCCCTTATAGACCATGGAATACATTTTCCCTCTTTGGGACAGACTGGGGCAAAACAATGACACTATTTAGATTGGCAGTCAATGAGTGCAGTCAAAGAGAATAGTTGATTAGATAGGGATGATACCTCATTAATAGCATATAGGACTGATCTGGTGTATGCTATGAAGCAGAGGAGAAATCATCATCATCATCATCATCATCATCATCATCATCATCTTTCCAGTTTTTTACCCCAGAATAGGCAAATCCATCTCTGAATATTACTTGTCCAACCCCCCCCCCCCAATTGAAATTCATGGGGTTGGGCAACTTCAAGGCACAAACACACAAAGAGTGATGGGTTCTTTGCTCATGATTTGGTGCTTAGGATCTCTGTAAATATAATTTACAGATTTAGTGTTGAGTTAGTTCTTTCAGGCTAAAATAGGAATAATGAATGTGTTTTAACCTACACTGTAAGCTACCTTGGGTCCCTTAGTGAGAGAAAAGCAGGATTTAAATAAAGTTAAGTAAATAAATAAAAATGTAAATGTGTGAGCCCTGCAGCTGAGCCATGTCTAAGTTACTTGAGATCCCTCAAAGTTCTCCCTGTGTTTTCATTGTTAAATTGATCTACAGCAGGAATAGGCAAATGCAGCCATCAGATATGGTTAAACTGCAACTCCCAGCAGTTCTAGCCAGTGAGGGATGATGGAAGCTGCAGTTCAGTGTCTGGAGGGCCACACATTACCCAGCCTTGCTTTTAAATCATCATCACCACCACCACCACAATCACCACCACCATCATCTGGTCCTTGTGACATCTATCAAGGAACTTTAAATTGGTAACAACACAAAATGAATTTCAAATGCCATGGAATATTTGCTAGTCCCTTTGTTACTGTTTCCCAGTAATCCCAGGATCAGGTTACTAATTCCCCCAAATTCACTTATAATGGAACATCTGGTTTCCCTAAGCAACATGTGTTTATGGATTTTCCTTTGAGATTTTTCCAGTGTATGACAGATGACAGCTGAGCTGATGTGTCATCTTCTACTCTCCCCTGCCAAGCTGATAAACTGATTTTTCTTTTGTTCTTGCACTTGTCATAGACTAGATGAAGAAAACTATAGTTTAAGTTAGTTTCATCTACTGTATATTTCAATTAGATTAATTTTTCATTTACAGTATTTCTTAAACATGTTAATCTATAGGAAGAGGATACACTTTGATCTTAACAATGCTGTGAATCCAACTTTACATACAGGTCATAGGTA
>CM034703.1:77773130-77805974 GCA_020142125.1 Phrynosoma platyrhinos
GAAGGAAGGAAGGAAGGAAGGAAGGAAGGAGAGAGAGAGAGAGAAAGAATGGAAGAGAGGGAGGGAGGGAGGACTTCAGTCCCATTGTCCCCAATGGTGATGCGGCTTGCCTTCTGCAGATGCCACCACTGGGGACAACGTGGGCTTGCCTTCCACAGATGCTCGAATCCACAGATGGAGAGTCTGCAGATACCAAGGTCCCACTGGTTCCATAGTTAGATAGCTCGGTAGCATCTCCCAGTTTCACCTCTCTCTAGTCTTGACTTATTGGGCAGCAGCCACTGTGAGCAATGGGGGATCTGTTCTCCTGGTGACTGGGATGCATCAGACAGATGTTCCCTTCCTCCAGTGATTGCCAGTGTGACAGCCAGGAGCCAGATCCTTATTGCAATCCCTTCTTGCACTGGAAATTGTTCATGAGGTGAAAATGGCTGTCTGCTGTGTCCTCATTAACAGAAGAATAGAGCTCTATCTTTAACAATGGCTGCTGTCTACTAAGTCAGGATTGAGAGAATTTTTCTATTCCTATGTTTTGTCTAAACTATAGGATATGTAAGGATCAGTTATGAATGTGTAACTCTAGGTTATACATTCATAACTATGATTATGAATTCCAGCCATATTGTATAGCATACATCTGATGCCCTCTTTTTGGTGATGCTGGATATAACAAGCCAACAAAGAATTTACATACTGTGTGTGATACCTCAACAGCAGAAGAGATATAGGCTGCATCTGCACTACAGAAATAATGATACGGCTTTAACTGTCATGGCTTAATACTTTGGAATTCTGGGATTTGTAGTTTTGTGAGAGATTTAGCCTTCTCTGTCAGAGAGGTTTGGTGCCACAACAAACTACAATTTTCAGGATTCCATAGCATTGAGCAATGGAAATTAAAGTGGTATCAAATTGCATTATTTATGCAATGCAGATACCACCACAATTAGAGGTGTGTTCTCCAGAGATAAGTTTAGAGGAAGAAGTAGACAAAACATTGTTTTTCTGCCAAGGACCTCTCACATATATCTAGAATACAGGGCTACCTCAAGCTATTATGTTCCCTGTAGGTCAAATGATGAGTCTCCTCCAGCCAGCCCCTGAAAAACTGCACCATTTAATAGAAGCAGAGAAAGAAAAAGGTGAAACAGACTGTCCCAAAGGAGTGAATGTGTGCCGCCCCTTTCAGCACTGGATCAGGGCCATAGCAACTGCACACTGCAGCCCCCATCCAGCATTTTTCCAGCCCAAGGAGCATAATGCCACTCCTTTTGGGCTGGAAAAGCATTTCTTTCACTCCCGTGGCTCTTCTGCACTGTTGCAGCACAGCACATCTAAATGCCATGCTGTAGGAGTGTCGCAACGCTGCCCACTGTATGGTCAGATGGGTGGCATGACAGCAGCTTGAGGATCAAGTCAGGGCATGTGGTCACCACACCCCCACTCCACCCTGACGCTGGCCATTTTGGCTGGTCTGTTCAACCCCTAACTCTTGGAGACAGTTACCTTTACTGCATGTAGGGGTTAGAGATCCTGACTAAGGAGGAATGGCACCAATGACCTAGAGAAGAGAACTAATATCTTTGTTATAGGAACACCATGCTATAATAGGTAAATTACTCAGGGAGCAGTTCTAATCTAGCTACATCTCAAGTTGAGAGATGAGAGAGTTGTGGGAGAAGAAGAAGTGGAAACATTCCTGAGAGTATCAATTTACATCACAGATTGGTCAGGATTGGTAGACAGAGAGGAGCTCATTGCAAGTCACTCAGATTTCCTAAACCTATTACTACTCCTGCCTTGAATCCAATTGTGAGAGAAAGGCAGGATATAAGGCATTAACTCTTTCAGTGCTAAGCATTGTGGGTCTTCCAACGGTCTACAACTCAGCAGCAGCCAGTGATTAGGACTCAAACTATCTTACAAATGAAAATCAATGCAATATATTGGTCTTCTGTACAATATACAGAAAATCAATATTAAAATAAAAAAAACTATTAACTATATTTAAACCATTTAAAACATGCAATTAAAATAGAATCATAGAATCATAGAGTTGGAAGAGACCACAAGGGCCATCCAGTCCAACCCCCTGCCATGCAGGAACTCCCAATCAAAGCATCCCTGACAGATGACCATCCAGCCTCTGCTTAAAGTCCTCCAGGGAAGGAGACTCCACTACTCTCCGCGGGAGTGTGTTCCACTGTCGAACCACCCTTACTGTCAGGAAGTTCCTCCTAATGTTGAGGTGGAATATCTTTTCTTGCAGCTTGCATCCATTGTTGCAATAAGAAGCCATTTAAAACAATTGCAATTAAAACAGCATAGCATCTTTTAAAAAGTTCATTCTACCAGTTCATTCTACCAGTCAGATACCCTCCATTTAAAAGCTTATTCAAACAGAAAAGTTTTTGCCTGCTAATGGAAGGACAACAAGGAGGAGGTCAATCTTTCCTTTCCTAGGGAAGAAAGTTCCAGGGCCGACCACCAAAAAGTGGTTATTCCAGCCATTTAAAAAGATGTACAAAATCACTTGTACATTTTTAAAGTATAAGGGGAAAAAACCAGGGATGAGTCACCACATCCTTGACACATACCTTCCAACTGTACTAATTCAGTAGGGATAGTCCCAATTAATCCTCTGTCATCCCACATTTTCAGATGGTTTTAAAGTATCCCAGTTTTTCTTACCTCTTTCCACTTTCCCCCTTTGCACTCATCTTATTTCAAGTGCTGCAAAGTGAATTCAAAGTACAAAAATAGTTTGCATTTAATTAGCTCAGCAGGGATGTTGTTATTAATTGTTGTAATTGTCTTTGTTTTAATTGACTTTTATTATTCTGCTCATTGTTTTACTTAGATTGTACATCTCTGGCAGGTTTTATTCTGTTTTATCCTTGATTGTCTTTTGTACAGCACTGAGTACACTGACAGCGCTCTAGAAATAAACTTTAATAATAATAATAATTCAGAGGAGAGAGCAGAATCTTGTCCTTTCCAGTAGGCTCAGGAAAACTCAAATTGCTGTAGCCTCTCCTAGCCATCTTGTTAATAATCTCTACCATCTGGGCCACACTCTGATATTACTTTGACACAGGTGTCCCATTTTTCATCTGAAAAATGTTGGAAGGTAAACTAGCATAGAAGCCACCTTCTGCCCCAGCTACAAATCCCAGAATTTCACAGACAATACAGGTAATAACATTTCTAAACGCTATGAGTCAGATACCTATTTCTGCCTTCATCTACCCCACCACAACCACTGTGGTGCCACCTAAATGTGGGTGTTTCACTAGTCAACACAGCAGAAGCGACCTTGTTGGGATTCCAAGGCTTCCCACTCCCCTCGTCTCAAGCTGTAGCTAGCTGCTCAGACTGCAATGCTCTGTTCCTGAAGCTGCAGGCTATTTCTGATGATTCCTTTCTTAAAGACAGTGGATTTAAGACTTTCTCTCTTTGTCCAGTTTCTCTTTTTTGAGTAATGCAAAGATGAAACCACATTCTTAGTTATTTGCAAAGGCACTGGTTCAGAAACAGAAACCATTAAATAAATGTAGCTTAATCTAATTTCATCCAAGTCTAAATTACAGTAACATCAGAGCAAACTGAATGGTGTTTCCCATCGGCTCAGAGTTAGTAAATTTCCAGTTTGAGGCAGAGTGGTGATGTTAGTTGTGCTACCTGGCCCTATAAAAACATCAAGCTGTGCTTCCATTTTGTTATCCCTGCAGGCTCATACATAATTAGAGCCTTAATGGGAAGAGCTAGTGGTAAGTGAGGAGTTCTAATATCTCTATAGAGAGAGATAGTTGAAAGAAATAGCCTATTTAGAAAGTGTCAGCAAGATGAACCCAGTGGCGTTTACATGTTCCAAGAATATCATATCACACTTTCCGCAAGGTTCCTGGTTCACTGGAGGATGACTCCCTGGGTCTGGTGGCTGCACCATTTTCTCTGTAATAGATTTTCCTCTTTCCAATCTGTTGCATTCTCTGACAGCTGATCACCAGGGTGACACAGTTTGTATCTATCCATTTGAAGGGCTGGACATCTGCAGAAATTTCTGTGACAGTCACATTCAGCATGCATAACTGTCTCTTATCTATAATTGCCAAGGCAATCATTGATTGAAATATTTACTTGGGAAGTAATTTGGTGAATGTTTCTGGATTAGAAACAAAGCAAAACAGATTGACATAGTTGCCTGTTTCCCTCCTGCAATGATATAAACAGCAAGAGCTACTAAAAAATGGATAATGACACAATTCATGGTCTCTTGCAATTCAAGAACAAGATCGAGTTTCACAAACATTTCAGATTATATTTTGTAAAGCTTTATAAGGATGATAAAACCAGATTATATGCCTCTTCATTTTCAATAATTATTATTTCTTATGGTTTTAATTATGCTTTTATTCCAGCTTGGATAGCTCTGAATTTATTTTGTGAAATAATAAAAAAAGCAAATACCT
Source organism: Phrynosoma platyrhinos (assembly GCA_020142125.1). Lineage (NCBI taxonomy): Eukaryota > Metazoa > Chordata > Lepidosauria > Squamata > Phrynosomatidae > Phrynosoma > Phrynosoma platyrhinos. The sequence goes on from CM034703.1 coordinate 77,777,603, forward strand.
GGAAATATAAGGTACCATATGATTAGTAAATCAATTGATTAATCTGCTGATTTGCATAAATCCACATATAAAAACAATGGTTCTGAAGTAAAAAGCTTAATGTCTTTGTTTTTAAGATAGTGCATACAGTGTTGTAGCAAGTACTATCATAGAAAAAGCTTTACACTGTGAGAGAAAAAGGCAAATTCATTTTTTAAAGGCAGTACTCATCATCAGTAATTTTTATAAGTACTCTTTCTATATACACATATAAATATATTCAGTGACAAAAAGCTTGGTAGTCTACCTGATGTTCTCTCACATGCTAAAAAGCCATGAAATTGGAAGCTGGAAGAGCAGATTTCATGAAAATTCTTACTAATTAAAGCATTCTCTTATAAGCTGGACACTGAATCTACCATCCATGAATTTCAGACCTCCAGAAATTCCACTGTGAAGAAGGCTTCCTGGCCATGGATTATGTATAGTGTTGTAAAATGAAAGAATAATTCTTCTCATGCCTGAAGAATGGTGGGCAATAAAATTACTCTTCTCTCCATATGAAAAGTGTGAAATAATTACAATGTTGTCTCTCACAATGACCAGTGATCAGCCATTCCAATCAGAGGTGGGAAATTTCTTTTGAAGCTCAGTCATTTACTTTCTGGCATCACTGCAATAAAACTGCAGGAGTGCAAGAGGGTGTAAATTTTCACACACTAGTGAAGGTAAAGCTGTTTTGCCAATGAAGTGTTGAGATTCAGTTTTATCAACAAGTCCTATATCTATAAGGGAGTTTGTAGGAGCTGTGGTCCAAACTTTTGCCAAGCTAATTTTCTTTCTCTGCCCTGCTCTCTTAAGCACATACACTGCACTGAACTGAGTTACAGAGTTAAGCAAGTTGAGCAAGTTCCAGTGGTCCCTTGCTGGTGTAGCCAATCCTGAAAAATGCTTGGAGCTGCAGTCCAACAACATCCAGAGCTTGGAAGCCATGCAGGGTCAGTCAGCCCGGGTTAGTACTTGGATGGGAGACTGTCAGGGAATACCAGGTGTTGTAGGCTAGCTTTCAGAGGAAGGAACTGGGAAAATCACCTTTCAGGATTCTCACCTAAGAAAACCCTAGGAAATTCAAAGCCTGCCCCATAGGTTGATGGGCTTCTTAAAGATGCATGCAGGAATACACAGAATCCTAGAATTGGAAGGGTACCCCAAGGGCCATCAATTCCCATCCCCTTCTGCCATGCAGGAATACAGAGAACTCTAGAGTTGAAAGGGATCCCCAAGGGCCATCAAATAATGACGTGTTAGCTTAACAAAAGAATGGCCCTGAAATTTCAATAAAAGGAGATAAGAAATATTAAAATTCCCATGATTATCTGCCTCTGATTTATGGCAACTCTATTTAGAGGTCTTCTTGGCATGGCTAGTTCAAAGGGAGGGGCCTTACCAATGCCTTCCTCTGAGGCTCATTGTCATTTCCCCCCTTTCTCCTTCTGCTTTCTCATTCAAATTTTCACAGAAGAGAATGGGGGCAGGGGAAGCAGGGGTTGGCTACCCCAACCCCTAGCTAGGGTAGTCAATGTTGAGGCATGCTGGGAGCTGTAATCCAATGCAGAGTCAGTCAGCCCTGGTTAGTACTTGCATGGGAGACTGACAGGGGATAATACTAGTTTCTGTAGGCTAGCTTTTAGAGGAAGGAACTGGCAAAATCACCTTAGGGGATTCCTCACTTAAGAAAAATCTAGGAAATTCACAAGCTCCCCATATGTTCATGGGCTTCTTGAAGGCACATGTGTGTGTGTGCATACACACACACAAACACACACACACTTTCTTATTTCTGCACACCTTTAGCCAGATATCTGGCCCTGTAGCACCAGAAGGGCAAAGGGATGAGTCCTAGAGAGCACTGCTTGCATTTTACACAGAATCCTAGAGTTGGTAGGGACCCCCAAGGGCCATCCAGTCCAACCCCTTCTGCCATGCAGGAATCCATAGAATCCTAGGACGTTATCACACGGGGAGTTGTGGGGAGAAAGTGGAAATAAACCGGACAAGCGGAAGACTTTAATTTACGGGATTTGTCCCTTTCTGCCTCGTCTGATAACTAAATTCGAATTTAAAAGGGGGTTAATTCGAACAAAAACCTGATCTTTTCAAATCCTCAAAAATCCCGAAAATGAAAAGATCAGGTTTGCATTCGAATTAACCCCCTTTTAAATTTGCATTTATTTATCAGACGAGGCTGAACGAGACAAATCCTGTAAATTAAAGACTTCCACTCGTGCCCGTTTATTTCCACTTTCTCCCTCTGACTCCCCATGTGATAACGTCCCTAGAGTTGGAAGGGATCCCCAAGGGCCATCCAGCATATGCATGTGGTGTCTGGACACACACCTTCAACTAGCACAACTTCCATGATCTGGATGTTGTTGGACTGTGGTTCCCAGCATTTCATAGCATTGGCTACACCAGCTAGAAATGCTGGGACATGCAAGCTAACAATACCTGGAGAGCCATATGTTACAATAAGGTCTGTGGCTTCTATCTCCACCAAAAATGATACCCATGACTCCTTCCCAAGGAATCTGGTTAAAGTGGCTGCAAATTTGCAACTGCTGGAACCTCATCTTTAATGGGAACAATGGTGTCATTGCCATTCACATTTCCCCTGAAGATAGCTATTTTGAATTGTGAAGCTTAGTTGAATTAGTGAAGTCTAGGGTGGGCAATCAAGGGCCATGAACATTACAAAAGACACGCTTACATGATTGCCCATTTGAGACCATGTTAGTTTGGAAAGAATGGCTGATACCTCTGCCAGCTGCAGTGTGCAGCTGTGGTAGGTTTGGGGACATTTCTAGCCCCTTGAGCTTTTGGGGGCCTCATGGATTGCCCCAAATGCCCCAAACAAATCCACTCTGGATTTTTGGGAGGCATGAAATAGTGCAGGGAAGATATAAGCTATTTAAAAGGCAAAGTCTTTTTCCTGGAGCCTTCCAAGATATGCAGCTCATGCTTTCTTGTGGTCGGTCACAAAAGTGTAGCCAGGAGAGACTGGAGAAGTTAGGGGCTGCAAAAACAGACTTAATAGGACACACATGTCCCCAGGTAGCTTGGCAGTGGGCCACATGCAGCCCACTCCCTGTACTACCACAATATTAATATGGGAGAACATGGTGATAGAATAGATGATTAGGAATGCATAAAACTGCAGCTAGCAGAGGTATCAGCCATTCTTTCACACACACACTACTCTTCTGACTTCCCTCAGTCATCCAGCATATTGGTTGAACAGGCTTTAAAGTAATGCCTAACCCAGGAGTAGGCAACCTAAGGCCCGGGAGCCAGATGAAGCCCCCCGAGGCCTTTGGACTGGCCCCAGGCCAGTCCTGCCGCCGCGGCTCCCTGCCACCACTGCTGCCTGCCATGATGATATTGATTATTGTTGTTATTACTTGTTCTTGGGGTTTTATTGGCAAAATCTCCACAGGCGTTTTGCCATGGCTTTTTTGGGGCTGAGAGAGTGTGCATGCATATTTTTTATTTTTTTTTAATTTTTTTATTTTTTAAAATATTTATTTATTTATTTATTTATTTTTGGTGCTTTGGCCCCCCAATTGTCTGAGGGACAGCAACCTGGCCCCCGGCTCAAAAAGGTTGCCTACCTCCGGCCTAACCTGTCCTCAATATCTGACTTTCTTTGTCCTCTCCCAGGAGTTCTCTGTGGCCTCTTCAGCATCCCTTCTAATCAAAATAATTTGCTCTCAAATGGGCAGTCATCGGCATTCATGGCTCTTGATTGCCTATCAGAGACCAAGTTAATTCAACCAAACTTAACATTTCAAACTTATATTAGATCTGGCAGACCTCACAACAATATAGTGGTGCTGGAATAATTTCTTTTCCCATAGCTATCTTCAGAGGAAATGTGGATGGCAATGACACAATTGTTCCCATTGAAGACGAGGTTCCAGCGATTGCAAATTTGCAGCCACTTTATCCAGAATTGTTGGGAAGGAGTCATGGGTATCATTTTGGGTGGAAACAGAAGCTACAGACCTTATTGTAACATGTCGCTCTTCAGGTATTGTTAGATTGCAAATCCCAGCATCCTCTAGCTGGTGTAGCCAATGCTGAGAAATGCTGGGAGCTACAGTCCAACAACATCTGGATCATAGAAGCTGTGCTAGTTGAAGGTGCATGGGCAGACACCCCATGCACATATGCTGGATGGCATTTGAGGCTCCCCTTCCAACTATAGGATTCAGTGTATTCCTACATGGCAGAAGGTGTTGGACTGGATGATCTTTGGGGATACAATTCTAGGATTCTTTGTATTTGTGCATGGCCAAAGGAGGTTGGGTTGGATGACCCTTAGGGTCCCTTGCAATTCTGGCATTCTATGTATTCCTGCATGGCAGAAGGGATTGGACTGGATGGCCCTTGGGGGTCCCTTCCAACTCTAAGATTCTATGTAAAATGCAAGCAGTGCTCTCTAAGACTCATTCCTTTGCCCCCCAGGTGCTACAGGACTAGATATCTGGCTACAGGGACTGCAGAAATGACAAAATGTGTGTATGTATGTGTGTGTGCACATGTGCATGTGCATGCATACATCCATGCACGCACACATATGTGCCTTTAAGAAGCCCACGAATGTATGGGGAGTTTGTGAATTTCCTAGGGTTTTCTTAGGTGAGGAATCCTCAAAGGTGATTTTGCCAGTTCCTTCCCCTGAAAATAGCCTACGCACCTAGTAATATTCCCTGGTGGTCTCCCATGCAGTTACTAACCAGGGCTGACTGACTCTGCATAGCTTCCAAGATCCAGATGTTGTTGGACTGCAGCTCCCAGCCAAACGGAAATCCAGTTATTGCAAAAACAATAGCAACACACAATTTCAACATCTCATTGGCAAGAAAGCTTTGTATGTGACTTGAGTGTGAAAATTAACACACTCTTACATTTATGGCAATGACGCCATAAAATAAAAACAGTTTGGAACAACAAACCTCAAAAGGAATTTCCCTGTCCCTTTACTTCATTTCCAATTGAACCATGGTGAAAATTCTCACATCTATACAACCATGTGGCAAATTTCTCAGCTGGTAATAAAACAAAGGGGCTGAGAAATCTCCATTTTGTGTCTTTAGCGAACCATTAGGAATAATCATCACATCATTAGTTATGGATAGGTAGGTTGGCATATTTGATTGCACAGGACACATAGACATTTGTGCATGACTTTTCTTCATCTAACTACAGCAGTGATTTCCAAACTCAGCTCCTCAGATGTTCTTGGACTTGAGTAAGCAGAACCCTCAATTAGCATGATCAGGAATCCAGGGAGTTACAAGATTGATGCCAGTGAGCTAGGGCTGTGGAAGCATGTTCTTATGGGCCACAGTACTTGGTATTGTTAAATGAGCCTCTTCCCCATCCCCATAGCAGCTGTGAGGAGAAGCCTCTCTATGGATTCAAATTGTAGTATTGGTGTAATGAGAACTTAATTCTTTTCCCCATGCTATAGTCTTTAAAAAATATTGACCTCCAGAAACTGCTTCCTGGCAAAGTCTATATTAATTTTTTTTTAAGTGGACAGGTAGATAAGGCTAGACAACAAAACCTTGTGTGTTTCCTAGTTATTTCCCCCATTATCCCCAGAACTCACATACAGTTTGTCAAATTTGTCTTGTTCCTCAGTTTCCAGAGGCAGAGCATGAGAACATATAGACACAACAGCCAAAAAATAAATGAGACTTCTTCTGTAGCTCAAGGTCATGGATCACATTTTTCATCTTTCTACTATTCTTTTTTTCAACCAAAGTTGAAAATCAAAGTTGATTATCCTGTTTCTACCATAGATAAAGGATTTTTTCTAGGGGATAAACTGCTTGCACATATTTTAATTTAATTTAATTTAATTGCTTCTCATATTGTTTTCTCTGTTCCTGCTCTGTGTTTCTACTTTTTTTCTTAGTAAGGTATTCCATTTGCTTTTATTTTTACTTTATTAAATAACAGTCTTAAGCAATCAGGAAAGATACACATTTGTTGTTGTTTTTCCTGTTATTGTCCTCTCAGACCTGAAATGCTAATATTATAATTAAATAAAACAGATGTTAACTGACAGATTAGGTAATCTTGTTCTACAACAAAGGGTGGACAAACTGTAGCCCCCAGGGCCATTTTTGTGGACTCTAGGGCCCTCATAGATATTTTTTAATATGTTCTCTGGGGATCTCAGGGGGCATTTTGTCACATTTGTACTCCTCCTTGCACAATTCTAGGCTCAGGAAGGGTCTTTTTAAGACAGAGTGTGAACAGGAAGTGACATACTATTGTAAAAAAAAATAAATAAAAGGGACTTTTTTTGAAGATGTCCAGAGAAGAAGACCACACATCTCTCTAGGCACTGTGGATCCACTGTCAAACTGCTCTTACTGTCAAGTTGTTCCTTCTAACATTCTATCAAAATCTACTCTGCTGTTCTCTTTCTGCCGCTCAGTATTTACTGCTTTAGGCATCTATTCCCCCCCCCCTTTGCCTGATGGTGATACTGACTCTAACCAAGACTGTATATTGTTCATTTTTAGCAATAAGATGATATATGGCCTTTGCAGACTGCCAGAAATAGTGCAGATTAAATTGAGGCACTGCCCTGGCTCAGTGCTAGAGAATCATGGGAACTGTAATTTATTGTGGCACCAGAGCTCTCTGACAGAGAAGGCTCAATGTCTCAGAAAAAAATACAATTCCCATGATTCCCTAGTCTGCAAAGGCCCCATAGTTAGTAATAGGACATGCTTCAGAAGAAATGGATGCAGCTAACATGAATAGTAACAAAAGCTTTGTTGAGGCATTCCCCATTGAGTTCAGTGAAAAGCAGGAATATGCTTGCCAGCTCTATCACTTTGCCAATGGTCTGACCTCAGCACCTTCTATGCATTGAGGCTGCTGTGCATTTGCATCTGAGAGCCTACTTTTTGTATGAACTGTGCAATTGAGAACTTTGTAAGATCTGGGTTCTCCATCATGTGGGAAATCTGAAGCTATAGAGCAGGGGTAGGCAACCTTTCCCCTTTAAGGGCCGAGGGACTTCAGCTCCCAGAAGCCTCAGCCATGTTGGCCAATAGTCCCATGTTGGCCAATAGCTCCTGGGATTCTGGGAGCTGAAGTCCCTCGGCCCTCAAAGGGGAAAGGTTGCCTACCCCTGCTATAGAGAATGCTGCCCACAATCTAAATTCCACCCCAATCATGATGGGTAGTGAAGAATAGTTAAGGAATGCAACAGATGTAGGGTTGCCATATTCCATTTCTGATTGGGGTGGCAAAAAGGAGAATTGGGATTGCAGCCGGCAGTTGCCACAGCCCTGATCTGCCACTCCCGGGGCAGCTCTGTGTCACCCCTTCTTGGACATGTGCATCGGCCCTTCAGTCTACTTCCTCAGATGCATTTAGACTAATACAGACTGATGTTTAAAATGCTGGACTTGGAACAGAGAAAATGAAATCCCTAAGGTAAACCTATTATAAGATTTTCTTGGCAAGTTTCTTTGTGTGTGTGTGTGTGTGTGTGTTATGATAACTCAAGGGTAGGCAACCTTTCTCCTTTAAGGGCTGAAGGACTTCAGCTCCTAGAAGCCTCAGCCATGTTGGCCAATAGCTCCTGGGATTGTGGGAGCTGAAGTCCCTCGGCCCTTAAAGGGGAAAGGTTGCCTACCCCTGCGATAACTGATTTAATATAAAAAACCCTTTTGGGGGTCCCTGCCATGGCCCTAGACCGGATAAAGCCCAATTGCTATGGGCTCAAGGCGAGCACATTACATAGGCACCTGAAAGGTCACATCTGTATCTACATCAATTTGCAAATCTAAGGGCCTCTAAATTCAGGAGGCACAGAGACTTACAACTGGCTAAGAATGAGAAAACATCAACATCTCCTTGGAAATTGTCTACCTCAAAGGCAACCTATCCAGAATCCTTTGATATACAATAATCCATCTTCACTCCAACCTATATCAAGACCTCCAAAATGTGTGTTCTGAAATCTGGTTTTGGAAGGGAAGGGGGGAATCTCACTCCTTCTCTGAAATTTCTAATTTAGGGCCTTTACAAACTGGCAGAAATAATCCAGTTTGAAGCCACTTTAACTGCCCTGGCTCAATGCTAGGGAATCATGGGCATTGTAGTTAATTCTGAGACATTGAGTCTTCTCTGTCAGAGCTCTGGTGCCACAATAAACTACAGTTCTCATGATTCCCTAGCACTGAGCCAGGACAGTTAAAGTGGTCGCAAAATGGATTATTTCTGCCAGTCTATAAAGGCCCCATGTTGTCTATAAGCAAGCAGCTGGGTCCATTTTTCTACAAGGAATGCAGAGTCCCTAGGTAACTATTTTTGTACGTGAAACCTTTCTTACTGATTTTATGTATCCTCTGTGTATGTATGTGTTTGCTTGTTGATTTATTTTTCTCTCTTAAAAAAGTACAATTCTTTTGGAAAAATTCTGTCTCTGCAAGGAGTCTTACCTCCCTCCCCCTGAATACAATGGGTCCAGATCCTACTCTTCATTTATGAGCTAATTACAAGTTCCCCGAGGTCAAGTTCTTATTACAGGGGGTTACCATTGTCATCCTCTGAGGCTAGTCCTAGCAAACTCAGTGAATTTTGGTTCTGAGTAGACCTATTTAGGATTGTGGTATATTTATTCATTTGTCATTCTGAAGGCAGGCAGACAATGTGGAAAGCCAGATAACAGACAAGATCCTGAAACATTTCCCCACTTCTTTTCTCTACCTCCCTCTCTTAAGCTTTAAGTATTTTTAGGATTGTTTCCACCTCTCACCATTAGTCCCTGCTTGCCTCACACCAACCCCACTCCCCATCCCTGGCTGCTTATTTCTCTTCCAAAATCCCAACCACCATCCCATAAATTAAGCTTTCTGAATAGGAGACAACCTTGCACAGAAGTAGATATTTTATACTTACACCTCTTTTTTCTTATGATTATTCTTTTTCTCTCTCCCCTTTCTTCCTCTTCCTCTCCTCCTGTCTCACCTGCCTTTATTTATTTTTAACTCCCCTCTCTTTGAAGCAGAAGGAGAGTCCAATGGGAGAGAAAGAACCTCATTGTCCATCCAAGATTTAAAGCCATGACTGCTGAAGGCTATCCTGACCCACTCCCTGGCTCCCTTTCCCTTTCTAATGTTAATAGGGCTGTCATCACCTGCCTTTGATTTTAATTGTGTTGCTTTCTTCAGAGAAGAATAAGAGGAGAAGGGATGATTTAGTCTCTGACAAAATACAGCCTGGAACAAAACAGGCTTGAGTCATGCCCAGCTGGCCAGGACCTTTTTAAGACCCTCCAATCTGTGATTGTTCCAGTTTCCCAGCACATATAACAAGTCTAAACAGATGGAGAGGGGGTCCCTGTGCTCCCTTTTCATCTGGTGAGGAACACATGAGGAGAGCACTTGAAAAGGGATAGAATTCTTATGTTCTTTCCATGCACAAAAGTACTTATCTTCACAGAGATGGGAACATCCCCTAGTTTGATATGTTAACACTTCAAAGCAATGTGGTCAGGTTTAGCAGACAGACAATACTTGGACATGTTTTGCCTGCTCTGTCTGAATAAAGACAGAGCCTGTAGCATTCCTTAGCATGGGCCTTGTCATTGTATGTTCCTACAAACTAATGAGAGAGGGATACCTATCAACAGAAGAGAGAAAGTAGTCCTGTAACTCTGTATCCCAGGTTAATTCCACTGGCTTCAGATTTTACCAGGATTCTGTCCTGGTTAGTGGAGCCTGCCTAGTGACTGAAGATGGTATTACGGGTTTCAAACACAGACATGTTAAAATTAATTAAAATTACTTAAGTTATTTAATAAATCAAGTCACCAAATAGCTTGAGTCCTATCCATACACATGCCATGTTTAAAGTACTTACTTTTTATGGAGCTATGGCTCTCACAAACAGACATACAGCCTCCCCAATATAATAGAGAGGTAAGCCAGTGTGATGTGATAGTTTGAGTGTTGGAGAGACCAGGATTTAATTCTCCATTTAGCTATCAGACCCGTTGGATGACCTTGGCCAAATCACATGCTCTGAGTCTCAAGGAAAGGCAATGGCAAGCCTCTTCTGAACAAATCTTGCCAAGAAAACCTCATGATAGGTTCACCTTAGGATCACCATATGTCAGAAATGACTTGAAGGTACACAGCAACAACGACAAAATGTGTATCCCATCTACTCTTCAGTGAGTTCAAGTTAGTATATATGGCTTTCTCTACACTCTATCCTCAAAGCCACCCTGTGAGATAGGCTGAAGGTCAGGTGGAGGATGAAGAAGTGGCTTTCCACTTTTGGCCTTACATATATTTTGGGCTTCAGCTTTCAGGGTTCCTGATGATACTGGCCAGGCAATGCTGGTTGGGTTTCCTGGGAGTTGAAGTCAAAAGCATTTGGAAGACTAAAAGCTGGTATTTGCTGGAGTAAAGTGCATGTTACATACAGACATGTGTAAGAATAGCTCAAGGCCTCCTTCTCTGCCAGAACATATATTATGAGAGGAAACAGTGAAAAATAGAGAAGTGATGGGTGGTTGAAAAGTTTTAAGGACCCTGAGGACATCTGCTTCTAAGTCTGTGATGGCAAACCTATGGTATGTATGCCAGAGATGGCATGCAAAGCCATTTTCCCCAGCACACGGAGGGTGGGGAGGAGGAGGAAGAGACATGTGCCTGTTCCTCCTCCTTCTCAGCCATCCCAGGCCTTCAGCTGACTCTCCAGAAGGCTAAAGTCTGGGCATGGTGCAGGGGAAGGAGGAGGAAGAGGCACACCTGTTCCTCCTCTTTCCTGACCCTCCCTGGCCTTCGGCTGCCTCTTCAAAGGCAGCTGAAGGCTGGGGATGGCATGGGGAGGAGAAGGATGAGCTGCATACCTGTTCCTTCTCCTTCCCAACCCTCCTCAGCCTTCAGCTGCCTCTCTGAAGACAGCTGAAGGCTGGGGATGGTGTAGGGCAGGGGTAGGCAACCTTTCCCCTTTAAGGGCCGAGGGACTTCAGCTCCCAGAATCCCAGGAGCTATTGGCCAACATGGCTGAGGCTTCTGGGAGCTGAAGTCCCTCAGCCCTTAAAGGGGAAAGGTTGCCTACCCCTGGTGTAGGGGAAGGAGGAGGAACAGGGACATGCCTGCTCCTCTTCTTCCCCCCTTGTCCCCTCCTCGGGATCTTCAGCTGTCACTGGCAGCTATTAATACCCAGTGCTGGAACTCCTTTTAGTTTTGGCACTCAGCCCTAAAAGTTTTGTGTTCACTGTTCTAAGATCTACCTAACAAGCCCCCTAAGCAGACGGCTTATTGGGCTATCTTGGGGGCAGGGAAGGGGAGGGGAAGCCACACGATCGGTGCCCCAACCCCTTCCCGAGGTCATCCTCAGAGCAACCAGCCCTCTGCATGGCCAGCACTCTGAGGAGGACCTCCCGCCGCAGCATTTGGACGCGCTGTGGCGGAAGAGTCGCTGAAAGTGCGCCGCAGCCTTTTGCAGCGCACTTTCGGTGACTTGTGAAAGGAGCACTGATTTCAGGGGTGGCGAAGGTGCGCCACAGGACTGAGGTGTGCCACAGGACAGCCTTTCAGGGGCGGCGAAGGTGCGCTGCAGGACTGAGGAGTTGGGATGCCTTGGTCCCGCGGCGCAGCTTCCTGGGGCAGCCCTTGGCCACTCGTCTGCTTCCCACCAAGGTAAGTTTTCTACCAGAAATATTGGACCTTTTGGAAGCCCTGGCTTGTTAGAAAAGAAAAAAGAAAAGAAAAGAAAAAGTCGAGACAGCATCTACAGAATGTCAGAGAAATGAAAAAATAAAAGGTATTCTTTATTTGACAATATTAAAAGCAAATTGTTCTATATAGCCATTATGCACTGGGTTATTGTGTTCTGTGTGTATTAGTTAGAGTGACATTTTTCTGTTTCCTGACTTCCAAAAATTAATATGGTATTTACTCTGGTGCATATCTGAATGTGCTAATAATATTGTTGCTGAAAGGCATGCAGAATACTAACAAAAGAAAAATATGGATATCGCTAAAACTAATTGGTTTTACATTTTAAACAAGTATGCATAGATATTCTTCACACCAATGACTACTCATTTTTTGTATTTTATTATAACCTTATTAATCTTCAAATAGGCACTAAGATTTGACCTACATCTTGTCCTTCATTCTTAGAATAGTTTAAGGGCTGAATTCTGAGGACCACTTCCAGTATTACATGGTAGTTGCAGATGCAGATGTATAAAGTACTTGTCCCCACTAAAAATGTTGCATTTGCAGTAAAATGGATAAAAGTTTTCACTTCAGTAAAGACTGGACAATGGATGGAGAGCCACTTTGAATATTCTTTTCAGATCTTATGATCATTCAGAAAAAAAAATGCATTCTAAAATGCTTCCCCCCCTCCTCCAGCAGTATTCTTTCAAAGTCTATCTGTAAAAGTTTGATGGTAGAGGAAATGGTTTTCATGGAGGAGGCCTCAGATTCACCAATGACACTGCTAGGTTAGAGGAACCCTACCTAAAAACCTGGAAAGCCCTTGCCCATCAGATATAACAATGCATAGTTAGGTGGAACAATGGTATAGTTCCTATGTCATATCTTTTGATTTGTACAGAGGCTGTTTGGATGGATGGCACTCAGGCTGATGTGAGAAACAAAGCAAGGCATCTGCTTGAAGTGGCCTGAGCCTCTGCCCAGTTTTGCTCACAATAATTCAGCCACATTGCTGTGTTCTGTTATCATCCAACTCCCTTACAAGTACTAATTCATCTCAGTTCTAAAATAACATAACCAATGCATCTTAAAACAACCCTTCAAATACTGACTATGGCTGCCTCTGCACTGAAGAAACAATCCAGCTTGACACCACTATAACTGTCATGGCTCAGTGCTACGGGATTCTGAGAACTGTAGTTTATTGTGGTCCAAGAACTTTCAGACAGAGAAGGCTAAATTTCTCATAAAGCTACAATTCCCAAAATTCCATAGCATTGAGCCATGGAAGTTAAAATGGTGTCAGACTGGGTTATTTCTGCAGTGCAGATTCCATCTATAAATATCCATAGGTACTAAACTTGCCATCTCTTGAGGTTAACAATGAACTGATCAAACATCTGATTCCTTGTAGAGTTAGGGGCACCCAGTATTCTGGGACAGTATTATTACAATTTCTTTATATAGCGCTGTAGATTTACACAGCGCTGTACATACAGTCAATAAAATAGTTAAAAATAGATAATAAGTCTGTCAATGGCGTACATTCTACAAAATAATAAAATACATATTAATACAAAGAAGGCAACAAATTAGAAATATCAAATAATTATCATACAATGCCAGCAAATGCTTCCCTGAACAGTATAGTCTTAAACGTGGCTTTGAAGCTGGTTAAAGAAGTGATGCCCCATGCTTGTGGGGGAAGGAGGTTCCAGGAATGAGGGGCAGCAAGTGAAAAGGGATGGATCTGGGATGGAGCAGTAAAAATCCTAGGCTGAGACAGCAGACCTTGACTACCAGAGCGGAGGGCAAGGGTGGGACAGTAAAGGGAAAGAAGCTCTGATAAATAAGGAGGGGCCAACACATGCAGGGCTTTAAAAGTCAACAACAGAAGCTGATACTGAATACAGAAAGGGAGGGGGAGCCAATAAAGGGATGACAAAGGAGAAATATGGTCGAAACGATGAGCAGATGTGATGATGCGAGCAGCAGAATGCTGAACCGAAATTAAAGGGCAGAGGTGAGAAAGAGGGAGCCCTGCCAGGAGAAGGTTACAATAATCTAGTCATGAGACCACTAGAGCATGGATCAAAATCTTGGCAGTAGAGGCTGGGAGAAATGGTCAGATTTTAGCAATACTATACAAAAATAATCTCATGCATTGGCTGTGGCCTGAATCTGAGGGATACACGACAGAGAGGAATCAAAAATAAATCCAAGACTGCAGACTTCCTGGACAGGTTGAATAGAAATATTGCTAACAGAAACAGAAAAAGATTATTGAACAGTAGGCTTTGGTGGAAAAACAAGAAGCTCCATTTTGGACATATTGAGCTTCAAGTGCCAATGGCACATCCATTGAGATACAGCTGTAAGACAAGATGAAACTTGCTGTTCAAGACCCAAAGAAAGGTTAGGGGTGGAGAGATACAGCTGAGTGTCATCAGCGTACAGATGATAGGAGAAGCCAAAAGAACTGATGAGTTTTCCTAGAGACAGTGTGTAAAGGGAAAATAGTAGGGGATCCAAAACAGAGCCCTGAGGAACTCCATCAGATAATGGAACAAAGCCTGACCACCTGTGACCACTGCAAAAGATCTGTCTGACAGATAAGATTTAAACCAATCAAGTACAGAATCTGAGAACCCAAGGTCAGAAAGTATATCAACGAAAAGACAGTGATCAACGGTATCAAAGGCCACAGACAAATTGAGAAGAATGAGAACAGAGAAAAGGCCATTAGCCTTGGCCCGCAAAAGATCATCCGAGATCTTTATTAGAGCCATCTCTGTAGAATGCCGTGGCTGGAAACCGGACGGAAAGGGATCAAGAATGGAGTTGGATTCAAGAAACTCAAGACAATGAGAATAAATGACCCATTCCAAAAGGGAAAAAAAAAAGGAAGAAGAGAAATCAGAGATTAGCTAGACAGAAAAGAGGGGTCAAGAGAAGGTCTTTTCAGAATTGGGGAAACTAGAGTGTGTTTAAAGACTGAAGGGACAGAGCCAGTAAGAGATTAAAGATATGGAGAAGTGAGGGCAGAAAAGAAGGGGCTATAGAGATTAGAAAATGAGAAGGGACTGGGTCAAGAGAACAAGGTGCAGGTTTGGAAGAATTCAGTAGCATAGAGAGTTCATCCAGAGAAACAGGAGGAAACACAGAATTTTTTTAGCTGAGAGTGACACAAAATAAGTAATAGATGAATGATCGGAAAGGGCTATCTCAGAACGAATGGTGGTAATCTTTGGGATGAAATAGTGAAATCATTAGGAGAGATAATGAAGAGGCAGGAGGAGACAGAGGTTTTAGCAAAGTATTGAAGATGGAGAACAAATGCTGTGGGCACCTCTCATTGGCGCAAATCAAAGATTTATAATCATTCTGTTTTGCCATGGACAAGGTGTGTGAAAAGGAAGAAAGTACAAATTTATAATGAATAAAATCAGCCCACTCCCTGGACTTTTTTCCAAAGATGTTTGGCTGCTCGAGAGCAGGACCGAAGAAACCTAACTGTAGGAGTAAGCCAGGGCTGAGGCCTGGTCATAGAGGAGGACATGCATACAGATACAGGGGCAAAGCTGTCAAGAGTTGAAGAAAGAGTGGAGTTAAATAATGACATTGCTGAATCAGCAGAGTCCCCAAAATTTAAAGATGAAAGAGATGAATCCAAGGTCTGACTGAGATGGTCACGATTAACAGACTGAAGATCATGACAATAACGTCGAACAGTATGACGAGGAGGTGGAATATAAGCAAGAGTAAAAGAGATTAAATAATGATCAGATAATGGAAAATCATCTACCAAGTAGTCAGAAATGACACATTTAGCAGCAAAAACTCGGTCAAGACAATGACCAACTGAATGAGTTGAAGAGTTAGAATAGGGTTGAAGACCAAAAGAGGCTAAGAGAGAACTAAAGTGAGATATTGTCAGATTTTTTGAATCATCAAAGTGGATGTTCAAGTCACCTAGAATCAGAGAGGGGACTGCATCTGACAGAAAAAATGTGAGCCATGACTCAAAGTCAGTGAGAAACTGGTAGCAGAGCCAGGGAAGCGATAGATGACTGCAACCTGCAGATGTAGAGGAAAAAAATAGTCTAATAGAATGAAACTCAAATGAAGAGGGGGGAGTTAGAACCTGAAACTGGCAGGAATTAGGCAATAAGATACTCACCCCTCCTTCTCGACCCTCAGAGCGACTAGTATGGGTAAAAGAGAGACCACCAAAATAGAGGGTCACAGAGGTGGCAGTATCAAGGGCCATGAGCAAAGTTTCAGTAAGAGTGAAGAGATTAAGTGATTTAGAAAGAAAAAGGTCATGAATTGCCACCACTTTGGGGGCAGCAGAGTGACAGTTTGAGAGTGAACAGAAGAATGGAAGCTGGGAGATAGGAAGAGGGTGAATGGGGATCAGGTTAGGAGACATACGTGGAGCCATGGGAAAGAAAGGATTCACTTCCCAATGTTCAACAGAAGAAGATATAACAAAGACAAGAACAGAAAAGTAATAGTCAAAAGTAAACAATAACATTGCTTGTCACCACAAGAAACCAGGGATCTAATAAATGAGGTAGTCAAATGTTGCTGGGCGGGGAAACTGCTGCTGTTGCTGGGAGGGTGTGGAAAGGACAGGAGGATATAGGACAGGTGGCTGGTTTTTGTAGTTGTCCACTCTCAGCTCTCTCTCCTGGTACTGTGGCTGCTGCTGCTGCTGCTGCTATTGCTGGGAGGGTGTGGAAAGGGCAGGTGGCTAGTTCTTGTAGTTGCCCACTCTCAGCTCTCTCTCCTGCTCCTCTGCTGCTGCTGCTGTTGCTAGGAGGGTGTGAAAAGGGCAGGATGATGTAGGACAGGTGGTTGGTTTTTGTAGTTGCCCACTAGACAGTAATATATCTAGTTGGCTGAGCCTGATCATTTTATTTTATTTTATTTTATTTTATTTTATTTTATTTTATTTTGCAAATACAGGTTTAAAACCCAGCCATTTCATATTGGCTATGTGCTCAAAATCCAACACTTATTGGTAGATGCATGGATGAACCTCATTGCAAAATCTGGATATTCACTATTGTTGTGCATCAAATTGGGCTAAAGCACAAGACAAATTGGATTTGCTTAGACCAGTTCTGGTCTTTCCAAAAGCAACATTGGCTTCTCTCTGGGCTAGAGTGACTAAAACCAAAGGAGGGCCCTTCATGAAGCATCATGAGTGCTCTACTTCAGAAAAGCAGACACTTCATCTACAGAGGCAACATCTTTTTAGGGGGTTTTTTCCTATGAAAAGTTGGAAGAAGGAGGGAATAGGGACCAGTGACTGGCAGGTTCTCTAATCATAGAACAAATTTTCCCTGGACTCTCCAGTCACTGCTTTGGAGCAGTCATCATGGGTCAGATAAATTACCATAGATTCCAGCTTCCTTTCGCTTGTTTAGAAGCAAGCATGAGTAGCAGAAATTTGTTTCTGTGTTGGTGGGTGTGGAGTGGAATGGCTTCAAGTTCTGTTTGCATTTGATGTCACATTCTCTTCCTGTCTTCTTTTTGATTTTCAAAATTAATCCTGTTCTCCAACTTTTTCCTGCAGTAAATTATATTTCTTTTATCCAGGATAATAAACAGCATGCTACTGTTTCATTTCTTAGTCTGTAATATTTCTGTGTCTTTATGGTATATCATTATGAAGTAAACCCATCCTTCCTGCTTCTAGTTAGGAAAAAAATAAATACTTTCTTCATGCATAGTTGTGTAATTCATCAATCATCATATCAGTTAGTTTAATTCCTTTGTTCATCAGTCTGTGGCCTGAATCCTATTGGTTAGCCCCAACAAAAGAAGATTCATTAAATCATTGTTGCATAGTGAGTCAATACAAAAGTAAATCATATTGATTCAATGCACTTTGATTAGAATGATAGGATGCATGTCTTTGTCTTGCATTGCTTTATTTTGCATAGAATGTAATGGGAGGCATGCTATTTAACCCAACATATCTTCTATGCCTTTATGCATTAGGAAAGCTTTTTTTAAAAAAATCTAAATCCATTTTGGATCCATCTGCACTCCTATTTGCTATTCTGTGCTCTGTACTCTGTGTCTTTCCATTCCCTTTGGTATAGCACAACTTAATCTGAAACTGGTAGTTCAACTGAATCTACAATTTCTCTTATGAATCAGGACCAGGGATTTTAGATCACCAATCCATTTTCATTCCATTCTCCTGTTCCTTGTTTCAGTCAGCAATATGTTATATTTGTTCATTATGTTGTGATTGGTTCCAGGCTTTTCTCCTGAATTTCTTTCACTTATAATTCCAGTTTAATTAATTTATTTTTATTATTATATTAACAGCAATCTATGTTTCAATTCTTTTTCTCTGTGGCTGTCTATATAGACATACTCCTGTTTCTCATTCTGTGTTCTGTTCCTTTCTTGCTCATCCTCACTCAAGTGTTTTGGTAACATTATCCAGTAGCCACAGGCTTTATGAGATGGCATTTTGCAGTACCACTATGGGTCACTGGTCACTATTATACAGGCCAGTTTAATAAGTGGCATGCAGTGTAGAGTATGCCAGTGGCTTCTTTTTCCTTTGTTGGTCCTTCAACTCCAAAATAAAACAAACAAATAAGAAACAGAATATTGAGGTCCCCCTTAGAAGTCTGCCATTGCTTTGAAACTATAGCTGGAGTTGCACAGTTACAAGGAAAGTCAGTACAGATTATATGAGATGGCAGGTGATATGAGATGGAAAATAAACTCAGTGGAGAATTACTCAACACCTTCTTTGCCTCAGTGTTCTTGAAAAAAGGAAAAGGGTGCTCAACCTGATAAAAATGGAGCAGAGGACACAATAGGAGAAATGTAGCATAGAATAAATAAAGAGGAAGTACAGGAATACCTGGTTAATCTAAATGAATTTAAGACTCCAGGACCAGATGAACTACATGCAAGGGTATTAAAAGAACTGGCAAATGTAATCTCAGAGCCATTGGCAATAATTGTTGAGAACTCCTGGAGAACAGAAGTAGTCCCAGCAGACTGGAGGAGGGCAAATGTTGTCCCCATTTTCAAAAAGGGAAAAGAAGAGGATCCCAACAGATATTGTCCAGTTAGTCTGACATCAATACCAGGAAAGATTATAGAGCAGATAATTAAACAAAGTGGCTGTGAACATTTAGAAAGCAATGCCATTATTACAAAAAGTCAACATGGGTTTCTGAGAAACAAGTCCTGCCAGACTAATCTGATCTCCTTTTTTTGATAAAATTACCAGATTGGTAGACAAAGGGAATGCTATACATATAGCATATCTTGATTTCAGGAAGGCCTTTCACAGGGTTCCATGACATTCTTGCAAACAAGCTTATAAAATGTGGGCAAGACAAGGTAAGTGTTACATGGATTTGTAATTGGTTGACCAGCTGACCCATTTTTTGCTTCTTTAGATAATTTGAGTTTTTTTAGGAACCCTTCCCTTAAGAGGGTCTCCAGGTTCCTCCTTAAATATGTGTTACACTTTTGTTATTGGTTTGTATACACAATCTCCAGATATTCAATGGAGTAGGAATATGTAGGGATCATGAAAGACCCACTGTCTGGGTTTATGAGGATCCAGGTTTGCTCTTCTGTCAAGCAAGACATAGCATGAGCAATTTCTGGTAGGATAGCAAAGGGAAACTGCTTCTGATGAGTATTTTTGTTTGCTTGTTGGGGGCAATTGGCTTATACATTGTAAACCACATAGGGAGTGCTTAAGTGCTTACGGAAGCTCCCATTTTTGAAAATCAGCCTGCTGAGCACTGCTGGGAGCTGGGATTTAGCCAGGATGCATTCACCGGGTGGCATCAGCAGTATTTTTAATGTGATGATTCCCAAGTGTATCCTGAAATTGACTGTATTTCAGCAGGGGTAAGTAGCTTTACTTTGCAATGTGATAAACTCCTCTGTTTGCTCCCATCTCAACTTATCATAGAATCACTGAATCATAGAGTTGGATGAGACCACAAGGGCCATCCAGTCCAATCCCTGCCATACAGGAAATCACAATCAAAGAATACCTGACATATGGCCATCCAGCCTCTGTTTAAAGACTTTCAAAGAAGGAGACTCCACCACACTCTGAGGGAATGTGTTCCACTGCCAAATAGCTCTTACTGTCAAGACGTTCCTCCTAATATTGAGGTGGAATCTTTTTTCCTGCAGCTTGCTTTCATTGTTCCATGTTTCAGTCTCTGGAGCAGCAGAAAACAAGTTTCTCCATCTTCAATGTGACACCCCTTCAAATACTTAAACAGGGCTATCATATCACCCCTTAACCATCTCTTCTCCAGTCCAAACATACCCAACTCCCTAAGTCTTTTCTCATAACACATGGTTTCCAGACCCTTCACCATTTGGTCGCCTTCCTCTGGATACACTCCAATTTGTCAACATCCTTTGAATGTTGAATTGTGGTGCCCAGAAATGGACACAGTATTCCAGGTGAGGCCTGACCAAAGCAGAATAGAGTGGCACTATTACTTCCCTTGATCAAGACACTATACTTCTATTGATGTAGCCTAAAATTGCATTGACTTTTTAGCTTCCACATCACATTGTTGACTCATGCTCAACTTGTGGTCTATTATGACTCCTAGATCCCTTTCACAAGTAGTCTTGTTAATAATAATAATAATAATAAAAAATTTTATTTATATACCGCCCTGTGGCAATGCATCCATAAGTATAATTGTGAATTCCAGCCATCTTACTGATATTGTAGAGTTTTCCTACTGGTTTGCTTGCAAACATATTAGAAATGAATTTGAATATGGTGGTCTCTTGCAAAAACTTGAAAATGGTTATCTCCTAGACCTGTAACTGGATCAAGATGCAATTGTGTTTAGAGCAGACCGATTGGAATTAAAAGACACATTAATTGAGAAATGATTCACCATTAGTTTATGGCATGACTAGTGCTGTTGCTTTCCTCCAAATGTGGATGTCCTGTTAACATTTTGAACTGTGATATAGATGTATTTTTGTGGTAGCTACTTCAACAATAAATCCAATGCTCACCAGTTTTCATGTGTGCATACCTTTTAGAGGTTCCTTGCTTCAAATTTTAAGGTAAAACAGCCAATTTCCCTACTAGAACTATTTCACTATTGACCTACAAACTGAATACATCATATAAGTACACACCCCTTTCACACTTGCACAGGATGCCTGCTGCCCTACTTTCTAGTTGCATTCTGTTGTCTGAAAAGGGGATGTCTTAACTGCATTTTATTTAGAGAGTTAGGCTTCTACAAGCAGAAAAAGTAAGTGTGTAGAACAAACTTGTGTTGCTGTAAGGCAAGAAAATGATTGATTCTGTGTGGAGAAAGGAACTGAAGAAATGTGTGTCCTCATGTATGTAATAGGTTTTGCCAGAAGCTTATGTTGGATGGGAAAAGGAAAGAAAAGAAAATGACAATATATTTTTTCAGGGGTTTTCTGTTACTGTTTGCCCTCAACACCTCTGAAGATCAACAATGGCTGAAATGCTGTCTAGAAAAAAGATGTAACTAAACAGGAACCAAATATATCACACTGTATATTTAAAACTCTAATAAGCTAGACATATTTTCAAACTATCAATAAAAGATGGTAAGTTGGCACGAGTAAGAAGAGTTCACATTGGCTAACAGCTAGTCATAAATATACTGACAGGTTACTAGCCTTTTTCTTTCCATATAATATTTGCATATGGTATTTTGCACCTATTTTGGGCTTTCATGTGGTATTTACATATTATTTCCGTGCTTCTCTCATAGTATTCTGAATATATTTTGTATAAATTTCTTACCCCATTTACAAGATTCTATTCTGAAATCTCCAGACTCCAGAATACTAAGGATCATCTTCACTATCACCCAATGATGATTATGATGTCCTGTTTTATTGTTTAAAACTGTTTTTAATTGAAGTATTATTCCTGCACTAGTAGCAGTATCAGTGTGGGGAAAAGCATGCCATTTTGACTGATATTGTCAGGAGTAGCTTCAGCTACAGAATAGGCTTGTTAACTATACTTTCCTGCCTTCATGTTTCATATAGAGGGGAGTGGGTCTTTGTGCAAAGAACAAGAATCTACCCTCCATTTTACCATAGAGTAGAAAATATTTAAAAATCCTCCTCCTCCTCCTCCTCATCTCATTTGTCACTCCTGTTATAGATGCACCTCCAAAGTATAGGATAACTGCAGAGTGTTTCTTTAGTTTTCAGCAAAGGACAAATACCTTTTTATTTAAACAGGCCTTGGCATTTGACTGGTTGTGGCGGAAGAATTTTAAAGTGGTGTGTTGTATTTTTTACTATGATCTGAATGTGCTTTTAAGTATTCTGGTGTTTTTAAAGAATTCCTTTAATATATATATTTAAAACCACTTTTGTGTTATACATTAGCTATATTTTGTTTTAAATTATATTGTAAGCTATGTATGTTGGGTCTCATATTGAGGGAAAGGCAAGATATTAAATAAATAAATAAATAAATAAATAAATAAATAAATAATCTTACCAGCAATTGCACAGTTTTCCACAATGATTGCAATTCCTGTGTAAATGGTATGCTGTTACAAGTCAGAGAGTTCTATGGCGGTTCATGGTTTCCATGTCTGTGGAGTGTCGAATCAGTTTCAGGCTTCAGTCTGAACTTTGTATGACCTAACCAAGGTGCTGAAACATACCTTACCAAAAATTCAGCACTTTGGATAGCTCCATTGACGTTTGAACTAACCCCCTCAATGGATTCACTCTTCTACTGACATAGCTACCAGCTGCCACTGGGAGAGTTAAATTGTTCTGTCTTTTAGCATCCCCCCTTGCAATTCTCCCTTCAAGGAAATGAAGTTTGGAGTGTATGTTTAAGACTTCCAAATTAGTCCATTCTCTTCCATTCTCCTCTTACAAAATACAGAGAGAAGGAGAAAGAGAAAGAGTGAGAGAGACTGGCAGTGGCATAGTGCAATACTTATCCCCTATTAAGTGGTTGTGAAGTCTGAAAATTGGACAGCTACAGTAGACATCCTCATTGGATTTCCTGTTGCTTTGGAGAGAAATCTGAGAATGCCTTTGATAGAAAGGAAGTGATATGATAGAAAGTGGAATGGAAATCCCTCTAGGTTGGTTTAAAAAAATACAGGTTTCCAAAATCTCCACAGAGGAGTGCAAGACTCCAAAAGACTGAAGAAAGGGAGAAGAAAAGTAGAAGACTAGGGAGGGGCATCTAGGGAAGACTGCCCAGGAAAGATGGTGACTGGCAACTAGGAAAGCTAAGACAACCATAGGACTATAGAGTGAGCATTTGTGAACTTACATAGATGTTAACTATAAAATAATTGCATGATTAACATCTGAGTGCATTGATGTTATGTATTGTAGAGAAAGAGAGAGGGAGAGAGACTTTCTCACAAATGGCCCACTTAACTTTGTAAATGCCTAGCATTTCTCTTGTTATAACAATGCTATACATTGATGTGGCACAGAATGGCATAAAAACAGAGTATATTCAGCAATATTCACTAACATAGCAACTGTGTTTTAAATATATACAAGCAGAATTATAAAAATGTAATAACTAGCCATGGAAATAAACTGTATAGGTTCTGATCAGGTTATAAAAGAATAGACTTGTCCATTACAAAGGCTCCATTACAAAGTTGCTGTTCTTTATCCCACTTTCTTACAATGCACACAAGAATACCATAGTCCACTGTAATTGAAATTCATCACCATAATGATCAAAAACTGGATTAGTGTTTGATGGATCATTTGAAAATTTAACTTCATGAATGCTACTGAGATGAGAAGATGATGGAAATGCAAATATGCATATCAACAAGGCTTTCCACTTATGTACACAAGCCTTCATTCAGACACAAAATAGTAAAACAGGATAATATATTCTTCTATTTATAGAAAATATGGGACAATATAGGTTTTTGGGGAGCTGGCAGAGATGTAGGCAACTTTCAGATGTTCTGTTGCATGATAAAAATAGTGATACTGATGGTTACTGTTTAGTGCTGTGTACTGAAAACTCACTACATTTTTTCCTCAGGCAAGAATCCAAATTTTACTCTGTTGGGATAATGCAAGGCTTGAAATGAGCTGCTTTTTAATATCTCTCTTTGTTCCTTTCCAAACATTGAAGCCTTTTCTCCCACAGGTTTATTGAGATAGGACAAAATAAAGTTGCTGAACTAGAATGCTAATATTCATTCTAGCCAATTTGTATCAGAACCATTAGATGTTCATTAGAGGATAGTCAGGCAATTATTTCTGCTAGGAGAAATGCTTTTGATCACATACATGTTTTCATGGAAACAAGTCCCACAGAGTTCAGTAGGACTTGCTTCAAGTAATGTATAGACCCTTTTGGAATACTGAATATACCTTAATGTACCCGTTTGGATTGTAGCATACTATTCTATATCTGATTTTTAGTAGATAAATCCTATGGCAGAAATAGGTTTAGCACAGAGCAGATCCATTGCACCAATAACATTTATTTATTCATTTATTAAAATATCTTTACCTTTATTGAAAGATCTCAGGGCAGCTTACAATAAAATCAAATTAAAACAATAATTACAAAAGTTCTAAAGATTAAAATATATTAAATGGTTTTTCAATTTAAAAACAATTCAAACCTGTTAAAATAATCTGGAAACACAGTGCACGTGCAGCCTGGATAAAATTAGTTTGGATTCAAGGATTTAGTAGAAAATTAAGGTTTGCTTCTTTTTTTTTTTCACCTTGGTGCTGAAATAATTCCAGTGGTGGCACTAATCAGGCTTCCAGGTGGAGGGAATTCCACAACCAAAGTGCCATTGCAGAAAAGACCCTCTCCCATGGCCTTGCACAATGTATTTCTCCTACTGATGGGACACAGAGCAGGGCCTCTCCAATAGACCTCAAATCTCAGGCAGGCATATATAGAGAGAGGTGTTCCCTCAAGTATCAAATTCCCAAGCCACATAGGGCTTTAAATGTTATTGCCAGTGCACTGAATTCAGAATGAAAACATACTGTCAACTAGTACAATTCCTTCAGAACAGGTGTTATATGATATCCGAAAGGAATCCCAGTGAGCAGTCTGGCTGCTGCATTTTGCACTAGCTACAGTTTCTGAGTTATATTCAGCCCCACGTAGAGTGCATTGCACCAGATGCCACTTTCTATTTCAACCACCTACATTCTTGTCATCAATTTAATGGGACTGCTGTGCACCTTGTGTATACCGATAAGATTTTTCTTTTGTTAAAAAAATGATCATCACATGAAAAAACAAGACTGAAATAGAAGAGGATTTCCTGGCAATTTCAGCCATCTAAATGTTTGTTTTTTACTGCTCAGATAATTTACAGGTCACAATATCTCCTGTGGGAACTAGCTTCAATGTATGATGAATGCCAGAAGTATGGACTTCTGTCATCATTTTGCCCAGATGAAAGAAGAGTAAATCAGAATGTCTATCATAAATATAAACATAGGCCAGTGTGTGTGAAAAGGTTGTTCCCCAGGATGACTGAGGGGGGAAGCAGTGGGCGGCCCTGGGCCACCCCGGGAAGCTGTGCCGCCCCTGGAAGGAGTGCTAAAATAGCCACCTTCCACAAGTTGCTGAAGGTACGCTGCAAAAGGCTGGTGGCACACCTTTGGCAACTCTTTCACCACAGCGTTTGCGGACGCTGTGGCGGGAAGGCATCGTCGGAGAGCTGGCGTGAAGAGGGGCCAGCGCTCTGATGATGCCTTTGGGAAGGGGTTGGGGCGCCCACTGTGCGGCTGCCCCTCCCCTTCCTTGCCCCCAAAGTGGCCCTTTGTGCCGTCTGCTTCCCCCCTGAGTCTCAGAGTTAGTGTCAGGACTCAGCATATAAAATATGTTATCATTTACTGAGAGCAATGTTATATTCTTTCTCAAGGATAATTAGATAATATTCACTCATTGGGCTGTACCATTACAACCAATGGTGACTTTCCTATGCACTAACAGCACTTCAGCTTGTAAAAGGTGAGACACACCCCTTTTTTATAGCTCCCCTTCTTATTGCAGCTCTCCTATACCACCACTAATGTTTCTTTCCTCCCCTGTGAGCACAGGAATTTCCAGTAAGTAGCTAAACTAGTGAAAGTTGGTATAAACTGTATTTTATTGTGGCACCAGAGCTCTCTGACAGAGAAGGCTCAATGTCTCAGAAAAAAACCAGTTCCCATGATTCCCTAGCACTAACCCTAACCCTTAAAGTGGGCTCAATTTGCACTATTTCTGGCAGTCTGCAAAGACCCACAGCAAAAGGGCTGCAACAGTCACACACAAGCGTACACTCATATACTCATACAATAGCTATTGAAATAAAAGTAGGTTAAATGGGATAGAGATTAGAAAAATGGGACATACATTACTAGTACAGAGGCCAGGAGTCCAAATCAGAGAAAAAACTGCAGAAAAGATGGACTGAGATTGCTGCCTGAAAAGTGGTTAGCACATGTCTGACCTCACCCCCAAACTGAACACAAAGAACAACCAACTCCATATATTTTTCCACTTTGTGGGCAGATTCTTAGGAAACTGAGGCAGAAATTTCCATGGGAGGAAAATTTCCATGGGAGGAATTACCCTGGAAACAAGAGGGTAATAACATGTAGCTATCTTAAAGAGGTGGCAAATCCATATGGCCAGATCCTTTGTTGTCCACATGGGTGACAAGTAGAAGAGCCATCTCTGCCTCTGAAATCAGAAGAATAGAATTGAATTTCAAAGGATGCCTTTCTGCCTACATGTCCTTAGCAATTCCTGGCTGAATCACACTACTGTGCTTTCATCCAGGTTTACTTGACAAGGTACCCCTTTCAGGATAGAGTTTGACATCAAAGTTCAATTGGAGTCAAAAGAGGCTATTGGGGCTAGTAACAGGATCTTTGACTATGCTGCCACCCCTCTACAGTTGTGATAATTGACACTCTTTGAACCAAGAAGGCAAACAGCCATAGAAATGCTGTCCTGCTTGCATATGCAAAGAGGGTGAGAAAGTGGGACAAATATCCCAGCAGAAGTGAGAGTAGGCCAGCACCCAGTCAGCTTAAATAGCATTATACCCAAGTGTGGGGAAAGCCTACCACACCTTCCTCCATCTGGTTGACTCAGCCAATGAGCAGGCAGGAGGCTTCTGTTCCACACCTTGGTAAACCATACTGTAAACAGAATGGAAGCCCTGAGCTTAGTGCTTCTACAGTCTAATAGTTTTCTAAAAATTCTCAGGTTACATACATTGTGCAAGTGTCCGTATAACTTTCCACCCAGCTAATATTTCTGGCAGATGTTTAGATTACTTTTCCAGGCCAGACATCTAACTGGGCCTTCTACTGACTCTTTCCATGTAAACATCCCAATTCTCTCTCCTTGCTGTCAGAAAACCTTTAACACGTAAGTGTCAGGGAGAAACTAAATACACCAGAGATAGCCTTCACTGTATTAACTTCTTTTTCTGGAGGAAAGTCCCTGGAACTAAAGGGGCTTTTTAAAAAAAAATATCCCAGATGAAGCAATTTTAGCATCTGGCCTGATTGAAGCCATAATAGCCTTTTCCTTCACCAATGCCACCACTGATGTAAGGCCACAGAGGAAATGCAAAATACAGCAAAACAAAATTGTTTAATAGTCACACACAAACACACATATTATATATTAGGTGGTAAGTTACTTAATACATCAGAGTGCTAATTTACAAAATCAACTAATTTGAAAAAAATATTAGATGATGAATTCAATGCAGTACCTGGGCAGCGAAGGGCCGGCTTCAAACACCATTGGAGGCTATAAAAGCCTGTCCTCCTCACCTTCCCACCACTACCTGGGCAATGAAGGGCCAGCTTCAAATGCCAGTGGAGGCTTCAAGAGGCTGTCCTCCTCACCATCCCACCACCACCTGGGCAGCAAAGGGCTGGCTTCAAATGCAGATGGAGGCTTTAAGAGGCTGTCCTTCTCACCTTCCCACCATCACCTGGGTAGTGATGGGCCGGCTTCAAATGCTGGAGGAGGCTTCAAGAGCCGTCCGCCTTGCCATCCCACCACCACCTGGGCAGCGAAGGGCTGGCTTCATATGCCAGCGGAGGCTTTAAGACTTAGTGGCAGAGCAGCTGCGGAAGCTACGGGGCCGGGGAGGCTCAGGCAGATTTTTTAAAGGCCTCTTTTTACCACTATCCACAGGAGGAGTGACTGGGAGATTTAGCCCTCCTCTGCTCTAGGAACTTAAGGCCACCCTTTACATCGCCCCGGCGGAGCGGCAACAGTGGCAAATATAGCAGCAGGGACAACCACCATAGTAGCATGGTTGGGAGAGCTATGTGGCTCTATTGATCTCTCCAGTCGATAAGGCCGGGAATGTGTTGGGGGCGGGAATTGGACTTGTGCAGGGGAAAGGGTGGTATGGTTTGAACAGAGTGAACAGATGTTACAGAAGAAGGCGGGATTGCTGTTTGAAAGCTATCCCGCCTTCAGTTCACTCTGTTTTGCGAAATGGATTGGAGAGTGTACCTACCATTCTACAGAACCTTACTTTGCTCCTTTGCAATGCCAGGTCTGTTAAAAATAA
>CM034703.1:77848056-77864496 GCA_020142125.1 Phrynosoma platyrhinos
TTTCCACTGTATAAGAAACTCCAGGAGAACATGATCACTCCTGCCTAAAGAGTCAGCAAGACTTTGGGAAAAACCCATCAATATAACCATAATCCAAGTCTAGGCACCAACCACAGAGACAAAATAAGAAGAAATTGAAACTCTCTATGCTGGAATCTGGGAAGAAATTAATCACACACCAAATCAGGACTTCTTGTTAATCATGTAATTGGAATGCAAAAATAGGAAGCAGACCGGAATTAAAGATAGGAAAATTTTGCCTAGGATCAAGAAATGAAGCAGGAGAGCACCTAATGGATTTTCATCAGAGGTCAACAATCTGTTCATTGCAAACAATTCTTCAAATGACATCTGATGCATCACAGAATGCATCATTCAAATCTATTTATAACTTTAGAAGATGTTGGTGCTCTTATATGCAATAGACTTTTTTTTGTTCTTTAAATCAAATTTAACCTGCATTTCATTGGCAGCTAATAGGTTCCATGTTGTGGGGGGAACTAATCTGAGTTTTAATCTGAAATGTAAAGAACTGTCCAAGGTGTTGAAACCTATTCCTAAAATAAGTTCATTACCTTGGATAAATCCTTTAAAGTTTGGAATAAAAATGGAAAATTTCACCCACATGGAAGCCACTAGTCACCATTCTGAATTATATGATCTGTAGTAAACACATATTCTTATTCTTCATAGTAAACACATATTCTTATTCTTCCTAAATCTGCATAATTAATTCTGTGTTAGGAACTATTCAGGGTAAAGAAGCTCCACCCAATGAGCACTGAAACTCCATAGGAACTCCTGTAAGAATCTGAAGATCCTTCCTTTTCCATTACAAGACTCCATATAGACAACAAAACATATAGAAAACAAAACAAAAACAAGTCTAGCCTGTTCCTTCTCAATCTACTTTTTGTAACATCTTACCTGAAGAAAAGATTTATAGATCCTAGAAGCCTACAAATATGTTGTTGCCACTTTGGTTGGCCTAAAATATACATGAAAATATGATTTTTGAATTAATCTTATGGTCAATGCAGCTAACCATGCTTTCAATATGACTTGGGAGTATCAAAATTAGCCAGTGAAAGTAAAGGCTGCTATGCCATTTGAAAATGGGACATTGGCTAGCATCCTGTCCATTAATTATTATGCTGTAAATTGAGCTTAGACCATCACAGTTTACTTTTTTTAGTTGTTGTGGTGGTTGGAATTCTCTATCAACTGTACAAGGACCCTAAATCCCCTACTAACCCACCTATCCTTTCTCAACTTCAGCCCCCTGAACGTAGCCATTTCCTCATTTGTGGAGAGTGGAGGTGGCAACAAACATGTGTCCAGACAATTTCTTATCAACTGGATGCAGAGCAATGGCATCATATGGAGGTACAAAGTACCTAGAAGTCCCTGCAGATGCCTGTTGCTTCATATCCTATAGGTATAGGAAGGTAGCTGGATGCTTTCCCCTGCTCTCCACTGGCTGGGAAATTGCTTGTTTCAGGGAGCTACAACTGAGAAAAGATGAGTTGGAAGACTTGGATGGGAAACTATTGTAGCTATGGCTCTTAGCTAAGTCCTCCAATGAAGGATTGTTGTCATACTCTGGCAGTTCTTTTCCTCTGACCACCAGGTAAATTAACACAATCTAGTTTTTCTTGACTTCCTTGAGTCAGCCAAGCATTTAAAACTATCTCCAGCCTCATGGATATCAAGAGTGCCTTATTGCTCTTTGTTTTCTACTAGGATAATGAAGCCAAGGCTTAAGGCAATTCTGAATTTGGAGTAGGATTGTGCAGGTTGGATTGGGAGGATGGTCGGATTGCTGGGAGTAGCAAGTAAGATTTTCTCCCCATGGGAAGCAAGTAGGGAGTAGCATTTCCCTCCCATGGAATTTGGAAGGTCACATTCCTTGCCCTGTCCCATTTTTTTCTACTTAAAAAAAAAACCCATAAAAATTCTCCTACATCCCCTAGGGACAAGGGAACTTTTTCACAAATGTTTGGGAGACTCCCCAAATTTTCTGATTAAAGCAAAAAAGCCACTGCTGGGAATAAAACATTCAAAGGAAGGGGAATATTATATATGAGTCATGAGGGCATCTTAGTAAAAAGAAACAACAACATTTTTGGCAAAAAAAAAACTGGAGATGTTTTGAGGCCCTCAGGGGCCTCAAAACAGCCTTGGGAGCAAGATGCGATCCTTGGGCTGCACCCCTGATGTACAGACAATTTCAGATAAACCATAATGCATACCACCATGTACCCATTATATCTCAATACAGCTTACTTTGTAAGTGAATATAGAAAGTTTTCCTATGCTCATTGATTCCTTCTCTTGGAGACTTTCTAACTCTGTTTGGCCAGCTGCAGTGTTAGAGCTCTCTACAGAACAGTGTCCTGAACAGAAGTCTAACTTCATTCTGAGTAATCAGGACATTGGAGGTGTGGCTTATATTCACATTCCCAGGTGAAATAAGGCATCAGTTTCCTATCCCTTTAATGGTTGTGTAGAATTGGAAATTTTAGCAAGTGTAGTTCCTTATCTCACCATTCTCATCACTGCCCCACTTTTAATCTTCAACAGAGATGCTCATGTTTTCCCAATTACCCTATTTGCCACAGTGTAGATCTTCCTCCTTATGAAGTGATAGATTTGTGATTTGAAAGGATTCATTTTTTTCATTTGAAAAAGTGCAAGTGACCTGCTCCCTTTGTTGAAATGAATGAAGTAACTTCCCTGTATTTCATGGTATATGCCATCTGGTCAGGAAATTAAGCATCTTTGTCATTTTGTGTGACTGGATGAATTGTCTTTCTCCAGCTTTGTTACTTTAATTTTCTTTTTCAGTTCCATGAATTCCTTTCTGACTGCACCTCAGACTTAACAACAAACCCAAATATTACAAAGGACTTACATTTTGGTATGTATGAAGGCTCTGGAAGAGTATTTTTCCTTACAATTCAAAAATGTATAGTTCAGCATTTTCTAATTCAATGGTAAGAAAAATACAACTGTAATAAATTTTGAAACTATTGGCTGTGAACATTTTCCTTTCCTCTCCAACAGATGCTGCTGAGGAGGAACTGAAACATTTGTCAAAATATCAGGAGTTGCTGGCATAAATTTATGGATGATTTTTCTATTGCACAGGTGGGTAGTAATTCCTTCTCCCTCCAGTCCATGAACTATCTTCATTTTAATTATGTTCATTTAACATAGTGCAAAGCAGCTTTCCCCAACCTGCTGCCCTACAGATGTTTTGACCATATCTGGGGGAAGAATAATACAGGTATAGAGAGTCTCTCCAGTTCCATCACTGTTCAGTGATATCATTCTATTATTTTCAATGGAAGTAGCTATTGATTCACCATTCATTCTGTGGAATGTATAAAAAGAGTAACCTATCCTTTCTTTCTGGTCCAAAAAGAAAATTGGCTGAATATCTGTTTCCCCTCCTCATCTTTGGTTTATAGCCGATATATCTATTTGTATTTCTGCTTTAATAGTATAACCTCTCCACCTTTAAAAACCTTTAAATTTAACATATCAATAATAATAATAATAATAAGAAGAAGAAGAAATTTTTATTTATAGCCCGCCCCTCTGCGCGGCAATCAGGGCGGGTTACAGCATTTTAAAAAACAACTAATAAGATACAGAGCAATACTTTTACATAGCAAACACAAACTTATTTTCATGATTAGTTAGTTCTGCAATATGGGATACCCATGTTGGTTCTATCATTTATTCTTGGTTGTTGTATGCCTTCATTTCTGGTGACCCTAAAGTGAACCTATAATGGATTGCAATGGTTAATTTGTCAGGATAATATAGGATATGTTTATTACAATTAATTAGATAAAGCTAAGCCAGGTAGATAACAACAAAGATTTATGTTAATACGCATTTAATTGATAATTATAATATACACTATATTAGTGGAGAGAATAAGTTAAGATAAGCATTGTGATATATATGATTTAATTTGAACTTGAATTTAAATAAGGAAGAAACTAAGAGAGTAATAAGAAGTTAATAAAATGATTTTCATCATTAGGCTTGGTAGTGAGGAAGTTTAACTGTTTGTTCTTGTGTATTGTATTGTATTATGTATTTTTATTGTGTATTGTACTGTTGGTGTTTTGTTTTTGTTTGTTTGTTTGTTATATTCAATATGCAACAATAAAATATTAAAAGAAATAATGTAGCTTGAGACCACTTTAACTGCCCTGGCTCAATACTAGGGAATCATGGGACTTGTAGTTTCTCTGAGACACTGAGGCTTCTCTGTCAGAGAGCTCTGGTGGCACAATAAACTACTGTTCCCATGAGTCCCTAGCACTGAGCCAGGGCAGTTAAAGTGGACTCAAGTTGCATTATTACTGACACTCTGTAAAGGCCCTCAGTCTCTAGGGTCCTAATTCCATGTCATGCCTCACTGTTGTTTTCTGAAGAAGTAGCTGAGCATTTTGGGAATGGTATTTGTTGTTTTTCCTCAGAGAAATGACCCATTTCGTCTGGTCAAAACTTGGAAACATTGGCAATAGTGTTAACTTCTTAATGTTAATTTAAAAAGTATTTCAGTATTTTAAAAAAAACATGGCATTAATAATATGTTAATAGGACATTGGTTATATATTAGAAAAATCAATTAATATGACTAAAATTAATATGAAAAATGGCCAAAACACCCCACCCAAATTACCTCTCAGAGTAATGAATTAAATTGATATGAACCATTAGTTGGTTGCAGAAAAAATGTTGATACCAGTGTGATTTAACAATTAAAATAATGAGGTTTTAATATTATTTGAATGAATATAGGGCAAGGAATTAATTTCTAATGAATTATTTTCAAGGCCACTGTTCTCTAACAAAATCAAGCTTCTGTCAGTATACCTAGCCCCTGGCTGTTGCCCAAGGCAGGCTTTGTTGGAGCAGTAAGATTTAGTTATGAGACACTGACTCCAATCTGTTCCTCTCTATACTCTCCCATCTGCACAGTCTGAGCCCAGTTTAAGGAGCTTAGTTCAGGTTGCCATGCACCTGC
The DNA here is from genome assembly GCA_020142125.1 of Phrynosoma platyrhinos. Lineage (NCBI taxonomy): Eukaryota > Metazoa > Chordata > Lepidosauria > Squamata > Phrynosomatidae > Phrynosoma > Phrynosoma platyrhinos. The sequence continues at coordinate 77,853,107 of CM034703.1, forward strand.
ATTCTGATGGTGACTTACAACCTTGCCAGTCTACTGTCTTTATTTATGTTGGCTCATGCCAAGTCGAACAGCAATGTGCAGCTTCCCAACACCTTACGGAGCTAGATTTAATGCAGTGTCTGACAACTTCTCAGTATATCCATTTTACACATAGTATAAATCCTTAAAACCTTTACCTTTGAACTCTTTCAAGTTATGAACCATAATTTATGATATATAGTAGCAAGTGTATAATTAATTGCAACAGACCAATTAAAATATTTTAAGTGAAATATACTGCCATATTAATATTTTCTCTTTTGAATAGAACAAATCTTTGTTACAACTAGAGACCAGCACAAGGGAGTGGCGTACATTCAATTAAAAACATAAAAATAAAATAGCCACAGATGCTGGCGAAACGTCAGAAAGAAACTCTTCTAGAACATGGCCACACAGCCCAAAAAAAAAACCCCACAAAAAAACTAAAAATAAAATATATCTATGTTTAAAACATACAAAATGGATATATCCTTTGTGTTTGTTGATATCAATATTCTGGGTGGGGTGGGGAGATGCAAATTTGCAAAATGCAACTAGCTTTTAAAGTAATAAGAAATATCATTTTATTGTTGTTTTCTACTGCATTGTGTAGACTTTGTTGTCTTCTTGACATTGAAAATATTTTGGAAAATCCCTTAAATTTAAGGGTTTTGTTTGTTTATGTTTCCAGTGAAAAAGTAAGTTTAACGCTCTGACTTCTTTATCCTTAAATGATCTATGCTGACTGGATAATTTGTCAGAAATGAGTCAAAAATTTCTGGTGAATATAATCATATCTGATCCTTGCTATGCTTTCTTATTATTATTACTGTCTTCTCCAAGAAATTTTGCACTGATTCAAGCTTCATCCTACTCTCATCCTACCTCTTGGTGGATTTTTACTGATAAACATTCCTGATTTCCTAAAATGAAAAGAAGCTCCAGGGTCAGCATTATAGTGTTTAGTTGCTTTTGGATGAGAGCGAAAGATTTTGGGAGATTTAAGATTTCATAATCTACTTAGTTACAAATATATATTCAGTCAATTGGAAGCAGCAGCCTCCTAAGTACATGAAGACAAGACATCACAACTTCTAACCCCCCTTTATATGCTCAGAGTGCCACCTTGTCCCAGAGTGTGTACATTTTAATCAACCTCAGCAATCAACATAATCAGGCTACCTACACGAATGTGAACTTGTTACATACAGGGTTTCCCTGTCCCTCCAGGAAGCTGAAGATCTTTGAAAGTCAGGGAAGTAAGTCTTCTATCAATAAAGGAGCATTAATGTTCTTTTGTTATATTTCAGAGTAAATGTTATTTGTTGAGTGATAAACCCCTTCACAAAATGACCAGACTTAAAACAGCAGACTCAGGGTGGGTCTACACTGGCTAGAATATTCTGGGCTGTTCTCAGAGTACACTGATCCTGAAGCTGCCCAAATGTCCCCATTAAGTGGGCACTCCAGAACAACAGCAAGTGGCTGCGTACATCCATATTCTGCTGTGACACCCACCACTGCTGATGTGAGTTGGTTCCTCTGCGGCTGAAAATGAGGTACCTAGCATTAATCACATTGCACACTCAGAGGGAGTGACTCATACCAGTGGCAGCAGCACTGAGTGGCACAGTGGGACATGTGTGTAAATAGCTGTCTGGCATCACTCTAGTGTGCTGGATTTTAAAACTGGTTTAAGGCGGAAATTGCCATTCAAAACAGAACTGGCCTTTCTGCATGAAGACGGATGGCAACTGAACTGGGGCTTTGACTCCTTGTCATGTGGACAGAGTGATGGGGAGGGGGGGGACTGGTCTAAATGACCCATGTAGACATGCCCTCAGAGTAGGTTACATAATAGTCACAAAATTCTGCCACTTGCCTAGTTCTCAGAAATTCCTCAGTGGTGAATAGATGGATTGTTCAGTATTTTCATTGCTTCTTACTTCAAAGTCATTCAAACAAAATTGGCAGACTCTTTGCTTTTAGTGATATGAGAATTTGGAATGTCCAGTTCCTGTTATTTCCATCTCTTCTCTGAATGAAATTGTGATTCCAGGCAATGCAGTTATAGGAACCACAGCTTCCTATTATTTTGAACATAGTAAGACTAGCACTGAAGTATCACTGGTCACTTGTCAAATGTTGTCAATACAAGTGTCCTGCAGTCCTAGGAATCTAATTAGTATGGATGAATTGTAGCAATGAACACTTCTTCAGCAGGGAAGATGACCTCATTTAAATTGATCCACACATACATATAAATGAGTGTCAGGCAACCAAGGACTCACTTTATTTGACATATCCTCTAAACTCTTCTTTAAAACATATAATACCTCTTTAACATTATATCTTTTACCAAGTCACTGACACTGATCAATAGCCATTTTATATGCTTAGCCTTGTGTGTTGAGGCGTAAAACACTAGATACAAAGGCTCTTTTTAACTGATAAGGTTATATTGACAATGAAATATTCCATTTATTCTGTAAAGATACAATTGTACCATGTTGTTTTAGTGCTATATGATTTCATATATATTTTAGAACTAAAATAAAATGTAATCTCATTGATTCACAAGAAAAAAAGGGATAATTAGACAAAAGATTCTATCAAGAGGGAGAAAAACATCCACAATAAATGTTTTAAATATATTGGCCATGTGTCATTCCGTCCTGATTCTGATTCTGACACTGGTAAAATATTTTGGATTTATGTTTGTATAAGCAATAAGATGTATTATTTATTTGTATTTCTGCACAAAAAAGGTACAGTGAATTAGTTAAGACAAGCAACAGTACAATAAATTGGCTATTAGCCTTAAAAAGGTGGGGAATAAAGCATTTTTATTATTTGATTCAGTTTAACAAAGGTCCAAAAAACACTGCAGAAATAATTTAGTTTGAGACTTTTAACTTCCCTGGCTCAGTGCTAGGGAATCCTGGGAAATATAGATTATTGTGCCAACAGAGCTTCCTGATAGAGAAGTCTAAATGTCGCACAAAACTACAGTTTCCAAAATTCCCTAGCACTGAACTAGGGCAGTTAAAGCGGTCTCAAACTGGATTATTTCTGTAGTGTGTTTTGGACAAAGGATACAAAGTTCTGAAGGAGATTTCTACACCTTCAGAGACTTCTCCTTCCCATATGAAGCTTTTTTTTCTTTCCACAGTGCACTGGGATACCTGTCAAGCTGGACAACTTACTGGATAACATACTTGCAAAAAATGCAGGTAACATACTTGTGTCTTTCTAATAATCTTTGTAGGCCTCTTTGTAGAAGTCCTGTTCTGTAGTAAAGAAGTCATAAAACACTATTTAGAGAGGCTTTCCTGAGGTGCACTGCTGGAAAATGGCTCAATATCTTCTGCTTTATTGAGGACACAATAGGATATGTTTTCAAAGAACTGTTCATTAGCTGTTCAACTTGGCTTGACAATAATGGTAGTCATACTACTAAATCACTGCATGATATGCTGAAAGCATTCTTTCCCACTCAGTTAAATCCATGTCAAAGGATAACCAGAGTGAAAGGCATGTACTGTATACTAAAACATTTGCTGAGATATCATTGTTTTTAAAACTATTGTTATATTCACTCATTTTACAAAGGATAGCTCAAATCCACAGAAGGTAGGGAAAAACTGTCCAATCCAGTTATCTCAGTCTAAACCCTAAGGCAATTTTTCCCAAATTTGAGTCCCCGGATCTTGTTGGACTTTACCTCCCAGAAGTCCCACCAAGCATGGTCAATGGTTAGGGATTCTGGGAGCTGTAGTGAGGATCCTGACTTTGGGATCTCAGTCTCATATTTAAGCCCAGGCATAGCAAAATGTGGCAACTTACATTTCAAAAGTTTATGATTTTAAGATCTGCTAAATGTACCTTATTTCATTATTCAAGCAAGGCAGAATATCAGTTCTTACAACACATAGTACATATTGGACAGAAATAACTGGTGCATAAATTCTGTTATAACATATAATTCCACAAAAGAAAGTGATATTCTCCAAATGAAAAATCATACATAAAATAAATAATGGCTATACTTTGTCATTTCCTTGGTGATATCAATGTATTTGAACATACTTGGAGAAAAATATGTTGAATGCCAAATTAAAGAAATAAAGATCAGAACGCTCCTTTAGCTGTACTTCAGAGAGATAAAGAAGAATGTTATAATTAAGCAGAATGGGACCAAGATACATCTCCAAGCCATCTAAGGTTGTAAAGCATTTTCAGCATAAAGTGAAGGATCTGATCAGAGCCAGGCATTTTGGAGTGGTTTGGTGCCCTTTAGGAGTCTTGTTTCATTCTAGAAAGAAATTCCAAGAGTTCTGCTACTCATTTAGGCTTCTATAAATATTTATGAAATTTATAAATATTTTATTTATACAAAGACTTTATGGGAGAAGAGGGGATGCCCATAAAATGTAGCCACTCAGGAAATACATCCAGTAGTATAGTAACAGGCAGTCATGGTTTTGTGTAATTGTGGCATGACACCCACAGCCTTCTCCTCTCTGTGATGAATCTTGAAAAATAAATCTGGAAACTGTTGACCTTCAGCCAGCTTGTTCACAATTCAAGAACATGTTTATTTAGACTATCCATAGACTTTGTGTTGAGATTGTAAAGCATTCTAATTAACAATGCCTTTCTTAGACCTTGGAATGCTTAAATTGGAACAGATGGTTTCACTTCTGCAGCCCTTTCATTCCAAGTGTATGTTATGCCACTAGAGGAAATTCTCAGGGATTTGAGAGTGTAATACCTCCAATACAGGCCACAGCTGTAGAATTCTGTATTGCAGAACTCTTAAACATAAAACCATGGGGTCTTAAAGGACCTTTGGAATCCCAGTGGAACCTTCACTGAGCATACTGTATGCACAAAATATGGAAGCCTCCACAGAGTTAGGAAGCAAAAATTCATAGTAGAATCAGAGATGATGATTGTAAACGCCATTTCAGTAGCACTATAGGTTGAAATTATCTATGCAAAGAGTATGAAATATATAGGAGACTGCAGTACCCAGACACACAGACCAGTGTAGCGTGGAATTCGTAATTTGCTTGCATTTGGCAGCCAAAAAAATAAAGCATAGCAGGCCTTACCAATGGAAGATAAAAGAAAGTCTACTAGTAGGCGCTTGGGTGATCTGCAGTACATTGGGAAAGATTTATAGTTCCCAAGAACATTAACAAAAATCTCTAAGATAAGAGCTGACTTAGGGCCTCTACAGATGGTGCTTTGGGCCATCTTGGAGGCAGGGAAGGGGGGGCAGCCACACAACAGGCACCCCAACCCAATGCTGAAGATGTCATCATGGCGTGCACCATCAGGACATTATCACAGCGCAGCATCTTAACATGATGCACCAGAAGAGGTGCAGAAGAGCCGCACAGCAGCTCTTGATGCATCCCTTCTGCTGGCTCCAAAAGGACCAGCATTTTAGGGCTGGCAGAAGGGAGGATTGGGGTCGAGGTGTGGGGCAGCCTCAGCCCCAATTCTCCATTTCCCAGAGATGCCCAAGGCCACAAGTCTGCATCCCCCCCTTAGATGTCATTGTTATAGCAAAGGTTGACAGTGGGATGTGCAGCAACTCCATGAGTAGGGTTACATTGGGAAAGTACTGCAAATGTGGACAAGATGCTAAGCTGCTAGTATGAGTAAGAAGTACAACATGTCTCCTTGAATCCTACCCTTTGTGGCTGGTTGTCCAGGAAGGAGATAAAGGGCCTTTACAACAGACTGACAGAAATAATGCAGCTTGAGGCCACTTTAACTGTCCTGGTTCAGTGCTAAGGAATCATGGGAACTGTTGTTTATTGTGGCACCAGACCTCTCTGACAGAGAAGGCTCAATGTCTCATAAAAAACTACAATTCCCCTGATTCCCTAGCACTGAGCCAGGACAGTTAAAGTGGCCTCAAGCTGCATTATTTCTGGCAGTCTGTAAAGGCCCAAAGCTAGATCTAAATTGCAATGTATTATTAATGTATCTTACAGAGAGGGAAGCTTTCGATCTTGTTTAAAAGTGGTAGCATGACTGTTTCTTTAAAAATCCCTCCCTAGATTTTCTGGACTTTAACAGTTATAGACCAGTGTCAAATCTTGGCCAAGATGGGCAGTTGCCTTTCAACTCCAGGCAGATACAAGTTTCAAACTAGTTTCAGATCAGGTTAGGGAGCTGAAACTGCTGTGGTTGCCTTAGTAGTTAATAGAGAGAATGTGTCCCTGCTGGTGCATTTCAGTGGCTTTTAATCCCACTGACCTTTTAGATAGCCTGGTTTGAGGGCACTGTGTTTCAATAGTTCTGATCCTATCTCTCCAGTAGCTTGCAGACTCTAGTACTTAATGACAGCTGCTCGTTTAAAAAGGAGCTGTTAAATGGCAAAGCCCAAAGTGCTATTATATCTCCAATGATGTTTAACAGAGGGAGAGGTAAACTAGAGCAGGAGTTCCCAACCTGTGCTCCAGTGAGTCCTTGGGGCTCTGTGTGCACTTTGCAGGTGCTCTGCAGCTACTCCAGGAAAATGAAATAAATTAAAATTGAATAAAATTAAGTAATGAGAATATATTCTGATATATACTCCTATAATTTGTAAGATATACGGTAGTCCTCTTAGAGGCTCCACCATAGGAATACAGGCTGTGAAAGTCAAAAAGGTTGAGAATCCCTGATCTAGAGGCATGGGTCAAGGTGCTATGAGTATTACACACCCAAATATACTTCTTTATGCCTTCAGTGATAACATCAGATAAGAAAAGTTTGTCTTGTTGATCTATGGTTAGAAAGTGTGCAGAGTGTATGCAGGACTGCCTTTCACCAGCTCCATACATCTCTGGATCTGTAACTTGCTGCAGCCTTACAGCATTCCATGAACAAGACCAGAGACCAAATTCTCTTCAAAAGAAGGGCCTTTATTCTTCAGTTGCAGAATTAACATGATAACTATTTACATTGTAGAACAGCCATTAACAGACACAAAACAAAGAAAACTCCATGCCAAGCCCAGCAAGCCACTCAAGGAAAAAACTCCACCCCCAAGGTGATACCTTTATAGACATTTGCTAAACAGCTTCTAAACCCAGTCTTCTTCCTGTGTCTTGTGTCATGTGACCAGTGGTTCTCACACACACTGTTGACCTATTCTGTTTTCTTATTGCATCCAATGTTCCCAGACACAGACTGACCTTGGCTACTTTGTTTTTGTGTAATCCACCTGCAGGCTAAAGCTTTCACAGTTAGAAACTTTCCCACATCTGTACATTTCCACTTTGACTACAAAAGCCAACATGTCTCCTCTGAATGAATGCCTGGAGGAGGTAATGGCCTGCACGAGGATAAACAAGCTGAATCTCAATCCAGGTTGGCTGTGCTTCTGAACTGATTTGTCCAAGTATTGGCCCAGACAGAAGTGGCAGAGGGTTACCTGATCCCCTTCCCCACTGCCATTCCCTTCTCATTTTGTGTCATGTCTTTTTAGATTGCAAGTCTGAGGGCAGGGAACTGTCTAAGTTCTAAGAATCTATGTGGCTAAGGAGCGGGGTATAAATACAATATATACATACATACATACATACATACATACATACATACTTGCTGGCTGCTTATTAGTGTTCTTGTGTCCTATTGGGTGAGAGAAAAGTAGTCAGGAAGTGGGTCAGAGACTTGCTTAAAAGAGCAGCTCAGAAAGTAGGTCACATACTTGTCTGTGGCCAGTAGCTCTCTATATAGCTGCACTCTATATAGCTCTGAGTCCCTGGAGCTTCCCAAACAAGGATCTTTTGTATGGGTGTAATTAGATTTCCCCAAGCTTTCAGGACTTTGGCTATTTTTGATTATGATGATAATGGTGATGATGAAGAAAACTATGTGCTTTTGAAAAGTTAAGTTTCAGTTCTTGGTACAATTCATCAAATTTACTCCCATGCACTCAGTTGCAATTCTGCACTTACAATTTGCTTTGAGGAATAGCCTGGCAATGATTATGCTGTCTGCTCCCTTGGTTAATCCTACATCATCATTTAAAATAGCTACTTTCCCTTCATATCTATGCTGAGCTAAGAAATGATAGCCCAAGAAATTGCAATAGAAAAAATTGTCATGATCTAAGCTGATTTGCATAAGTAGCACCTTTGGAGAAGAGATTGGAAAGAGAAGAAAGATCTAGCTTGAGAGGGAGGATGTAGATGAGCATGATGACAGAACCCATAAAGGGGATGGAAGAAGGAAATACAGTGGAAGATTCACTGTGCCCAATGCAGAAAGGAATTCTGTTCCATCATCTTGCTTCTGCTTCTACTGGGCCCATTTGCTTTATTTACTGTCAGACCTAAATTTTGTTCTGCAAAACCACAGAATCTTGAGAAACAATGAAGGCCAGTGGCCTTCATGTCAGTGGCATTGTGACTCTGTTCTTAGTTTTGATTCAGACTTTAAAGGCATTATCAAAACTGGTAAATTTATCTTGGGGCTAGAATTCAGCACCTTTCAAATCAAGGATAAAACTCACTGCAGATTCACCACACCTTGGATGCGAAAGCCTCCAGCAGTTACTGCTGGGAAAAGTATGGAGAGACTGGAGAAGTCTCTCCATACTTTAGAAGATAGAAGTAAGATGGCATCATTCTAAAAATTGTATTAATAGAATGGCTGTAACCTCTGTTAGGATTTATTCTACCCTCTCCCCACTACTACAGTGTGAAAGAGAAAGAAGTAGTGGAAGTTTCCACAGGAGGTAGCAGGTGATTTTGGAATTTAGACCATCCTTGCAAGGTTAGGCTGCTCTTCATTCTGAAAAGAACAGATTCCTATTAGTTAGGCCTAACAAGAACAGAACTATTGAACCAATTGTTGACTCCTGAATCAACATGTAGATGAATCCCATTGATCCACTAGGTCTATTGTAGATGGGACCAACAAAAGATATAAGCTTCTGTCTGATCAGTTGTCTGGGAAAGCAGCCAAATGCTGATAGCCAAACTAAAAATAAACAAAGAAACTTCTCACAGAGGTTATAAAGTTAAAGCAAATCTTACAAATAAAGGCAAAGTCCAGTAACAAAGGTCCATGGGATCAAGCCAAGGGGGCCAACCAAAAGTGTAGTTAAGCAGTCCAGAAAGGTCAAGGGCTCCAGAGAATCAGGATGATCAGGCAGTCTGAGAATCAAAAGTCCAATCCAAGAAGACAAAGTTAAGCTTTCACCAGCAAACCGAGATAGTCTTTGACCATTCCCATGATTATATAATCAGCTATCGTTAGTTCAGCTGTTTTTTTATTAGTTGGTGTTTCTCATAAAGCCTTGGAGACTGCCGGAGGCATGCCCTTTCATATCTTCTCTGGCTGAAGGTAGGTATGTCTGCATCCTCTTCCTCCTCCTCCTCCCAGTTTCTTCTGAGGCCACAGACTCTGCTGGGTCACTCATGGCAGAACTAGGTCCAGACTGAGGCTCAGATTCAAGCTCAGGGTCAGAGTCCTTCCCTGAGTTCTCAACCAGGCTGGGCATGACATCAGTGGCCCTTGAGACACTCTCCAAGGGACCATGTGAATTCACTGATAGTTTAATGTTTTAGATAGACAGACCAGGCAAAGTATATTATTTATCTTTAATGACTGTATCTGCAAAGGATAGCTAGGATGCACAGTGTGGCTTTTCCATTTTTAATGTGAAATTTTGAATGAAAAATGGAACTATGTTTTGGTGACAAGGCAGGTTTCTGATCTTTGTCCCTGCAGCTGAGTGAATGCATTTCCATTTTTTTCCCAGACCTTCCTGGTAAATGCAAGAAGACTGCCTCAGTACATGTCTTCATTCACCTTCACTGCATATCCAAATAGGGCTAAAGTGTTCAGTAAATTTGTAGTAGGTCTTTTCCCTCTCCCTTCTGAAGTTTTGTTTGGAAAGCAACCATATAGTAATATCAGGCAACTATGTACCATTTATAAGCAAAGCAATTAATATCTTCAAGGGAAATAAATATTCTTTTTGTTGGTGTAGCTCAGGTTATGCCAACTTAAAAGAGCTATTCAGACTTTTTCCCCTGGCAATTTCACTTTCATTATCCATCCCATTATAGCTCCCAAACTGCTGTGCCCAGGAGTATCTATTAGCAAGTTTCATGTAATTTCAAAATACATTAATCTCTGTAGTCTGTAAAATTTCCCATACGCATTAGTATACAGTATATGAAACCTAAAATTATACCAGGTATTTTTTAACAACTAATATGTTTTGAAATAAATGGGTGGTGTTACCCCAGGATCCAGCCCTCAGTGCATGTCCTCAGCTCTTCAACCTTAAGATATCAAATCAATAAAAAAGGATGGTTGTTGGCAGGTAGCCACTGGGGGGCTCCCCTGTGCAGGAAACCAGCCATAGCATATGAAGACATCTGGATGGCTCAGCATGGGAGAAGCTGAAGGCATTTGGCTAGAATTATTCCAGGTTGAAGTCATCATAATCCCTTCACTGAGGACAGTGATGGTGGAGAATTGGACTTGGAGATTATTGCATACAACAGACAATAGGAATTTCCTTCTGGGAATGAAACTATTTTTGTCTGAGAACATTCTGTTGATTGTCTGCTTGTTCTTGTATATCACAATCCATTCTGCTCCCCTATGAAAGTCACTTAAGCCTTTCAAATCCTGAAACACTACCCTCAAGTCCCATTTCTTGCTATGAATACAGGTGCCAGGTTAATAGCAAATCTGTCTAGTTTAGAGCAGCACAGAACTTCTGTTTGATTTAAGCTGGACACCTCAGTAGCCAGTCACCACATGTGTCACAAATGGCTACTCAGCCATCCTCATTCTGGTAACTCTGAAATTGGAGCTACATCTTGGATCAGTACAGTATTACTTCTTAAGCACCATGAAACTCACTATTGCCTACCTCCTTTGCTTTGTTAATTTTTGTATGTGAGAGTGAACTTGTGAGTGTGTATTTCCCTTTTTAGATAAAGTAATTATGAAAACCGCCTCTAGACTTCTCCATTGTGATGTGACAATTATTTGTCATGGTTCACTAAAGACATGAATTTGTGATTTTTCACCTCCTTTAATTGTTTTATGTAGGAGCTGAGAAATTTGCCCCATGATCGGTGTGAAAATGTTTGCATGGTTCAACTGCAAATGAAGTAAAGGGATAGGAAATTCCTTTTGAAGTTCCAAACTGTTTTATTGTTTTATGGCATCATTGCAATAAAACTTCAGGAGTGCAAGAGTGGGTTAATTTTCACACTCAAGTCACATACAAAGCTGTCTTGCCAATGAGGTGCTAAAATTGTGTGTTGGTGTTGTTTTGCAATGACTGGATTGTCAGGGATGATGGGAGTTGTAGCTCTTCACCTCTGGCTCTA
>CM034703.1:77879169-77890868 GCA_020142125.1 Phrynosoma platyrhinos
TTTGTCAAAGAAAACATTTTCTCTTCAGGAAAACCAGCTTGCATAGCAAGGACAGAGACAATGTGGAAAGGATTTCCTAACAAACAGAAAACTGCACCAGGAAGAATAATAGACCAGCAAGAACTTTGTGCAGGTTTCTTTCAGTATTTAAATATCTCAAATTGTTAAAGGATAATTGTTCTGTGGAGAAAAACACATGACTCATGTTTTTCTGTGAAATCTGTTTTCTGTGAAGAAAATGATTTTCCTTTGCAGAAGATTCACCCTGACACTCAGGTGGTGGTGGGGTATTTTGCAGTGAGTGCCCTGGAGAGCTGACACCAGGCTGCGTAACCCCTTTGTCCAACTGCATGGAGGGAACTCTGCCTTCCTGAGGCTGGAGGGTCTCGCAGAGCTTCAGATGAGAGCTGGGGGTCAAAAACTCACCCTCAGCTCTTGTGAAGTTCTGTGGGACTTCATAGTCTTGCAAAACATTATCTGGGACTTCCAGGCCTCATATTGGCTGATCCCACATGACTGCCACCATTCACGGATCAGCAGCTGATTGAGGAGGTTGGCCTTTGGCACTCGCCAAATTTAAGAGGCCTAGCAGCCCAGATTCCTTTTGTTTCAGGTAATGAGGAGAGAGAAATATATACTTAACTTCAGGTAATGAGGAGGGAGAAATATATACTTAAATTTTATACTTAAAATTTCCCTTAACTAGCTGGTGGATTGGACCATTTATGCAGGAGTATTAACTGAAGTGGAACCTAACTGCTGTTGTGTAGGCAGCAAAGTACCAGGACATTTTCAGGTCCCACAATTCAGTTAGGGGCTCAGCTTGATTGCAGTACAATGAGCAATTCCATATGTATAAGGCAGTCAACCCAGTCCTACATTGGAACCAGAAGCATTTAGAGTTATGATCTGATATAACGGTGTGCAAATGGGCCTCCCCTTACAACCACCATGACAGTGGCTATGTCCCTACTGGCAGTCAGTCAAAAGGGAACTTTGCGAGGCCTTCTTCCAACAAGAAAGGGTCAGCAGTGTGCTGGTATTATGACACAGGTAAGGTTTAAGTGACACACTTATAAATACGACCATTGATGCATTTCCTGTGCTGGAAACCATCCCAACTCTTCATGTTTCAAAGGTAAGCATGGAGGGACTGATGCTGCAGGCAAGGTGACCAGGGATTTGGGCACAGGGGGCCTTTTGGCTAAATGTGACATCAAGCCTGTATTCTAGCTTCTCCCAGTGCACACAGATGACTTTGATCTATTGGGCTTCAGATTTGAAGGGGCATATTACTATGACAAGGCCATGCCCATGGCCAGAGGCATATTACTATGACAAGACCATGCCCATGGGCTGCTCGATTTCTTGCTTTGCTGAGCAGTTCAGCACATTCCTCAAGTGGTACACAGTACAAAAATCAGGCAATAAAGCAATCACACATTACCTGGATGATTTCCTGTTTGCTGGGGGTGGTGGCAGGGAACCTCAGTCTGTGCCTCCACTTTAAGATCTTTCCAGGTATTGGCTATGGAGTTAGGTGTTCCACTGGCACAAAAAAGACCAAGGGGTTGGACACAAAGCTTACTTTTCTGGGGGTAGAATTGGATATGGTTGCTGGCATCTCCCTCTTGCCCATTGAGAAGCTCTTGGCACTCATCCAACAGTTTTCAAACATGAGGGCTAGGAGGAAGGCTACTTACGGGATTTCCAGGTATTGGCTGGCTTGTTAAACTTTGCTTGCAAGGTGGCAGTGCCCGGATGAGCGTTCAGCACATGATTGTATAAAGCTATGCAAAGAGTTGCTTCAACTCATCATCACATTAGGATAACCAAAGAAATACATGAGGACTTGCGGATGTGGCTGTCCTTTTTGAGAGATTACAAAGGAGTTTCCTTTTGGAGAGCCAAATACTCCTTTGGGCAGACCCACAGGTGCAATCAGATGCTTCTGGTGCTCACAGCTTTAGTATATACTGGCAGGGGCAGTGGTGTGCAGAAAGGTGGCCAGAGGACTGGGTAAGTTAGGGATCTAACATTTCTGCAGGTTTTCCCCATCATAGCTGCAGCATATCTCTGGGCTGACAAATTTGCTAACAAGTCTGTGTTATTTTGGTGTGACAATCAGGCGGTGGTTCAGGTGGTCAACTCCCAGAGCTCTAAATCACCCAGAGTCATGAAATTAATAAGATGCTTGGTCTTACAGTGCCTGAGAAATAACATTGTCTTCTGGTCTCAGCATGTGCCAGGGGCCTAGAATTTAATCGTGGACATCTCCCATTTTCAGTTTGACAGGCTTCTGGTTCTGGTCCCACAGGCTTCTCCCCAACCATTGGAAGTTCCAGCGCACCTGTGGACTCTTGGCAGATAGAGGTGGAGTGGGCCGCCCTCCTTTCATTGGCTCCATCGACTTGGGTTGCATATCATCACAGTTGATTCATATCCTGAAGGTTCCTGATGACAGTAGATGCTAGGAAAGTACAGCCAAATCCAGTGGACATGATTCTCTGCTTTGCTGTTCACCTCAAGGAAACTGGTTTGTCTACCTGCACAATCCAGGGTCAACTCACTGCTTTAGCATTTTATTCCAAGGCCAGTAGTTTCCCTGATCCCATGGGAGATTTTAGGATGCACAGAGTTATTGAGGGTTGGTCTAGAGAGAGATCCCTCTCCAAGATTCTAGTTTCCAAAATGGTCTTACAGTGGATGCTTCCTGCCCTGTCATCGGTATGCAGTTCTTCTTTTTCCAGACTGCTTTCACAGTCTCCTTTTTTGCTGCCACATGCATTGGCGAACTCCTGCCTAGGTCCAAGTCTAGAAAATCAAGGAGGGCTGTCCATATCACTGATATTTCAATCTGTGAAACAGGTATGGTAATCCACTTCTGGTGCTCCAAGACTGACCAGTAAGGGAAGGGCCAGTCCATTTTTCTGAATAGGGCCCAGTGAGACAGGTTTGCTCAATTGGGGCAGTATTTGAGGATACAACCTTCTGTCCTGGGTTGTCTGTTTTGTCATGCTTCCAGTGTGCATTTAACTCAGTTTCAATTCCAGGCTGTTTTTAAGAAGACCACCACTCAGTTGGTAATGTCCCCTGACCACTTCTCTACTCACTCTTACTGCATCAGAGCAGCAATGGCTGCCACCACGCATGAATTACCCCCTATGGTAATCTGTAGGGTAAGCCGATGGCATTCCAGGGCATACATCACCTATTTGTGCAAGCAAGCCAGCATTAAATTTGCAGGGTACTTGGGGGGGGGGGAGCAAAGGATCCCTCCCATTGTCTAATTCTTGATGTTTTTGAGCAGGCTTCCTTCCTATGGTATAGATCATCGGACACAGCATTATTTTCTGGGTGGAGTGTCATGCAATTCTTTTCAGTAGATGAAGTGTCTGTGGTGGCCAGCTTCCTCTGAGCCAGGCATTGCTGTGGAGGGCATTCCTTTCATGTGTCATCAAGATAGGAGTGGAGGGGGTACCCCCTGATGTTTTGTTAATACATCTGGGTGAAAACGACTTGGTGAGGATGCCTGGGCTACAGCTAATTGGACAAATTACAGAAGACCTGCACAGATTATGGCATCAGTTTCTTTGGACAACCATTATTTGGACAAAACTGCTACATCAAAGGACATGGCTGGTTGCCCGAAGTGAGTCTGCAATCAACACTGCATGGTGACATATCAACCAAGATATTGCACAAAATTTGAACTGGACCGGGGGGCAGGCAGTTTAACATCAAAGCATTTGGGTTGAACTGTTCAGCTTATTTAGGGGCGATAGTGTTCATCTGTCTCTACTAGGTTGTGATCTATATTTGGATGAGGTGTCCTGTGCTATTGATGATGCTGTCTGGGAGAGGGTTGGTGTGTGGGGGGGAGGCCAAGCTGTGGCAGTACTGGACAACCCTCCTTCTGACAGAATTGACTTGTGGAGTGGCAGTCATATGACATGAGAGCAAAAAATGATCTATGAGGGGTAATTAAATTGTTGAACACTCCTTTGTTTAAAAATAAATATCTAAAGAGGTATTGCACTTTTAAAATTCCTTGGTGTTAATGGTTTGAAGAAATGGAATAGTAGTAGGGGCTGAGAAATTAACTTGGGTCTGAAAGGACCACCTTTCTCATAGGCACATTCCTTTTCGATGGCCTGTCATGGAATGATTAATTATCTTGTCATTGATGATTTATGAGGAAAATTATGATGGATTGTTGGAGCAAATTATGATTGATTACCCCTATACTTTATTAGTGGTTAGCAATTATGATTGATTTACAATCGCTTTTGATGATTTATGACCTGGTATGCTTACCTGTTTTATGACTGCTGCTTCATTATCTATGTTACATCATGTGTTATCTGGAACTGCTGCTTGACCATCATCCCTGTAAATGCAATAAATTTGTGGCCTATTTTAACCCAATTTGATGATGTCTAGCTCATCCAGTCCCACTGCAAATCACTATTTCTTCTGAAAGTAGGCTCATCCAGTCCCACTGCAAACCACTATTTCTTCTGAAAAGAGGTGTGTACAAATAATCCCACATTTTTTATTTTATTTTATTTGCTGCAGAATTCCTCTGCAACTCTTTGAGATGTCCAAATACAGAAAGACTACAGAGAAATTTTCATTTTCTCCTCCCAGGCCGGGGGGGGGGGGAATCTAATGTAATCATTTCTCCTCACATGTAAAGATGAACTAGTTAAGGATTCATATTCCTCTTGCATATTGTAACCTACCGTAATGTTTCTGCTACACTGCACTTCTGTTGTATACCAACATTTGTACAACCAATTTTATGTCTGTGAATGCATTTTATGTTTCTGCAATCCCAATGAATAAAGTGGTACTTTGATGCATAGCCATGCAACATCCTGCGCTTTGAACAACTGCCAGTTTGGTTGCAATTGCAGAACTCTGTTAATACAACTGTGAATTAAATGCAGACATTACATATGCCATAGCCCAAAAGGTGCAGCAACTTGCAGAAAGGGACTTTTGTGTTCAGAAATCACCAGCAGAATGTCTGTCCACATGCATTTTTGTGCAAAAAATGTGCCTCAGTTTTAGTTTTGAAGTATAAATTGTGCTCAGAGGTTGTGCAGAAACCTTAATTTTCTTGGAGGAGGAAATCACTGAAAGTATTCACCCTTACATTAAGGGGAAAACATAAGTGAACATTAACATCCCTCATACATGTGCACAAATTCTAAGACTCTGGTTAAATTCTTAAATCATGATCTATAAACTAGATTCTTTTTTAAAAAAGGATTAACAAACCCATAAATGTTATGGCATAGAACAGGGGTCGGCAACCTTTTTTTACTTGGGGCCGGTCCCTTCTGGCGGTTCCTTCCGGCGGGCTGGGGGCGATGGCATCGTGTGCGCTTGCATCTGCGCCCCTCCCCTGCATGCACCCCCGCATGTGCCCTCACCACCACTGTGCACGCCGCAACCACTGCTGACGCGCATGCCACAACCGCCACCACTGCCTACGCGCATGTTGCGGCCACCATTTTAGAAAACAAAATGGTGGCTGTGACTCATTTGCGCATGTGCAGAAGTACTGTGCATGTGCAAATGAGTCGCAGCCACCATTTTGTTTCCCAAAATGTTGGCTGTGACATGCGCGGCCGGCAAAACACACGGTGGAGGTGGTGGGCGTTGGCAGCAGGGATCAGCGGGGGCCAGTAAGCAGCAGTCCATGGGCCAGAATCGGCCCGCGAGCCGTAGGTTGCTGACCCCTGGCATAGAGGATTGTCTATCAATGGTTATGACAGATATATGGAAACTGCATTATGAATGGGATTAATGTGCCAATTTTTCCCACACTCCCACATTCTTATTTTAAAATATTAATTGAAATTAAATTATAAAGAAGATTGTGAACTGCCTGCTTTGGAAGCTAGTGAACTCACCTTATTTTCAACTTGCCTACTTTTGAAACAGAAGCTTGACAGCCATTTCTCAGCATTGTTTTGGTTGTATATTCCTGCATGACAATAGATTGGACTAGATAACTCTTGTGGCCCTTTCCAATCTGTGATTCTAGCAATTTTATTTTAAAAAATGAATTAATCTACACTTGTTGGAATCCAGAGCATTAAAAAACTATTTTTTTTGGACCACAAGTACCAGAATCTCCCAAGTGACATATTAATTCCAGGAGCTGCAATCCAAAAAAGTGACTTTTCTAAGCTCTGATCAAATGCAATGGGTACAACAATTCCCAGCAAAGAAAGGACCATGTGGTGCCTGCCTGCCATTGAGCAATAACAAATGGCAAGTCTAGTAATAAAAAAAGGAGTAACAATTTTAATTCAGAATGACAAACATTGGGGCTGCCAGGAGCCAAATTATCCCAATTCCCTTTTGCTCCAGTCTAAAGGACCAGAGCATGGCATTTCCAAGGCTTCTAGACATGTTGAAGATGTGTGTCATATGTTCCGCTCCATAGACCTTTGCATTTACAGGTAAATCTGTCAGTTTGACTTCCCAGATTTTGTTTAAAAACAAAATTGCTTCTATCACATTTATGAAGCAATTTTGGTATTTTGGGGTGTGTGTATGTGTGTGTATATATATAGACACACCCATAAACATAATTAATAGTTTCATTGCAAGATTCCCTGTTCAGTGGGCCTTTGGTATCCACTAGGGTTGGTTCCAGGATCCAACATGAATACCAAAATCCATGGATGCTCAAATCCTATTAAATACAATGGTGAAGTAAAATGGTGTATCTTATATAAATGTAAAGGCTTTCCCTTGACAAGATTGTCTAGTTCTGTCTGACTGCAGAGGGTGGTGTTCACCTCCTTTACTAAGCTGAAGAGCCACGTTGTCAAAGACAACTTTGTGAACATGTGGCCAGCATGACTGCACAAAACAGTTTTACCTTTCCACTGAAGTGGTATTTATTTATCTACTTGCACTTTTCTATGGCTTTCAAATTGCTAGGTTGGTAGAAGCTGGGACTAGTGACAGGAGCTCACCTGTCATGCAGTGTTTGGGTCTTGAACTGCCAACCTGCCGATCTTACAATCATCAGGGTCAGTGTCTTAACCACTGAGCCACCATGTCCCATATACAATGGCAAAATCAAGATTTGCTTTTTAGAATTTATATATTTTTAAAATATTCTCAAAGCATGCATGGGTGTATTTATGGACTATCACATGAAGGATAATCAGGGGTTTAAAGCATCATTGCATGATCATGGGAAGATTTCCACACACATCACAATTAAAGAGGGCTTATCCTGGGAATAACCAGAGAATAAGCATCAACAAATCATTCACAGGATTTCTCCATGAATGATTTGTTGCTGGTTATTCCTGGGATAAGCCTTCTTTAATTGCAACATTGTATGAAAATCTTTACCACAATTGGGTGACTTTCACATGATAATGACTCTTTAAACCCCCAATTTTCTTCATATGATAAAGTCCTGTGAATAAAGAATTCAGTGTTATGGAGGACCAACTCCATATCAGATGTTGTGGACAAACAATAGATGATTCCTTGCCTTTCCATTGTTTGACTTTTGGTCTGCTCTATCAATGATCTTCTGAAGCTCTAAAATTATTTGCTTTGGCACTTTCCTGTTGCATATCCCTTCAGACATAAGCATAATTTAGGGGCGAAACAGACTGCGCCAAAGCAGCAGTGCCACACTGCCCCTTTGATCACCGGATTGGGGCCATGGTAACCGCACCTCATGCCCCCAACCTGGCTTTTTTCCACTACAAAAAGAAACGCTACTCCTTTTTGTGGTGGCAAAAAGGTGGCTTTTCCACAGCACTGGTGGCTTTTCTTTCACCATTAATGTGGTGTAAAAATGCCATGCTGCCAAACTGCCACAACACTGCCCACCATGTGGTGAAGCATGCAGTGTGATGCTGGCTTGGAGGCATCATCAGGGCATGCATTATCCAAACACCATGCCTCTACACTGCACTAAAGCTGGCTGAAGATGTCGGTCTGTTTCACCCTTTAGCTTCTTATATCTTGCGGTCCTTTCCCTCAGACTGTGTTTTATTCTCACATTCAGTTTGTCTTCTATGGGGTGAAGCAGAATTATGGCTTGGAGCAGCCTCTGGCCATTCCAGCACAGATCAGGCCCTGATCAGCTGGGAACCATGACGACTTGGTGGCCCACTCTGAAAGTGGGTTGCTGTCGTGGTCCCAAATGGGCTGCCGGCAAGGAGCAGCTTTTCAATGCTCCTTTTTTCATTGGCTTCAGGCTGCATTGGGGACATGTGTCATCTGCACATCACACCCCCAAAGCAGCCAGAAGCTGTACCTTTTGGTCCATCTGTTTTGGGCCTGTGTTTGCTACAATTCCAACTGTTTTCTTCTATACAAACTCTAACATGCAAAACTAGGTTTTTCCATATTTCTCACTATAGTTCTTAATTCTCATTCTCATTCTCTCTCTCTCTCTCTCATCTTCCTCATTCCACTGTGACAGTAAAATTGCACCCATATTCAATAATGATAAGAAATCTCTATAAGTATTTTGGAGGATTGCAATTAATGCCCTACAGGGCAATGTGATGCTACAGTGTTTCTAAACTTAAACTTTCTCCAGTAATTTCATTACAAATGATTTTTGAAGCTAACACTAACTTGTGCTACATTTAATAGGAAACAGATCTTGCAGAATTGAATTAGTTTCTTATTGGTATTATGCATGCTTGCCAGCAGCTTCCAAACATTTCATTTAGTTTGGGGAGTTATAAATTCTATGAAAGTGCCAATGTTTCTTCTCTTTTGGAAACTCTCTTGGGTTAAGAAGCACTGTTTTTGAGTCCAGTAAGTTTTTTTCAGCTTTCTGTCTGTCTGGCCCAGAACTCTTGAGGGCCAGAGTTCAACTGCTGGATTTATAGGGATGTTCCTTTCCACCTTCCCCTCAGCCTAAGGCCTGGCAGAACTGGGACCTTACTGAAGTCCATGGACCCTCATGTATTCCTGGTTAATATTCATATAATGCATTTCCAGGTTGGGGTGGCAGTAGCAGCGGATTCTTCTTCTTCTTCTCCTCCTCTTCATCCTCAATTTAAATAGTGCCATTGATGAACATGGCACTTTACATGTAAAAAATAATAATAATGGGGACCTCCCTCCCAAAGGCATACAATCTAAAATATGGGAGAATACATGGAAGGGAAGGGGTAATATGCATATAAAACTAAACAATACAATTGTTCAACAAATTATCTAGATAATACAAAGAACACCAAAAAATATAATATAAAGCAAACTGACAAATAAATTATGCAATGGTATTACAAATGCAAGGGTCCCAAGAGGGCACCCATGTTCAATATGCAAATAGGGGAATTAAATTAGCTCAAATGAAGACTGTGAGAGGGCTTCGGGTAACTAAAATGTGGGTCAGACCTATGTAAAACAGTTCTAACAAACTGAACTCTAGAATGAATATTTCAAATGTAGCTTTATTTATAACAGCAAAAGGGAAATAATCTTTTCACACAAAACCACACACTCATACACTCATACAAGAGCTAACAATACAAAGGTGGTAAGTGTTAGTGATTTAGAAGGTGTAACAGAGGATAATACTTTACTGAGTTCAGGAAAGGCACTCCAGTCAGGGGACATAGTGAGTGAGTCTGACTCAGCAAGCAGCCTAGGACTTGGGTTGGTCTGCATGTGCTGAGAAGTCAAGGGAGAGACAGATTGAGTGGGAGTCTGAACTCAACTGAGACCAAATTGATACTGTCCAAGTGGGCACATATATAGGGCAAAATCTATCTCAGGGCCATTTCAGGACTTGAATGGATTTTCCAGGTGGTAGAATGAGCAAGGAAGTTGAGATTTGCCCAGACATCTATGCAGATGACCCTTAACAAAGGACTAGCTCTCCTAAAGGAAGATACTGTTGAATTTCTGTTTACTTGCAAACACAAATATCACTTACAGAATTGTTCCCTTCATTGCAGGGTTTATGCATATTTCAGACATTGGCAGATTCCTCTGACCTATGGGCTAAGAGCCGCCATGCTGATCCTACAGGAACTCCGGATATGGTCAAGTGGCTTCTTCTGCACTGGGGCACCTTCTGGGTAACAAGGGGATCTTATAGCACCTTTGAGACTAACTGTAAGAAAAAAGTTGGTAGCATGAGCTTTCATTGGCATGAGCCTACCTCCTAAGATGTAGGCTACACCTGGAGTATTTTGGCCTGTGTAGACACCACCTGGACTTTCCTCCTACACTTAGGGCCTCGGCAGATGGCTTAATTGAGCCGTCTCCGAGGCCAGGAAGAGGAGGGGCCACTGCACGCGCGGCGGCCCTTCCTCTTCCTGAGGTCGCCCTGAACGCTTCCGGGCCACCGGACGTCCGGCGCGTTCAGGGCGACCTCCTCCCGCAGCGTCCGGACGCGCTGCGGGGGATAAGTCAGAGAAAGGGCGCCCACCGCTTTTAGGGCGCCCTTTCTCTGACTTATGAAAGGAGTGCCTTTTTGGCGCTCCTTTCAGAGTCGCTCTAGGAGCACCGCAGTGGGGCTGCCATAGCCCCGTGGCGCTCCGGACCAGGGCGTCCCAAACGCCCTGGTCTGCAGAGGGGGCTACTCTGCCTTCACCATCTCTTTGGTAGCTAATCCATCAGTTACCACTGCTTTCTAGAACATCACAGTGTGAATGAATATGATTTTAAATATGTAACTTTGTGTTACCACTCTGAAGGCCTGTCTGGTGAGGATGTGGGAGAAAGCCTTCTCAGTGGCTACTGCCTCTCTATTGTCATTTCACTAGCAGGCAAAGACCTTCCTATTTAAATAGGCCTTCAACTTTTAACTGGTTGGAGTAGCAGAATGTGCAATCAGTGTGATTTTAAAAAAATAAAATATGTGTTCATGGGACTAAGAACGAGTACCACCCCACCAACAAAACACACAAACATGGGAGAAACAATTTATTGATTACATCTGCAGTTGATTGGCACATGCATGAGATTGTATCTGGGCATCAACCAACTTATGACCTCCACCAGAAAACAGAAGTGGGGCAGCAGGGACTTGCCAAGATGGAAGCCCATTCTTGGTCATAATATATTGCCTCCCCCTTTTGGAGTGCTGAAAATGAATCAGTCACATTGGGCAGCCACATTTCCTCCTCACTCCCCACCCCAGATCCCTTAAGAAGACCCCCATCCATACTCTTTCCAGGGTCCTGCATACATTCCTGAATCCTGAACCCATGCACCACCCCATCTAATTGTGACAAGGAAGATGGAGATATAGTACAATGATCACCTAAGCTGGAATGCTTGACAAGATATGCAACTGAGGGTGGTGGGTGTTGGACTAGAGCTCCAGAGGAGCTGGCTACTGCCAGATGGGGTAGCTGGATATAAGCTTCCTTGCCTGACTGGAATGAAGACTGCTGCCATTGACTCAAGGGAGGTAGAGGCTCCTGTTGGGAGGTTGAAGCCAATAAGGCTTGACCAGCGGCTGAGAAGAGCACTTCATTGGCTGCAACCTCCTACCAGTTGTGGCACTCATAGATGCTGGACAGTCCCCTGGAAATAAGACACTGTCAGTGGCCATGAATGGTCATCCAGGCTTTGCTCCTGCCCCACCACATAAAAAGATCACAGGTAAGTTCCCACAGCTTCCCTTTATGTGTTTTAATTATTTTAAGTTAATAATAATAATAATAATAATA
>CM034703.1:77894138-77910454 GCA_020142125.1 Phrynosoma platyrhinos
TAGAAATAGTAAAAGAGCTCTCATATCTGGGATCAAACATTGATCGGATGGGGACTACAGCCAGGAAATCAGGAGAAGATTAAGAATGGGGAAGGCAGCTATGAAAGAAATAGAAACAATCCTAAAATGAAAAACAAACAGATCAGCACAAAAGTCAGAATCACACATGCCATCGTATTCCCTATTACCATGTAGAGATGTGAAAGCTGGACAGTACAGAAAGAAGATAGGAGACAAATCAATGCATTTAAGTTGTGGTGCTGGAGAAGAGTGCTAACCATTTCATGGACAGCCAAAAGGACAAACAAGTGGGTCCTAGAACAGATCAAGCATTCCTTGGAAGCCAAAATGACAAGACTTAGACTGTTGTACTTTGGACACATTATGAGAAGGCATGAATCATTGGAAAAGACTATAATGTTAGGAAAGGTGGAGGGAAGTAGAAAGAGAGGAAGGCCACTTGCTAGATGGATGGGCTTTATTAAAGAGATCACAAATGTGAGTTTGCAGAAGCTGGGCAGAGCAGTAAAGGACAGGGGGCCTGCAGATATCTCATCCATAGGGTTGCCATGGGTCAAGACCAACGCAAAGGCAGTTAACAACAAAAAAATATTAACTAAACCCTTTTTGCAAATTGTACAACATATTCCCCATTATTAAAACCCTTGTGTGCCATCCTTCACTTCCCCCATCTGGATTTAGAGTCCCCCCTCCCAATAGAGAGAACACAAGCCTCAAACTGCTTGTCACCATTCTACAGATATAGTACCTTCCCTCAACTGCACACTCCCTATCCCCTTCCCTCTTATTATTTTATAACTTATTATCCTCCCCATAATTCTAATACTTCATCTAAATCAATACAGTAAACATCACTTTACTTTTCATTCAGTTTATGATATTTGAAGTGATTCCCCCATTCACAATAAGTCATTAAGTAATCATTAATCTTTCAGGAATTCATGTACAAGAGTTTCTAAATTACATTTATTTTTTCTTCTTTTTCTTTTTTAATTTTCACTTTCTTAATTTCTTAAATCAGTCACTCTCTAGTATCATAGTCCAGTTCTTCCTTCTCCTGATGAATCTCCACTATCTTTTCCTTCAGTCATTCCAAATAGTTTCAGCATTCTCTTTCCTTCTGCAACATTCTTGCTCTCAACAGCTTTGCATCACATTTAGTTGTTGTTATTCTTTAAAATCTTTATCTGCTGGAGCTTCTAAGTTGCATCTCATATTTTCCTTTCTTATTTTTCCTAATTTCTCTGTCTTTCTTAAGTCTACTACTCTTTGCTGTAAATCATTATCAGCTTCCTCCTCATGTTCTGTCTGGCCACTGCCATCTTTTCCTTTTCCTTCCAACACTCAATGATTTCAACATGCACTCTCCTTCTTCAACATTCTTTGCTCTCAGCAATTTTCTATCTCTAAATAGCAGGATAACTGCAGGAAAGCCCCTTGTGAACACAACATCAGCAACACACAAATAATTTATTATAGGCCTCAGCATTTCTCTTTGCTTAATTATTTCTGGTGCTAAATCTGGAAATACAGTCACTTTGAGACCTTTATATTCCAATTTTCTGTGAAACTTATTGCACCCTCCATTTTCTGCTGGTTTTTCTACTGTGGTAGGTTGGCAGCAGAAATGTTCTTTTGACTATCTCCAGATGTTTTCTTAAGCTCTTTGGGAGAAGCTGAGGTTCAAACTATTCCTGGAACTGTCACCAACAGTTTATCTTCCATGGAAGACAGTTTTATGGGGTGATTTCAATTAATTTGTTTAACTTTTTGAGGGAGAAGAGATTTGGAAGCGATTAGCCTCGCTTGAGGCACATGCACAGCCCCAACACAGCACCATTTGTACTTGTCCTTTTATCTTTCCTAGTATGTCTTCTACCCTGGAAGTCTCATCTTCCAGCATTGTTTTTTCTTCATTTTAGATTGTAACATCATTGTGTTCTGTCCAACAGCTTCCTTTCCAGAATTTTTCTGCCAGTCTTGTTGCTGAAACTGTTAATTCTTTTCTGAAGATGGGGCTGTTTCTCCCTGAAAAGAGTTTCTACTTTGAACGTTCCACCTTGGGTGATCCTACTAAAAATCTAGACTGAACATGTTAACCATTTTCTGCTAATTTGCCCATCTCTAACATTAATATGTTTCACTAGTAGCTTTTTACTCCTGATGGAATTGGAATATGCAAGGGGAATATACATTTATTTAAATGCTCTTAATAATGTGTTAATAACTAACACACACACAGATAGATTTCCAAACTTAATGTGAACTAGACTTCATTAAAGCATTGTCACAACAAGAGACCAGAATTTCCACCCTTAAACATGTGCCATATAATTAAGATTGGCACTAATCTTATGTAGCTTGACTTTCCCTGAGTAACCTATAAATAGCTGTAGTCACTAAATGGAGTTTGCAGGTCAAAGGATTGAGCCCTCACAGCTCTTTGCAGAGATCAACAATTTTAGAGTTTATCATTCATCTGGTCTACTATTAACTATTGATGCCTTTATTTGGGTAACTCCTACTATTTATTTAAGCCAGTGCAATTTATTTGCTTTATTGGGAATTTTGAGAAGCAAATATTGTTAGTGTGAGACATTTAGACCATCATTTATTATTTGGCAAAATCTGTGAATTTAACATGTTGGGTTTCCATACATTTTTACTCAAGTTATACTAAATCACAAAGTATTTTCTTCTTCTTCTGTATCTCTATTTTTCTGTAATGATTTTTATATACAGGGATATAAAAATAAAAAGGGCTAGCTCATTTTCTCCATTTTCCCCCATCCCTCTTCTTCAAAAGAATCATGTTAGAAAAACAAAGCTGGTTGCTTTAACATTTCTATCCACGGTAGCTCATGGGCTTGATACTATTGATCTTGAGGAAGCATTGTGTTTAACAGATCAGTCGTGGGAGCTGCTATTCTACACCCGGAAAGTAGTATGTTCTCTTGTTTCTCATGAATGAAATAATTCATGGTACTGAATTCCTTAGATAATAAAATACTGGAATGAATATAGTATACTAAATACTGTTCTAAACTGAAAGCAGTATATTCTTTTTGATCAATACTATTCTGTACCTCAAGAGGCTAATCCAATTTTAAAAGAATATTTAGAAGTATTTCTGAGATCCTACAAGCATTTAATAAGAGCTCTGTGTCCCTCAGTGTATATGTAAGAAGGTAGTTTCTAACATTTTTCAGAGGAAGTATTTTACTCTCTGCAAATCTGAGTGTTAGGCATGGCTGGTTAAACATTAGAGTATGCTGGGTTTTTTTAAAAAATCAATAATTTTATTTATTTATGGGAGGATACAACAGATAAAACAAATAAATGTAAAAAACAGGATAAATAAAACTAACATATTAAGAGAGAAAAAAGGAGAGTTCACTGAGTAGAGGAGTCATGTTCAGGTATGGCTGTATTGCTGAGTAATATTACTAAGATTTTAGGACAAGGGCAAAAAGACTGGGTAATTTCTAACTTGAATATGCCTAATTTTTCATCTGAGTTTTGAAACTGTGACCAACATCCTGTTAATGACATATGCAAACATAAATCAATTTATGCATGTGTGTATTTTTGTTGTTGCAGAGACCGGTATTCTCTTACACCCTCTGCAATGTCTAACTCTAAATCCTGCCCAAGGACTCACCATTGCATTGTGATAGCTTCCCCTACCATGGTTATTCTGTTACTAGTAGAGAGTGGGCAGAAAAAGAGAAGTGTCTGGCTATGGAAATTGGTGACATCTTTGACTGAGACTTCCAGGTTTCCCCAACAGATCTCAGTGGAAGATGCCTTTGGAATATACCCTTGGTCTGCATCTGGCTATGTAGACATAATTAGATACTTTCTTCTTTATTCCTCTGCACTCTCCATCAGTCATGGAACGGCAGGACAGGGGCTATCACAGCCCAACAGACAGTACTGGAGTAATGATGGGGGACTCACAGAGGAGTTCAACATGTGGAACTGTTATGCAGTTGTTGATCATACAGGATCTTGGCTCATGTGCATTGTGATCTTGATAGACTGTAATTTTGTTGTTGTTGTTGTTGGCTGCCCTCAAATCGACTCTGACTCATGGTGACCCTGTGGATGACACATCTCCAAGAATCCCTATTCCCCAGTACCCTGTCCAGATCCTGCAAGCCATTGCCCATAACCCCCCCTAAGTGAAACTATCCATCTGGTTTGTGGTCTTTCTTTCTTTCTTCCACCCTCTGTCTTTCCTAATATTACTGTTTTTTCCAGTGATCCATGCCTCCTCATTATGTGGCCAAAGAATGATAGTCTCAACTGTCCTTTATCTTTTATTACTTTATTAGTCTGATTATCTTAGGGCCTGTACAGACTGCCAGAAATAATCCAGTTTGAGACCACTTTAACTGCCCTGGCTCAGTGCTAGAGAATCATGGTAACTGCATTTTATTGTGGCACCAGAGCTCTCTGACATAGAAGGCTCAATGTCTCAGAAAAAACTACAGTTCCCATGATTCCCTAGCACTGAGCCAGGGCAGTTAAGTGGTCTCAAGCTGCATTATTTCTGTCAGTTTGTAAAGGCCCTTAGCTTCCAAGGACAGCTCTGGTCTGATCTGTTCAAGAAACCATTTGTTTTTCCTCTTGACTGTCCATGGTATCCTAAGTATTCTTCTCCAGCACCACATTTCAAATGAGTTGATTTTTTTCTCTCTGTCTGCTTCCTTCAATGTCCAGCTCTTGCATCCATACATGATAATTGGGAAAACAGTGGCTCGGATGATTTTGATTTTAGTGCTCAGTTGAATATCTTTGCTCTTCAGTATCTTTTCAACTTCTTTCAGAGCTGCCCTTCCCATTCCTAGTCATCTTATTTCTTGACTGCAGTCTCCATTCTTGTCAATATTTCATCCAAGATATAAGAATTCTTTAAGTATTTCAATTTCTTCGTTGTCTAGAATGTGATTACCATTGGCTTAATTATCAAATCCTAATGTGGCAAAACATTTGTTTTCATGTACCCCTTCTGCAACAGTATCTTCCAAAGGACAGGCAGTCCTCACACTACCCACCTGTTGAGAATAAGGGTCAGTCAAAGCAGAAGTACTTAAACAGAATCTTTTTGAAATAGAGATTTAAGTGCAAGTCCTCATGAAGCCATGGTCTTAGTAGGAACCTGTGGAGTGTAAAGTTCTGCCAGTTGGCTTGGATCATCTTAAAGTTTTTAGTCCCTAACAAGGGTTTAAGAAAAACTTGCAAAACTTGAGTATAAAGTAGGGAAAATAAAATTACAACTAGAAAAAAGGGAAGTGACTAAATTATCTAACATAAGAAGCTGCCCCTTTCGAACTTTACATCTAGAAGTCATAATGGTGGTTTTAACAATACAGGGTTACAAAAACCTGGGCTACACTCCTCTAAACCCTAATGAACTAAATTCTCTCCCTTGTAAAAAGCAAAAACAAGCCAAAATTACTGCTTACTTTTCTTCAGTTGCAGAACCAAACACACAAACAAAAGATATGAACCACATATCACTTTTGGACTCAACTGCTGATTGGACTCTAAGCAACAAACAGCTTTTATGTGTTTCTCCAGACAACTGTGGAGTGAACTTGGCAGTTGAAATTGTTACTGCTGAGAAGGTTGAGAGCAAGGGTGTAACACAACAGCATGGAACATTACAAAAGGAAACCTCTGCTTATGTTTCTCCAATTGTAATGAAAAAAAAATAGACCCAGAATTGTCATCTAATTCTGTTGTCGATTGGTCCCTGAACCGCAGACAAATCCTGTTTGATCCTTATGATGTGGGTCACATAAGTCCTGTGGTTGACCCAGCTTTTCATGGAAAGGCTGAGAATTCTAATCACTCAGTAATGTGGAGTAAAGGAACTACCTCTGAGACCTCGAAGGGAAACAAATCTGAGGGCGGCATGCAGCAATGTAGATTATTCTATGCGGAATGGCAAGAGGAGAAACTCTCAAACCTCACCAAACAGGTCTGCAATATAAACAAGATCTACAATCAGTTAAGTCCTTCCTTTCTCAATGTAATGCTTTATTAACAGTTATTGCTGAATCCTTGGTAAAGCTAGACTCTGAATTTGAAACCAAGTCACTAGTCTCAGATACAAACTCACAGCGTCCCAATAAAAGGGAGTTTCCCATCAGTGAAAAAACTTCATGCCAAAAGAAGCTAAAGACAGCTGAGAAAAGCAAAAGTGCCATGAAAGCAAGATTAGAAAGAAGAGCAGCATCAAAGTATAACAAAAGAAATCCCACAAATACCACAAAACTGACTAACTTGACAAACAACAAAGTCAAGAAATCTGTTAAATTTCAGGAACAGGGTGATAAACTGGAGTATAAAGTAAGTTACCAAACATGAATGAGACATAAGACAAAATCCTGTTAGTGGTATGCACAGGGACAACATCAAATTATCTGTACCTGTACTTTAGTAGCAACTGGGTATCCTCTACCTTCTTCATATGATGCTCTCCCATTTGCAGAAGTTGCCTGTGCCCTCTTACCTCAGTCATTTAGTGGTTAGGGAAGGGTGGATGGGACAAACAATGTCATGCTATAGTCTTATAGCCATATGCATGCAGATAGCATGTAAATGTATAACCATACACATGAGGAACAGAGTGTATGGACAGGGTGCACAGTTCCAACTGGCATAGCTTTACAATCCACAGATTCCTTCTAGGACCATGGCTAAAATCTGGATTTTTTTAAATTTATTTAAAAAATATTTGCAGTTTTTTCACTGTGCACTGACCAGTGAGGGCAAATGGCTTTTCTACAATGTACAGTTTTATACAGCTAATTTTTAGGATGATCAACGTATTTGTGATGTCCAGCCTGGACTGTTTAAATTCTCCCCTGCATTTTCTTTCATTTAGTGTAGTTTTTAGTGTTCCACTGTATTAGTGTGCATAGGAGTGTTCCACTGTATTAGTTTGTGTGAGAGCTGTAGGAGTCCCCTGCATTTTTCTAGTTTTTGGTTTGCCCTTCCCAGCAAGCTCTGCTTCAGGTTGGGATTTTTAGTTTTTCTTAGGCAGGCTTGGCTTTATCTGTTTGGTGGCATACAGGCACAGACAGAGGGAAAGGGCATTTCTTACACCATTTAGCCAATGTTTTTACCATTTAGCCAATTTATTTACCAGAAGCAGTTAATTCTATTAAACATCAACAATAAAGAAGTCAAGAACACCAAAAGTTGAAAAACACTGCACCATCTTCATTGAGAAGGATATCAAACCAAGATCAAACCCAGAGAGATGACAACCCTGAAGATTGCTGAAACCTAAACTGTAAAGTACCTTTTATTTTAAGCCTGTTAAAGCTAGGGAGGAGAAACACTTTTCTTTTGTTCTTCAAAATAAATGTCCCCCTTTTTGGACTTTACATTCAGCATTGGAGCCTTTTTGGGTAAAAGAGTTTGATCTCACCAGGGTACTGGTGTTGCACACCCATATTTGCCAGTTGGGTGTGTTTTCACAATATTTAAATGCTCCTCTCACATAGCTGAGGCTACATATGCTATCATTTTAAAGGCTGCATCGGCACTGCAGAAATAATGCAGTTTGACACCACCTTAATTGTCATGGCTTAATGTTATGGAATTCTGGGATTTGTATGTTGTGACACCATAACTGTGACAAAGAAGATTAAATATCTCACAATATTACACATCCCAGAATTCCATAGCATTGAACTATTGACAGTTAAAATTGTGTTAAACTGTATTACTTCTGCAGTGCAGAAGCAGCCTTAAACAATGATAGCTGTTGGTTCAATAGCTATACTCATTTAAACAAGTTGAGATGCTTACCAGATGCTTCCTCTAAATACACAGCAATGAAAGTGTAAATCTGAGTGTCTTACTGATCTTGAGCCACTTTGGCACTACCACTACATGGAAGTGAGATTAGGTGTTTCTGTGAGGCAAGACAGATAAGTGCAAGATCCTTAAGTTTAAATAAAACTGAATATTATATCACTGTCTAAAACTGGATATAATATCACTGAATATCAATGTCAGAATAATTCATGCCATGGTATTTCCAATTTCTATATATAGGTGTGAAAATTAGACAATGAAAAAAGCCAACAGGAAGAATATCACCTCATCTGAGATGTGAACTGAGGTGTGGACTGCTAAAAAGACAAATAAATGTGTCCGAGAGCCAATCAAGCCTAAATGCTCTCTAAAGACCAAGATGACTAAAGTGAGGTTGTTGTACTTTGGATATTTTATGCAACGACATGATTAATTAGAAAAGACAATTAAAGCCTCAAACAGACAAGTCCAATAAATTGGTAAAAACCTCATGTGCCCGGCCCTGATCTGGGCCACAGCCACAGTTTTCAATCTGTCTGGCAAAAAGAGCAGGCCTGACAGTGGGCATTTTAGCCCATTTGTTTTAGACCAAGTTTCAGTAAAATGGGAGGCAGCAGGAAAAGAGGTGGATTAATCTGCTCAAGGAAGATATGGCCCTGGATATGCAAGACCTGAGCAAGCTCAGGGCACTTTGAGGTATCCAAATCAAAGGGTCATCATAAGTCAAAGTTGACTTGACAGTAAACAACAACAATAGCAAACAACAGCAGCAATTGATCTTGAGGCTCAGATCAAGTAGCCCTCCTGCTATGTTCCTTCTGTTCGGCACTGTTTGAGTGAGAAGGTGACCACTCAGTTCATATTTAGGTCAGAATTAAATTGATATTTTAACTCATATATTGATAGAAGCCAAATACAATTGAATTAGGGATGGAAAGAATATTCAGCCAATGAAAATTTCACAGTAGAAACATTTTGCTAAAATCACCTGTTGCTTCCTTCACAAATGAAATTAGCAAAGAATTTTGCTGATTCTATACTGATTCTATACTGAAATGAAAAGAGCTATAGAATGAAGTAATAGAATGTCACATTCTAACTGAAAGCTAGGAATACTTTAAATAGAACTCAATTATTAGCAAGTTATGAGGGAATACAAGAATACAGTTTTTAGCTGAGACAGATAAAAGCCATTTTCAGGTAAAAGTACATTATGTTCTCTAGGATTAAGAAGTAATGTCTCTATCTACTTAATGCACTCTGAATTTCAATATTTATTTTACTAATGAAAGTACAAGCACCTTTGTGTTCATGATTTTGGGTGAGCATCTGAAAAAGTCAAGCAGAGTTCATGAACTGGACAAATGGACTATGTGACCAGAGAAATATGTATGAAGAAAATGCAAACCTCTGCACACTGTCTGGAAAATGACTGTTTACTGAACTATTAAGGCAGGGGTAGGCAAACTTTTTGAGCTGGGGGCTGGGTTGCTGTCCCTCAGTCAACTGGGGGGCCAAAGCACCAAAAATAAATAAATAAATAAATAAATAAATAAATAAATAAATATTTTTTAATTTTTTTAAAAAAATATATGCATGCACACTCTGTCAGCCCCAGAAAAGCCATGGCAAACCCCCTGTGGAGATTTTGCCAAGAAAACCCCAAGAACAAGTAATAACAACAATAATCAATATCCAGCCCCCGGGCCTTAGGTTGCCTATCCCTGTATTAAGGCATATTCATTAGTCTGTATATCATTAATAATGTCATTAAGGTATACCCATAAGCTGAAAGTATAATTTTAAAAAACAATCTCTCATGGGGCTGATTTCTGTTATCAAGCAGTTCCGGAGCACAACTTCAGTTGTGTCCATTTCCCCCTCCCGAATGGAGACGTTTTGAAACTGGATTCTATTATCAGATGCTAGAGAAGAGAAGACACTGCAGATCTGTTGAAGACCTATATACTTCAATCATCAGTCTTTGTCCTCATTCATTTTTGAGTTTAACATGATGATAATTGTGGTGGTGGTGATAGTGATATAATTCCATGCTACTAGTGTACAGAATATTTTGCAAGAACTAGTGCAGAAAGAGATCCTTGCTCCTAAGGACCTTTAAATCTATATTACTGAGTGGGGCTTGGGGGAATGGGTCAATTGCAAAGGGGGAAAGTGTGGATAAATGCCTCTACATGTACCAGTTTGGCTGCAGTGAATACAAAATATTTATGGTGTGTGCTATATGGTCCATGGACATTCAGATCTAGGAGAAAGCTCTGCCCACACAGAAAGAGATCTGATACTGGATTTCTCATTCCTTTGTACAGATTATTCCATAAACTTTACACCTCTATTGCTAGAACATTAACACTGGAGATGAGAAAAAGGAGACTTGTTTATAATGCCCCACACAAGCTTATAGACTAGGCTATTCACTAAATCGATTAATTCCATTGGCAAACTTTTTCTGAACTTTGCCAAGAAAACCCAGTGAGAGTCAACATGAGTTGGAGTTGACTTGAAACCTTATTAACTACAACTCCTTTAGGTACTCTGAATTTTTTTAGTTTGAGGATGTGACTACATAATAATACTGTATGTAAGTATTAAAATATATATATTAAGTCAATGTGTGTTTTTTTTTTTAGATAGCTAAATGAGAAATGGGATAGAATGGATTTAAGAAGGAGCAGAGCTGAAAGTGACTTGGAGCAGAAATAGATTAATCTATTCATCCTTATTTATAAATTATACATTTACAGAGATTGTTACAGAGCTTTACAGAGATTGTTTTTAAACTCAGCATTCATTCTTTAACTTATTTTGAATGTATTATTATAATCTTAGTTAGTTCAATTACCAAAAAAAAAAAAAAAAATCAGTGTAACACATTGTGTTACAGGCTTACTGTATTCACGCATCCTCCAAAAAGCTGGGAAACGGCAACTGTGTTAATAGCTGCACCACCATCAAGCAGCTAATCACAATATGGTGCTGGGGTAGTTTTCAGCTTTCCCTCTAGCTTGGTAAAGTGGCAGACTGATGGCAGGGCGGTATACCTAAGTCCAAGATGTGCCTGTTCACTGAAATTTAAACATAAGCTGCTGCCATGCCACAAAATTAATGCAGTTTGACACTATTTTAACTGACATGGTTCCATCCTATGTCATTTGTCATGGCACCAGAACTCTCTTACAGAGAAGGCTAAATATTTAATCAAAGTGCAAATCCCAGATTTCTATAGCATGGAGCCATGGCTGTTAAAATGGTGTAAAACTGCATTAATTCTTCAGTGTAGATGCAGCCATAGCGTCTGTGCAACTAAAGCTACAATGGAAATGAAACTACCATTCCACTCAAGTGAAAAACAGCATCATTCACACAGAATGA
The DNA here is from genome assembly GCA_020142125.1 of Phrynosoma platyrhinos. Classification (NCBI taxonomy): domain Eukaryota; kingdom Metazoa; phylum Chordata; class Lepidosauria; order Squamata; family Phrynosomatidae; genus Phrynosoma; species Phrynosoma platyrhinos. The sequence continues at coordinate 77,905,392 of CM034703.1, forward strand.
CAGAGTTGGAAGGGGCAAGCTTGTTATACCCCAACATGGTATTTCTTTTGTGGCCTGTTGCCCTAACTTATAAGTGTGTCTATACATATCTGTACCCAACTAATTGTCTAATTGCCCAGATTAATTATGTTTCTGTTTGACTGGTTATCCATTACAGATTTCCTCACTCTGGCTTTGTTCTCCTCAGTTCAGGTTTCTTCTGCTGCTAACTGAAAGGCTCTGTCCACTCATTTTACCTCATGCTTCTTCACATCCCATCACTTGTCTCACCATTATTTTCTCTCCCTTTTTATTAATAACAAAAGCAAAGTTCCACAGTAAAGTTTTTGTTTTTTGTTTACTTCAGAATGGTTGGGTTTGAGCTGACTGTCTAGATAGACCTGTAAAGAAATGCAAAATACGTTGAGCCCAGCATATGACTCAGTGAAGATATATTAAAAATGAGGTCTGGATTTTGTACTAAGTCATCTATTGTTCATGATGTGTGTTTAAAGGTGTATTTTTGTTGATTTGTTGATATGTTTGTAGGAGTATAGATCTATAGATTGATATGATTTCTATCAATGTTATACCAATAATTAACCCTGGGTTTCACTATGAGGGGAAAAAAGGGGTGTCAGAGCAACATGTGGCCCGGGTGGATTCGAAAGTTGTTTTTGTGACCATCAATTCCTCCTGATTCCCTAAACAGCCCTTCTGTCCAAAACCAAAATGAAACCAACCTAAAAAGGATGAATTGCTTCACCAAGCTCCCCACACTTTTAAAATTGATTCCCCTTTTCCCTCACTTAACATTTTCGTTTTTTAAAAAAAATTCTTGTATTTCAAAATCAGAAGTGGCCATTTCCATTTTGGTGGAGTGGGTTTGTGGAGCCTCCAGAAGTCCTCATGGCAGAAAATTGCCTTCCAAACTAACTGCAGTTGGCCATCCCTGTTTTCTGACCTTATCAGAGAAGACTCATGTTTATTATTTTAAAATGTGTTTAAATTCTGTCAACAATAAAGCCTAATGAACAAATACATATGTACTTCATTCTTTGGCTTTACATTGTTTGAAGAACCACCACCTTATTTTTTACCATGAGGTTTTAAAATACAACCTTATAGTGATTAATAGATAAAGGTAGCCTTGGGTATTTTCAGCAGTAAGACAATTCATAAATATTAAAAACAATAAATAAAACAAATAGTCATCATGACATCTCTTGCATTTATTTAAAGGCACAATAAAATAGATACAAAAAGCAAGAACATCCTTTCATATATTAGAAAAATGGTCTGGGGCTATATAGAAATTACCGTTTTAATAACAGGGATACTGCCTAGAATAAAAATATGAGAGCATTCTATATTTCAAATTCTGCTGAGGAGGCAAAGTCCCCAATTGGAATGTGAAGCCAGGAACAGAGGAATATGATAAAATGCCAAGGGAACAGTGAACAAGTATTTATGTACACTACAGCTTTTGCCTAACTGGTAGAAAAATTAATGAAAAATAATTCTGAAGTTTCATAATGCTTGATGATAACATGCAACAATGATATTTAAATGTGATAGATTCTGCCTGCCAATCATTCTGGCTGTAGTCCAGAATCAACATGTTTTTATTTTGTTTTCTGTTGATTATGAATAGCTCCATTACTGAATGATCATTTGAATTAATTTAATTCTGCTTCTTAGTTATTCTTTCCATAACAAAATTCTATGTCATTTTCCTCTGCTCATTTTCCCCATCCTGTTCTGTTCCTTTTGTTCTTTCCTTAATTTAGACAAACCATCTAAAAACACAGATGTAAATTAGATATTATTAAATTAGTTCTGCAAAATTAAATAAATGATAATTTATTAATTCTCTGCATGAAAAGCAAATGTGGCCATTACTGTAAAATCACATAGCTTCACTATAGTATTTTAGGCATATATTATCTTAGCAGCTGTTATCTCTTAACCAATCAAATCATGGTAATTTTTGCATATAAAGTCATAGTAGCTCATTTCAATGATAGTTACTGTTACTGTTAGTTACTTATAATTATTTTTTGTTTAAAAATAGATTGTAAACACAAAAATGGAATAAATAGCAAAAAATCCTCTAAAATGACCCCCTTAAACAATGTTTAAAGTTAAAGCGTACATTTTACTCATCACAAAAGGAGCAACAGCACCTGTATTGTTGTTTTATTTTTACCGTACTGGTACTTTATTTTACATTTAATGGTCTGAAACATGGGTCACCTATTGCTAACACTTATGACTCCTCGAACGCTTTCATCAGTGCTGTATACGCACAATCCTAAATATACACTGGACTGACTATGTGATGAATGTTGCTGTCCTTGAGCAAGCAGGGACCACAAGCATTGAGGCCATGCTATTGAAAATGCAGCTGTGCTGGGCAGGGCACGTTTCTAGGATGGAGGACCATCGCCTCCCAAAAATAATACTCTACGGTGAACTTGCCACGGGTCAGCGTAAGAGGGGTGCTCCAAAAAAGTGATACATGGAGTCCCTGAAACAACATCTCAGGCTCAGCCAAACTGATCACCAACAATGGTCCACCCTGGCCTCACATTGGGAGGCATGGAGATGCACTATCCACAATGCTGCAGCCTTATTTGAGAAGTCACGCCAAACAAGTCTTGAAGAGAAACGACAACGCAGAAAGAATCACAACCCCATCTTCTGCTGTGCTTTCTGCAACCTGTCTTCTTTATCTCGGATTGGCCTTTTTAGTCATCAGCACGCTTGCAAAAAGCGTGGGATGAGTCCTTCCTGAATCTTCGTTTGCGAAGAAAAGCCAGAGAGACTTTATTTTACATTTAATGTGTTACACTACTTTTAACAATTACAGTTGGCCCTTCTTAGCCATGGATTTTGCATCCATTGGTTCCACCATCTATGGCTTGGAAATATTTTTTTAAAAAATCTAAAAAACAAATCTTGATGTTGCCATTTCATATAAGGGACATCATTTTACTACACCATTGTATATAATGGGACTTCAGCATTCATGGATGTTGGTATCCACAGAGGGTCCTGGAACCAAACCCAAAGAGTTGCCAAGGGACCAATGTACTTTGTTCATGTCCAAGCTCTTCAATGAAATTGTATATCACCCTATTCTCATTTTGAAACATTTCAACAAAAGTCATTTTGTTTCAGCCACAAATATTTCTAAACACAAACTGATTTGGATCTTCCAGAAGTCTGTTGCTGCAGTGTGCTAGCAGTTACCTTTTTACTGAGGGCCTCTACAGATGGCACTTTGCGCCGTCTTGGAGGCAGGGGAGGAGAGGGGCAGCCACACATCGGGCACCCCAACCCCTTCCAGAGGATGTCATCACGGCGTATGCCGTTATGCATGGCATTCACCATCAATATGTCCTCCTAGTGCAGCGTCTTAACACACTGCACTGGAAGGGATGCAGAAAAGCCATGTGGTGGCTCTTCGGGCACCCTATTTGCCAGCTCTGGAAGGATTGACATTTTAGTGCTCCTTTCAGGGCCAGCAAAGGGGTGGGAAAAGGGTGGGAAAAGGAATCCTCTGCTTCTCAGGGTGCCCCAGGGCCACCCATCTGCTGACACAGCAGTGGTAATCACAAACAGGCAAAATCTGCCAGCTCCAAGCAATCTTCTTGTCCAGCGATTTAATTCCTTCATGGCCACTGTTCTTGTGGTCTTTTTAAAAATCTGGCCACTTTTGTATAGCCCAATGGAGCATATCAACAGAATTCCAGATTCCTTTTCCTCCTATATCTTGGACCCATCTTTGCCCATATTCTTTTACCTCCCCAATTTCACAGTGAACATAAGTTTGTTTTCCCCATTTTCATCATTATCCTTTTAAAGTCTCTAACTTCCTTTAACTGACTACATGAATTGCTCTTTATTATAAAGGCTCTGATCCTGAAATATTCAAGTCCTAGTAGATGTGTAGTATTTCATCTGTTCTTTATTTCATTATAATACACTACTGCATTGCAGCCTCAGTGTGTATGGATACAAAGAGGAAAAGGAAGAAGGACAGAATGTCAGATATATAGTAATCAGTCAAGGGATGGAAACAGCTACAACTTTATTGATTGCATCTTACAATATATAGAATTAACATGGATCCAGTCATCAAACAGCCCAGCTGCTGACTGATGCACCCTTCCCCAGTTTACATGCTAGAGACAGCAATGGGTTGGGAGAATGAGGAGTATACAGGCCTCATTCTATATCATTCTATAAAACAATATACAGTCAAACCAGGAACAAAACACACTATATAGATAGGTATAGGGGGGATGCAGACGGGAGGCCGTGGACTGCCCTGGAAAGCAGAGGATTGGGGCTGAGGCTGCCCCACACCTCAGCCCCAATCCTCCCTTCTGCCGGCCCTGGAAGGAGTGCTAAAATGCTGGTACTTCCAGAGCCGGCAGAAGGGGCACATCAAGAGCTGCTGTACAGCTCTTCTGCACCTCTTCCGGCACAGCACGTGATGACGCTGCATTGGGAGGACGTATTTGTGGAGTGCACCATGCGTAACGGCATGCACCCTGATGACATCCTTGGAGTGGGGTTGAGGCGGCTGCCATGCGGCTACCCCTCCCCTTCCATGCCTCCAAGACGGCATTTTGTGCCATCTACAGAGGCCCATAGTGTGTTTTGTTCCTGGTGTTTTGTTTTTGTTTCCTTTTAGTGGAGTTGGCTATATTTTGCTTCATCATCAACATAACTAACCTTGAATATGCATTTTTTAAAGCTTATTAGCTTGACTACAGTTTTCATCTTGGGAATTGCTCTAGTTGCATAATACCTGGATAGATTTTGCTTCTTCCTTCATCCTGCAGCATGATGAAGAAATGAAAGCTTATACATGATTGCTATATTTTGGTTGATCCCAGGTACTGCCCAACTCTTGAGTTTTATTTCCTTTGCATAGTACACACTTTTCAACATTTCACAGATGATAACCAGGACATGTTTGGCCAAGCAACAGCAGAGTGTGTTCAAGATGGCAAAAGTTATTAATGAGGAAGAAAGGCTACAGCAATTAGCGAAGGAGCCCTTTAAGGGCG
>CM034703.1:77959166-77971375 GCA_020142125.1 Phrynosoma platyrhinos
ACAGTTCCCATGATTCCTTAGCACTGAGCCAGGACAGTTAAAATGGCTCAAGCTGTATTATTTCTGGCTGTCTGTAAAGGCCCTTAGACCCCAGGAGAGACTTTTTTCTAATAAGAAGTAACTCACAAATTAACTCCAATGACGGTCCCTGACCTCTGTCCATTACCCAGCTCTGTTTTAGAACATTGGGAAGCTGACTTATACCAGGTTAGAAAAATGTCCATCTAATTCTGCATTGAGCTGGCATACTGTTAATGGCATACACTCATGAAACACTGGCACAGGTCTTTTATTTGTTACTAAGAGGGAGGAATGCAGCAGCTCCTTCACACAATCACCTCCACTCCTCAAAACCTACCTGTGTCTTGCTGTGGGTCCTCAACATAACTAATTAATCCCGTTTCCACACGAGATTTCCCCCTTGTGATAAACTCCATTGTCTAGTTTAGACTCACTGCCATAGTTGTCTAGGATATCAGGTAACAATCTTTTGCCTGCCCCCCTCCCCAAGTCGAAGTCACTTTGTCAACCACATTCTGTGAAGCAGCACAAATCCCAGAGGACTCACTAACTGGGAAAGACTGCATTTCCCTGGCAACAATATATTGGGGTTGAAGTGTCAGAAAAATATCATATCCTTCTAACAGAAATCTTCCCCAAGGGCATGAGACCTGTTCCCTTGACAAATTCATATCAAATACTTCTTCTGTTATGCTAATCTAAGTTCATTCAGAAAGCCACAGGTAATGTCAGAATGCATGAAAGGAAAATACATGTGGCATTCTTATTCATCCCATTACACTGGTGATTAAGGAAATGGAATTTGTAGTCAGATGATTTTCTTCATGCAACCATTGACTTCTCTTTTTTCTTGCTTGTACATTGAACTGAACAGGAAAAGAACTCAAAGCCCATCTTGTGATGTGAAATGTTACATTGTGAAATTATCAACAAATTGTGTAATCTAAAGTCTAGTATCCTTTATATTACACAATATGTAAGCATAGTGTAGTGTTTTGAGTGTTGGATTATGAGTCTGGAGATCAGGGTTGGATTCCCCGGCCAAGCAAATCACATTCTCTCATCCTCAGAGGATGGTAATGGCAATTCCCCTCTGAAGAAATTTGTGAAGAAAATCCTTCACCTAAGGGTCACCATAAGTAAAAAAAAACTTACTTGGAAATACACAACAATAACAGAGGCTAGCAGACTTAATACAGACATTTGAGTCTTAAGGATGTGGTTTTCATTTCATCACTGAATTGTCTCAAGCCACTGCTAGGCATGCAGACAGACATCTCCCAGAGAGCTGAAAGGAGCACCAAGTACAGATTCTTACATTTAAGCCCCCAAGTAGCCAGGAAGGCTCAGTAAGGGCCTTTACAGACTGCCAGAAATAATGCAGCTTGGGGCCACTAACTGTCCTGGCTAAGTGCTAGGGAATCATGGGAATTGTATTTTTTTTCTGAGACATTGAGCCTTCTCTGTCAGAGTTCTGGTGCCACATAAACTATAGTTCCCATGATTCCTTAGCACTGAGCCAGGACAGTTAAAGTGGCCTCAAGCTGCATTATTTCTGGCAGTCTGTAAAGGCCTCAGTTGTTCTTAAGTATTACACTGGTTTTATGAGAAAGATGTGTAATGTAATCTGTTCCCAGTATTATTATTTTTCAGAATAAAACTGCTACCCGATCAAACTGGTCAGATAAATCAAAATGATGAAATGAACCACTTGCATGAGTAAATGATAGTCCATGTGAGTGAAGGTTGTCAAATTATTTCTTGGAGGAAAACTTTCAAGAGAAAAAGAGAAACTGCCAAATCATTCAAGCAAGGTGTATAATATGGATGACAAAAACATTTGATCAAAACCCAATTAACTTGTCATATAATCTTTTCTTTAGCTCATTTTCATTATTGATGGTGGACCAAATGTTCTGTTTGCATACAGAAAATGTTTTCCTAGGAGACTTTCATACTTGATTTATTTAATGATACCAGACAGTGGTTATACTGCCACTGTTTCCAGTGGTGAATTATGACGATAGAGTGAAGATTAGGGAGGTGGGCAATACACAAAGCTTCAGATAATATAAGTTGAATCCAGATGATATAAGTTAGGAGTGTGAAACTTCCAATGCTATATGCACAAACCAAAATTTGACATTTACAATTATCTTCTGACCTTACCATTGTCATTGTTACCAGTGAGTCCTTACCTTCTCTTTAAATGGCTTTGCTGTTCTCCCTACTATGTCATCTCTGCCATTTGTAAAGCCTTTTAAATTGACAAGTAGCAAGCAGGACTAGTAATTGGAGGAGGAAGAAAGATTACTCAAAACTATTTTCTGTAATCTCAGCCACATGTTTCTAGAGATGGAAAAATATTTCAAATGTTTTTTTTAAATAAAATAAAACAAACAAGTATTTCAAGTTGAGAATCCCAGACAAGAAGAATCCTGGACTGATGAGAATCTTGCAATTCAGGACATATTCTGGAAAAAAAATTACAGGCTGTTTTTTTGCACAGAAAACAGCATCTTCTGTGCAGAAAAATAGTATTTTCTGAGTGTTGTTGTTTACACATGGCAACGATGTAAAAATTTCACACAAAATAAGTCCTGAATTGTAAATAGGCTTCAAAAGCTGCACAGGGAAGAAAAGAGTGATCAGTTTTACAAGAAAAAATTCTTTTTAAAAACTGAGTGAGAGTTTTTCTAGGAATAAAGGGAACAGAGTAGCATCTGAGCTAAGCAATTTTTTAAAACCATAAATGTCTTCTAAAACATAGATGCCTTCTAAAACATTGTGGTATGCATGAGTTTTGCCTGCATTTCTTGAGTAGGGATGGAAAGAATATTCAAAAATATTTGGGAAATTGTTAAAAATGTGTTTCTTGAGTGTCAGGAAATCCTAACAAGGAACAACTTGGACTGCTGAGAAACTTCATGGGACTTATTCTGCACAAATTAATTTTTTTTTTTACATGAAAACAACACAAAATCCTGCACAGAAATTGCTGTTTCCTGCACACATGCACACAAATATGCATTTTGTACAAGTCCCCAACTATACCCTTTGCTGCATTGGAAACAGCATGTGCTGCAAACACACACACACACACACACACAGAGCATCATCAAAATCATGGCTAGCATCCTGTTAAGTAATTATGTGTTGCAAGCCTAATTACTAGTGCCAGTTTCTGCCAATCTAGCAGTTTGGAAGCATGTAAAAGTGCAAGTAAATAAATAGGTGCCACTTTGGTGGGGAGGTAACAGCTTTCTGAGCAGTCATGCTGGCCACATGACCACGGAGTCATCTTTGACAATGCTGGCTCTTTAGCTTAGTAACAGAGATTAGCACTGCCTCCTACAGTTGGACACAACTTGACAACTTTGTCAAAGCGGAAACTTTACCTTTAAGCCTAATTTATGACATTGAAATTTTATGTAATCACTTTTACAGTTTATTTCACCAGTGCAAAAACCAAAAGTGTCCTCCCAAAACTATAATGAGCAAAAATGTGTTCAGTCTTTTCCAGACAATAAGTGTTTTGTGACAGGAGAAACCTGTAGGGTTTACAGATGCCTGTTGCAAACTGCAAATGTTTGGTTTCATCTTCATCTCACTTCCCAGCCCCTTGGAAATATATCTTTGAGGGAGGCATGCCTGGCTGCTAAGGTAGGTTGGGGTGGGTTGCTAAGACAATGGAGCTCCATCGTCATAGTTTTGTCTCCCAATGCAAGTTCTTGGTCATTATTTTCTATGCAAAAAAGTAGTTTCTGTGTAGAAAATGTTGTTTTCTGTGAGAAATTACCACATGGGAATTTTGTGTTAAATAGGTCTTGAACTGAGAATAGATTTCAAAACTGCAGTTTTTAAAGCCTTTCTTGCAGTGGGAAAGAAATTGCTAAAATTATGCATTGCTTCTTTTGATAATGAAATTATTGAAAGATTATATCCCTGCTCTCTATTGGAAGTCCTCAAGCTTTAAGAATGTCAGCAAATTGTAATGTATTTACCTGTGGTGTCTGCATTTTATTTCATCAATGAGACTCTGGACTCACCACTTAAATTGGATGGATCTTTTAAAATCAAGGTGTCAGTAGAATACTTAAAATGAAAGCTGCTCCTCTGTAACACTATAGTTACTTTGAAAAGGAATAGCCAATCAGATTTTTTTATTAGACTGTGTCATAAAGTTACTTCTAAGTGAGAAAAATGCCTGCTTTCATTTTAAGTTGGCAGCTACTTTCACAAAAGTTTGTGCCTCACTTTCCTCTTGAAAAATGACTGAAAATGTGGGCCACATTTTGAATCAACCCTTGCTGTAAGGCAAAAACACTACTCTGAAATCCATGGAGAACTTATGGCAGAAATTTAAGTACTTTTAAAGCTAACTATGATCTAGCATATGTGGCACAGTTGCAGAGTGGCTGATTTATAATGGGTCCCACCTGGGGGGAAAAGATTGATCACTTTTTGGTTCTTATGAGCTTTATGATTCCATTATTATTTCAAACTTTATACACTTAGCTGAAGATTCCTTTCTTACCGAAACATATGGCAGAAATAAGAAATAAATTAAAATGTTCTAAGATGTTACTTCTTAACTCATATCAAGTAACTTGTTACCCAGGCAACCTGTCAAATAAGGTAATATATCATCTACAGGCACAAGCTAAAGAAAAAAAAGGTCACTGTGAGTATTGCAGTATTTTTTATTCTGTTTTTTCAAGTGGAGAAATAGAAATTATTTGGAGTATTTGATACTGTGTTGTTGTCTCACAGCATGTTTTCGTGGGTAGACATGCATTGGTTGCTTTGGTACCTCAGCAAGGTTATGTTTTACATATAGGCTTATATATAGCATTTCCAACTAACATGATATAACTATCTCACAGATACTTTAAAATAGTATTTGGTGACAGACAGTTGTATGTAGCTGCTCCATTATAATCACTACTATTCTTCTAACAGGCAGGAGTGGTGTTTTTGTTCCTGCTATTTTAATTTTATATATTGCAGATATGATCTGTCATGTAAAATTATGCCCTCTGAAAGATCTGTACAAACTCCTGCAGAGAAGGGTGGGTTTGCTGTTGCTTCTGGTATTATATACAAAGAGGTATTATATACAACAGTGTCTGGTTCCACTTGCTCTTCTAACTCTCTTTGCTCCTTAGCAGACTGCCAGAAATAGTGCACATTAAATTGAGGCACTGCCCTGGCTCAGTGCTAGGGAATCATGGGAATTGTATTTTTTTCTGAGACATTGAGCCTTCTCTGTCAGAGAGCTCTGGTGCCACAATAAACTACAGTTCCCATGATTCCCTAGCACTGAGCCAGGACAATGCCTCAATTTAATGTGCACTATTTCTGGCAGTCTGCAAAGGCCCTTTATCTCTCTCTTTGATGAAGGTGGTCCAAGACATTTTGGTGCCTGGATCCAAGCATCAAATGGAAATGCTTGAAAGAGGAAAGCCTAGGGTACCTAAGGTATGCCAAAATATTTTGACATTTATATTGATATATATTTTGACAGTGGAGATTATTGCAGCACTAATTAAACTGGTTTACCTGAGCCAGCTTAACATTTAAAATGGGTGGCATCCTGATGTTATCACAAGGATTTTGCCACTGAAATTACTCTGGTGCCATTTCCTTAAACCAGAAAATTCCTGGCTTTAGGAAAAAAAGCCATGCTGAGCAGCCCTGTGAGCGCCTGGGTGGTGATTTCAGCAGCTAAATCCTTGTGATATCAGGATGCCACCTGTTTTAAATTTTAAGCTGGTTCAAGTAAGGGCCTTTGCAGACTGCCAGAAATAGTGCACATTAAATTGAGGCACTGCTCTGGCTCAGTGCTAGGGAATCATGGGAACTGTAATTTATTGTGGCACCAGAGCTCTCTGACAGAGAAGGCTCAATGTCCCAGGAAAAAAATACAGTTCCCATGATTCCCTAGCACTGAGCCAGGGCAGTGCCTCAATTTAATGTGCACTATTTCTGGCAGTCAGCAAAGACCCTAAGCCACTTTAATTAGTGCTGTGATAATCTCCAGTGAAGGTGGAAAAGTCCTATATTTGTCTCCATTTCTAATAGTAAAAATACAATAAAAACAAATTAGATAAATGTCATCTGGAGGGCTTTCCATCTCAACTTGAATGTGATTCCAAATCTCCTGATTATGGCAATCATCTGGCTCTGCTTAACAATAGAACCACCCCATCTCTTGTATGTATGTGTGTAAACAAATCAAATGCCTTGTTTATTGCATTTCCTAATGTAGATGTGCACACCTATTAATCCATCAAGAAGGTCACACCTACCCCTGCCAGATACTTGGAAAAACTGCTCCCTCATTATTGGTTGGAACAATAGGTTTACTGGGCTTCAGCTGGGTTGTTGTCAAGTTGGTGGGTCACAAGTTGCTTAAGCCTCTGCTGATAAAGTATCTTAACCTACCACCTGGAAAGATGAAGCTGGATAAAGTGTTGAAAATAAAGCCACAACTTTATTAAATTACTGTCATGCCCAGCCCAGTCTCAAGGGAGGACTCAGAGGATGAGCCACAGCCTCCCTTGAGACTTGAGCCTGAAGCTGTTGAGCCTGAGCCTGGCCTGAGTTCTGCTTTGCCAGCTCCAGCAGAGCCTGTGGCCTTCAGGAGGCTCAGCAGCCAAGCCTCCCAGGAGGAGGATCAAGGGACAATTCCTACCTTCAGCCAGTGTTGAGCAGAAAGGGAGGGCCTTCACCATTCAAGGACACTTTATGAAAAACATTGGAGCAATCAGCCTCAGTTAAGCAGGTGCAAAAGGTGTGCCTCAGTGTCAGAGATTATCTGTGCTTCCTGGCAAAAGCCTCTACCTCTCCTTGTTCCTTAGCCTGAAACCTTAACTCTTGGACTACTGATTTATCTTGAACATCTGGAACCATTGACCTTCAGACTGCCTTGTTACTCTGCCTCTTTGGAATCCTAGACCTTCAGACTGCTTGACCATTCACTGGCTGGATTTTTGGATTGGTACTACAGACTTTTGCTTCCTTTCTTTGTATTAGTTAAAGACTTTTCTTTCACCTTTAACCATCACAAGAAGCTGCTATCACTGTTCTTGGTGGCTTTTCAGGACAATAACTGAAATCTGGATCATAGTGGCATCATAAGATATATAGGTGCCAGGAAGGGGAACAGATGGGCTCAAATCAGTCTCCTGGGTGGTACTGGTTAGTACTTTTAAAAGTGGATACTACCTCTCCTCAAGCCAGTCAGCAATGAAAGTTATATGGTCCATATTCCTTCACTGCCAGGTGCTTCTGGGAACTCCTTAAAAATACATTTCATTTGTGTGAGTGCCTGGATCTCACCAGTTGTGACAAGAATAACAGTCAATAATACATAGCCCATCAATATGCCAAACAGGTGAATTGACAACTGAATACAGTATGGAGTAAGAGTAAAAATTGTGCCTCAGGCCAAATAAGACACAACAGAAAATTCTTAGTCTCAGAGGTGACTGCTAATAAACACATGCTATGTTGTGCAGAGTGTATGTGGGGGAGGGGAAGTAGAAGGAAAAAAGACCAAGGCCTGAGAAATGGTATCTTTTATGGTCATGTGTAATGTGGGAATTGTATCATTTCTTCACACCACTACCATCCCCAGACTGATGGGGAGGAGGACAAAGCCGCCCCTGACTAAAGGCTAAGGGAGTGGAATTCTTTTATTCACTGAAGATATTGGGAAGGTTTGCCTAGTCAGATTCTGAAAATACTTTGAGGGGTTTCCCATATTTTTCCCCTGCTCAGATTGTTATCCAAATGAGAGAAATATTGCTGGCTTACCTGGCAGGTTCCCCCTGCTGAATGCAATGCTACTGTGAATTCCCAGCTCTTTCCATTGTCCTTTCCCTTTTCATAACAGTTGAGTCTATCCATCTTCATTAATCATTGGAGCAGCCTCCTTCAGGTAATTATCACTATTAGAAAGCCTTCTGTTTTCTCTCCAAGCTAACTACTTTATCCCTGAGTTCTTGTGTATATGAGTAAATGTTAGAGTGTCTTTGTATGTTTGAATCCCCAAATGAATCACAAGTTCACTGGAAAATTCTGTCTCTATCAGTCTATTCCCTAGCCACCTCTGTAAACATAGGATAAACGATCCCATAGAAGACTTGGAATTTAGTAATTCCCCATGTTCAAGTCCTTCTTTACATTTCTTTACATTCTTTACATTTATCGGAGACCTTGCTGGTGGCATATATTTAACAGCTTATGTATTATATCTAAGTATCTCTGTGGGCTTGTCTACATGGGTGAAAAATGCTACACTCACACTGAAGCCAGTGCTGGCTGTCTCCATGGGCCTATCTGCACAGGCTGCTTAATTTAGGGCTATTCCACAACATTATGCCCTAGACTGGTTCTGGACTTATCACTACAGAAACCACACACACTGGGCTGAATCCAGTGTGATGGTGCATAGTTATGCATATGTACCAGCTGGGCCAACATCGCATCCACCTTGATGACCCCTTCCCCTTTGATGCCACTTCTTCCTCAGGAACAGGGCTTACTTGCAAGAACATATTTGGCATGATATCAGGGGCTTCCCATTCTGACCTCCACAGAAGCAGTGATGTGCCAGGAAGAGCCTTGCAGAGAGCTCCTGCCTATGAGGAAGCAGTAGCAGTGGCCTGTTCTGAGAGCCACAGCTGCTGCTTCCTCATAGGCATCAATTCTGTGTAAAGCCTGCCCAGTGCACTGCCACTGCTGCTGAAGTCAGAATGGGGCACCTGTGCAATCAACAAGGAGGGTGTAGAGTGACCCTCCCTCCTAGATCTCTGGGTGTGATGTTTCCAGGAGATATCCAGCCATGCTATCTTGCTCCCTCCCCCAAATTGCTGGCTGTGATGACCTGTACAGCAACTTGTTGATTACATGGCAGGACACCTGACTTCAGCAGAAGCACCAACATGCTGTGCAGATTCTCTCAGGGAGCTCCTGCCTGCTGGTAGCAGTGGCACCAAGTGGGCCAGGTCAGTAGAGCCAATGCACTCTCAGCCAGCTGGCCCATGTGCACAACTGCAGGGCATCACGCTAGATTTGGCCCAGTTCATGTGGTCTCTGACATTGTTGGTCCAGGGCCAGTCTGGGACATAATGCTCTAGACTAGCTCCAGATTAAGCTGCCAGTGTAGATGCACCCTGAATAAGCATGAGTAAATGTAGTACAAGGAGAATTTTTGTAGTTATTTTTTTACGTTTATTTTCTCGTGTTTTCCCATTTTATTTTATTTGTTGCTCTGGAAAAATTAAATAGTTTGACTTTTCAAAAGTCCAGTCTTACAAAGACAGGCAACAGATTTCAAATTTGTTGCCACCTAAAGCTCAACAGCAAGCTGTATAATTACCCTTTCAGTTATAAACACTGTCAAAATTAAAGTTAATTTGTTCAAGTCACACATGTTGAAAACTAGCAGCTGAAGCACCCAATGTTCATGCACAATGATTTCATCTACCCCCCTGCACTCTCCTGCTTAATACACTTGATTTTCTCAGCTTGAAAAACACAATGATATGAAGCTCATGATGGCTATTTTTATAACCAATTACTTTACAGTGTATCAGCCAGAGTAGAACATCTTGTCAAAATATGGATGAAAATCACAATGAATTATCAAATATTTTCTGGTTGATCAAAGGTGGTAAGATGCAATCTATATCAGCCGAAACATATGAAATGTTCCAGAACTGGGGGAAAATGGGAAAAACTTGCTCAGGTTGAGCACATTTTCCCCATTTTCTTTTTCATACTTTTCAGCAGTTAAAAATTGAGTTTTACCATATTTGCTGGAACTTCTTTCTCCCGTATGTGGATAACAGGGGTGGGAACAACAGGTAGTACAAGCAGAAGAAAGGGGAAGTAAAACCTAATGAAGCCCTCCTCTCTTTTGTCCTATCAAATGATACATAGGCAGTGATATTTATCTAATTTGGATATATCCTTAACTCACAACCAGTGGTGGGCCACTACAGTTTGATTTGTATTTTATGTGAGCTGAAACAAAGATTCCCTAAAGCATTGCAAACCAATTGATATGATTTCAGATCTGTAGATCATGCTTAGAGATTTCAGCTTGTTAAAGATGGTTATACAATATTTCCCCTTCAAATTGTCTGAGATGAAAAAAGCAAGTGGGAGTTATACCTCAGTGACATTGAGAGTTCTACTAGGGAATAATTTCTATTGTTGGGATTGATCCTGGTTCTCTGCTGACTAAGGGCCTTTGCAGACTGCCAGAAATAGTGCAAATTGAGTCCACTTTAAGGATTAGAGTTAGGGTTAGGGAATCATGGGAAATGTATTTTATTGTGGCACCAGAGCTCTCTGACAGAGAAGGCTCAATGTCTCAGGAAAAAAAATAATTCTCATGACTCCCTAGCACTAACTCTAACCCTTAAAGTGGACTCAATTTGCACTATTTCTGGCAGTCTGCAAAGGCCCTAATTCTCACTGAGAAAGAGTAGCCCCTAACAAAGATACATACATTTAAAGGGCAGATGACAGTTCTTCATCCTACTTGATACTCTGTGCACTTCCCTTTCTAGGAATTACGGTAAACACTATCTTCCAACTCCATTGCAAATTAGAAGTAGGAAAGACAACCTGAAGACTGCATGTATCCTCATCCTCCATTTGTGCATCTCCAGCCTTGCCATTTGCACATTTTGAGGCCTTCCCCAAAATTTGGGACTCCTTCTACCATGTTTTCAAGTGAAAAATCATCCTCAAATCACCTCAAATTATAAACACATAGCTAAATATGCGAGTTGGGTTTCATTACCCCCAAACAAACAAAAAATGTCCACAGATGAGAAAAAAATGAAAGTAAAACAAAACCAGAAGTGAGTTTTGTTTTAATGTTTTTGTTTTCACTGTACCAAGAGGAGAGAAGACATATTGCCATCTCTGAGGACAGTTGCCCACTCTTTCTGTTCATAATTAAGAACAGTTCCTCTCACCAAAAGGACAAATTTACTCACCCATTATGCAAAGTACTTTCCCCCCTCTTCCCACACCAAAAATTAAAAAGAAATAAAATTAAGGTTCCCCCTGGCAGCTCTATTTCTGCCTATCTCCCTCAGATGCAATGTAAAATAAAAGAAAATGCATGCTCCTTTACCACAGTGGAACTGCAGCAATAGGACTCTTCCCATCATCAGTGAAAAGTGCAATAAAAGGAGCAGCATCTTCTGCTAGGCTAAGCTAAACTTGCTTATCCATTCAGCCCAGAAACAAACACAGTAGTTCACTGGTGAAGGCAGAGGTCCCTGATGCCCTTCTAAGCTCTTTCTGTTCCACTTCTGTTGCTCCTTTCCCCTCATTGTTTCTTTATGGAAAAAGAACTTTCTGCTCATGAAGACCATGCAGTGCTTTGTGCCGGAGATTCCTTTTTGAGAGTGACATCCTTGTGAATACTTTGGTAGGAAGCAATGTGGCTTCAAAGCACTGATTTTTGGAAGAGTTCTTCTCTAAAAAGAAAACACTAAGGGTTTGACTAAAGAAGAAACTAGCAGTCACTTCACGAACTGGTTAAAAGTAAGAAGTAAGGAAGGTGTGGTCAAAGAATCATCAAATTGGAAGAGACTACAAGGCCCATCCAATCCAACCCCCCTGCCATGCAGGAATGCACAATCTCGACACTCCTCTATTTAGCCATCCAGACTCTGTTTAAAAACCTCCAAAGAAGGAGACTCCACCACACTCTGAGGGAGTCTGTTCCACTGTTGAACAGCTCTTGTTGTCATGACATTCTTCTTAATGTTGAGGTGGAATCTCTTTTCCTGTACTTTGAATCCATTGCTCTGGGTCTTATTTTCTGGAAATGTAGAAAACAAGCTTGTTCCAGCCTCAATAGGACACCCCCTCAAATACTTAAACAGGGCTATCATATCACCTCTTAACTGTCTATTCTGCGGGCTAAACATACCCAGCACTCCAAGTTTCTCCTTATAAGCCGTTATTTCCAGACCCTTCACCATTTTAGTTGCCTTTCTCTGGACATGTTCCAGCTTGTCAGCATCCTTTTGAATTGTGGTATCCAGGACTGAACATCGTATTCCAGGTGAGGCTTTACTAAAGCAGAATAGAGTGTCACCATTACTTTCCTTAATCTAGACCAGGGGTAGGCAACCTTTCCCCTTTAAGGG
>CM034703.1:77971475-77981525 GCA_020142125.1 Phrynosoma platyrhinos
GGAAAGGTTGCCTACCCCTGATCTAGACACTATACATCTATTGATGCAACCTAGAATCACATTGACTTTTTTAGCTGCTGCATCACACTGTTGACTCATGGTCTACTAGGACTCGTATCCCTTTCACATGTACTGTTGTTAAGCACCCAGACTATGGGCCTTTGCAGACTGCCAGAAATAGTGCAAATTGAGTCCACTTTAAGGGTTAGGGTTAGTGCTATGGAATCATGGGAATTGTTTTTTTTCCCCCCTGAGACATTGAGCCTTCTCTGTCAGAGAGCTCTGGTGCCACAATAAAATACAGTTCCCATGATTCCCTAACCCTAACCCTTAAAGTGGACTCAATTTGCACTATTTCTGGTAGTTTGCAACCCCCCTATATCTATGCATTTCAGTTTTTCTGCTTGAGTATAGTACCTTACATTTCTCCTGTTAAAATACATTTTATTTTGGCCCAGCTTTCTAATCTATTAAGGTCATTTTTAATTTGATCCTCTCTTCCAGGTTATTAGACACTCCTTCTAATTTGGTGTCATCTACAGATTTGACAAGCATGCCCTCTACTCCTTCATCCAAGTCATTGATAAGATGTTGAATAGCAGTGGGCTCAGGACAGCCCTGTGGCATCCTACTGGTCACTTCTCTCCAGGATGAAGAAGAGCCATTGCTGAGCACTCTTTGGGTTTCTCCAGTCAACCAATTGCAAATCCACCTAACAGTAGCATTGTCTAGCCTACATTTTACTAGCTTGATTGTAAGAATATCATGGGGGTCTGGCTGGAGGTAATCAGAGCCTGAGGTGGGAGGACACTATCCCACTTGTTCTAATAAAAGATCAGCCTTCACTGTCTCTAATCCAGGGAAGAACTTATGGGGTCATAGCACTCCCTTCAGTTTTATGGAAATTAGCATGAATTGCTGAGGCTCTTATTTCTAATCAAAGAAATTACAAAGGTTGGAAACAACTTTAGTATGACAGGAAATAAATGTGTGTGCAGGTGTTCTTGCACTACAAGACTCAAGAGCCATCATCCAATTATTCAAAGTAGAAATCAATATAGTCATAATTCTGCACTGGTATCCTGGCCCCAGAGCCTCCCCAACATTCCCTTATTACAGAGGCCCTCCATTCCAACACCAGGCAACTGCTTGCACACACGTCCCACTGAGCTGCCTGGCATGTCTGCCACTACCATGGGTCACTTCATTTTGAGGTCAGAATGAAGCAGCCAATGACAATCACATGGTTGGGTGCCTCATTCTAACCTCAGAGCAAACAATTGGTAGTGACATGTTTTAAACAGCTGCCTGGCATCAAAACAGAGGACTCTGTACCTTCTGTGGAGATACAGAGCAAACAGGAAGATATTTTAATACATTTTAAGAGGTGTATACCCCATTCCTGAAGCTGTACAGTCTGGATGTCATCCAATCGCTTCACACTATAACCGGGGTTTGGGACATTCAATGTCCAATCTCTCCACCAAAAGGATGAGGGGAGGTCCTTTTCATTGGCCAAGAGACAGGGCCCAAGTCTCTTGCTGCTTCTGCTAATAGGTCCACATAGTGTTTAGTGGAGGAGGAGCATCCAATAAGTTTATGAAGGTCATGGATAACTACTTTATTGTCATGCATTTGGCAATAGTGCTCTCAGCCATTCTGTGCACATAGCCAGATATTTCTCAATACAGTACATAGCTGTGTTGGAAGGAAGAAAGAGACAAGTGGGTTTTGAACGATGCTGGTCATTATATGAGGGAGGTAGTGACATCCTTCTGCCACAAGACCCCCCCCCAAAGGACATATGCTAGAGTTATGGGGCCGGTGTATGTCACTAACAAGATGCCCACCTATGTTTTTAAAAGAGCAGTAAGTGCTCACATATTTCCAAGCTTTTGGGACTAAATGACTTGTGCCAGTCATGGTACTAGACTAAACATACTTGAATTGCTTGGGCTGCTTTCCACTCATGAAGAGCTATCCTTGATACTTTTCAATTGCTGGCTTTATGCTTATATTTGCTTTATTGCCTTTTATATTCAGTGCCAGCTGCCTTTTGTGGGGCAGAAAGGTACAGCACAAATTTTGACATAAACAAACAACTGCTGCTGTTCTTACATATTTGAAATAAACAATGGCCCAGAGGAGGTGGTATGGAGGTGCTTGACAATCACAGAATAACAATGTCACTGATTTCATAGGGCTTTAATTAAACAAATTAGCTAATTCATGTCATGCTCATTTATTATTTTTTGCAACATTTGCTGTGTTATACAAAGCAAGGCATTTCTGCATAGAACTTGAATAATAGTTGGTATTGCGATTCACAGAAAGATGCAATAAATATCCAAGCCCCCCAATTGCTCATAAACATCTGCTACTTTGCTGTGTTCAAAGTAAAGTTGTAGCAGCAGCATCAAAAACAGCTGTTGCTGCTCAAAGAGGGCTTGAAGTTGCAATTAATTTTACTGTCTTTTTTTTAAAAAAGAAAACACCTCCCTGTCATTATGGTAAATAAGACTCTTTGCAAGCTTATGGTATGTTTTCTCTTTTTAATATTTTACATAATAGCTTGCTTAATGTTGAAACACATTGTAAATGCACACAATCACAAAAATATCATTGACTGACAAGCAAGCAAAATGCATTTACCTGTCTTGCCTTCAGCAGGAATATTCATTTTAGGAAAATCTGTAACCTTGAGCCTTGTAGGACAAATATTTAATGTATCTAAAAGTATTCAAGAAACTGGAATTGTTACCATGCTACTTTGAATAAATGACATTGAGAGATGTGAATTTTTGATGTCAAACACTTTCCAGGTCAGATTTTTCTATGGTTGCATTATG
Source organism: Phrynosoma platyrhinos (assembly GCA_020142125.1). Taxonomy (NCBI): domain Eukaryota; kingdom Metazoa; phylum Chordata; class Lepidosauria; order Squamata; family Phrynosomatidae; genus Phrynosoma; species Phrynosoma platyrhinos. The sequence goes on from CM034703.1 coordinate 77,974,325, forward strand.
ATGAATGAATAAATGAATAACATTACAACAAATTTACTTGGATAAATTGTTCTAACATTTTCTGCAACTTTAGTAAAGACTAGAATTTATTGGTGAGTTTAATTCCCTTTAAAGAAAATGATAAAGTTTCACTTAGGGGTGGAAATAATATATATGGTTGAAAAATGTGGTTTTTGAGTGTTGAGAAACCCTGAGAAGAATAATCCTGGACTGACAAGAATCTTCACAGTTTGGAACTTATTCTATGCAAAATGTATGCATGGTTGTTTTTCATAGAAAACAGGTTTTCTTTCATGGAAATAATATTTATTGGAGAAATATTATTACCCTCATATTATTTCCTGCACAGAAAATGCTGTAATTGGGGATTTATTCTGCATGAAATTCACACGTAGTTGATTTGCATAGGAATAAAAGCATTTTCTGTGCAAAAAACAGCATTTCTTATACTGGAATTAATATTTACGCACTGAAATATTTTCTACATAGAAAAGCAGGTTTTCTTCTGCACAGGAAATGCTGTCTTCTGTACAGAACAACCATAACTGAATTTTATGCAAATAAGTCCTCAACTGCAAATAGCCTTCAAAATGTGGGGGGTTTGTAAAGCTTTCTCATACCAGGAGGAAAAGTGGTGAAATCATCCATTGTTTCCCTTGAGAAGAAACATAGGAAGAACTACATCCCCATTCAAACCACACAATTATAGTGTTACATTTCACTTAGGCAGCATTGTATGGAATCCTGAGGTTTGTAGTCTGGTGAGACTCTATACAGTTGTATGGTTGAGAAATGTCCCTATCTGTCTATCCCAGGATTTCATGGTATGTTGCCATGACAGCTATAGTGGAATATGGCACAATAATTGAGTAGTGTGAATGGATCCCAGGTAGGACTAGGACAGGGGTAGGCAACCTTTCCCCTTTAAGGGCCGAGGGACTTCAGCTTCCAGAATCCCAGGAGCTATTGGCCAACATGGCTGAGGCTTCTGGGAGCTGAAGTCCCTCGGCCCTTAAAGGGGAAAGGTTGCCTACCCCTGAACTAGGATGTTGATATTGACAGTTAAGAGCAGCTAATTTAAGCTTTGAAGAGAGGCATAATGAGAGTAGATTCAGAAAACCTCAGAAAACTGAAAGTTTGTGAAGGAAAGAACTGTGGTATTTCCTTAATACTCCTGGAGAAAGGGTAGTCTGCAATATGAAATAAAGGATTAGTACAGAGTGGCTTAGCAATTAAGATTACTATGAATGTGGCAGGTCAGTTCAAGACCCAAGTGCCATATGATGGAGTGAGCTTCTATTACTAATCCTAGCTTCTGCCAACCTAGCAGTTTGAAAGCATTTAAAAAGTGGAAGTAGATAGATAGGCACCACTTTTATGGGAAGACAACAATGTTCTATGCAGCTTGGCATTCGGTCATGCTGGCCACATGATCACAGAGTCATCTTGACAAGGCTGCCTCCCTCAGCACAGTAACAAAGATGAACACTGCGCACTACAGTTGGACATGACTAGACAATCATGTCTAAGAGGAACCTTTACCTTTACCTTTACCATTAGAGATACACCCACTTTTCAGAACCAAAACCCCCATGAAGTGATTAAAAATACAGAAGGTATAATTAAATCCTGAATATGGTACATAAATCATTAAATTGATAAATAAGGTTTAACAATTAAATAGCAATAACAACAATAGCAAAATGAGAAGATTAAACATTTTATTAAAGGTACTGTACATCAAAATTGAACAAATGCAGATTATAATTAATAAATCTTGGCCAATATCCTACATTACAGTCAGTATTCATAACTTTATGATACATAGGTCCACTGCAGAAATGAAAAGGAACAATATTACTGAATTGCAAAAATGCACATCTAGATACCAAGAGGAGTTCTCCAATGTGCACTGGGCACTTCTGATGTATATTGGGCATTCATGCTGTGCACTGGGTGCTCCAATTTGTGTTCTGGAACTTCCTAGCAAATGTCCAAATGTGCATTGGAGAATGTCCCAACCTACATTGGTGCCCATTGTGCATCAGTCTGTCTTGCCTCAGTGGTTGCCATTGTATAATGCAGGGGTAGGCGAACTGTCCCCTTTAAGGGCCGAGGGACTTCAGCTCCCAGAAGCCTTAGCCATGTTGGCCAATAGTCTGGGATTCTGGGAGCTGAAGTCCTTCAGCCCTTAAAGGGGACAGTTTGCCTACCCCTGGTATAATGGATTCCTACATATTGTAACATCATGTCAGGCCATAGGCTAATATGAACATTGTGAAACTACTCAATTCAATTTTGTGCCTATGGAAGGCCATTTTACAAGATGTAAGCCAAAAGCTGAAAGCCAGCCAATATTGTTAAAGTCCTAAATGTCAGCAAAGGAAGACCCTCCACAGGTTCTGTCCCTGATACCCATGTTACATATCGTACTTGTGAACTACATAGCAAGACTTCAGATGTTCTTCACAGAAGTCAGGCAGATTAACATGGGGGCAGAATAATCTAATCCCAGACCATTTAGAGCAGTGGTTCCCAAACTTAGGTCCTCCTCCTGTTTTGGACTTCATTTCCATGTTGACCAAGCTGGCTCAGGCTTCTGGGAGTTGAAGTCCAAAAACCCAGAGGACACTGATCACTGATTTAGAGAATGTGGCTATCAAATCCCATTTCCATGATATTCAAAGTACCTCTACAGTCCCCACCAAGCCTGTTGAACCCACAAAATAACTTCTACATTTTTCTAGGCCAATATTTGGGTTATTTTGGGTTTGGGCTTTAATAGTTAATACTAGCAACTTCCATTTGCTGGGGAGAGAAGAAGCAGGCAATATAGCTGTCACTTAATAGGTGCAATATGATCTGAACACCAACAAATATTCTACTCCTTTTTGTGGGAATTGTTATTTCCAGACTGTCTTTAAAGTCAGTCCCATGTAGTCTGCGTTAATATAATCAGTACTTGAAATCATCATGGGACATGTTACTGAGGCAAAGTCAGATTCCACCCCCATCCCCAATAATGGCCCAGCTAGTTTATGAGTTGAATGTAGTGGGAAATGCTCACAGCCACCACTCTAGCAGCACTATGGATGTTCAAGAGATATCTGAAGTTGGCTCTTTAGAGGAGCATGACCCCATTTAGAGCCAGCTTGAACACCTCTATTCATTTTAGAAGACATCCCCACAAAAGAATTTTATTTTATGTTGTCTAAGCTTTGGTTTGTTTGATCTCATCTATTTCAAGCTGACCCTTAGTTCAGGGCTTTCACCACTCCTTGAGATTAGAAGATGAACATGAGAGATAGAACTGCATTTGATCCATTTGTGTTGTTATTGCTATTTTATATGTCTCCAAGTCAACTCTGACATATAGTGACCCTGTGTTAGGATTTTTTGGCAGGCTTTATTCAGAGAAGGATTACCATTGCCTTCCTCTTAGGTTGAGAAAGTGTGACTTACCCAAAGTCACCCAGTGGGTTGCCATGTCTCAGTAGGAATTTGAAACCTGGCCTCACAGGGGTCCAGTTCAACACACAGCCCACTAAACCAAGCATGTATTTTCTCTGAGTTTACTATTTTCACCAGAATTGGAAACCACCTCTTCAACCTACATTTTCCCATGTGCATGCTCATTAAGAATGGAAATTCATCTCAAGCAGTTGTGTGTGTACGCTTGCACACATGCATGCCATTTCATATGCAAGTATATGCTTGGAAATATACAATTGCATCTAGAACTATTTCACAAGTTAGTTTCATGTAGATTTTTAAAAACATGAGGGACAAGATAGAGTCCAGCAGTACTGCAAAAACAAATAGCCATGAAGTGGAATGAAGTCTGTCTGTGGCACATTTTGAACTTTTTTTTCAAAACATAATTGGGAAACCTAAATCTTGCCTGGAAAGTTTATACTTCATCTTGGTTTGATCATTCTCTCTCCCCTCACCATTTTTGCCTTTTTTATGATGGGCATATATATATTGAAATGATTAGAGCTAAGTAGGGGGATACTAAGGGCCTTTGCAGACTGCCAGAAATGGTGCAAATTGAGTCCACTTTAAGGGTTAGGGTTAGTGCTAGGGAATCATGGAAACTGTTGTTTTTTTCTGAGACATTGAGCCTTTTCTGTCAGAGAGCTCTGGTGCCACAATAAAATACAGTTCCCATGATTCCCTAACCCTTAAAGTGGACTCAATTTGCACTATTTCTAGCAGTCTGCAAAGGCCCTAAGAGTAGGGAAATCATAACCAATGCAGGCAGAACAGAAAGAAAAGAAAGCCTGTTTAGGCCTCAAATGTCTTGTTGATATTTAAGCATATAATTTGCTCTTTGGTTGTATCAAACAAAACAGGAACACAATTATTAATTGCACACAGAAGTTGGACAATAGTTGTAGAATAAAATAACACTGAAAAGAAGGTGTTTTTAAAATCAGTAGCCTTTAAAACCAGCATTTAGGAAATGCAGCTTGCTTCTTTCAAGTGATAATTGAAAGAATATATATATATGTTAGATATACCTTATAAGACCTTGATTCTAGAATACAGATGATTTTTTTATTAAAGTATATTGAAAAACTGCCTTTGACAGTAAACATCTTCAATTTAACAAATATTTTTTAGCCATTCTTAATTATGTTTTAAAGTAGATGCCTCTTGAATTCATCCTGCCCTACTTAATATGTTTAACTTGGGGGGAAAATGAATGAGATGACTTTTACTAATAGTTGACATTCTGTTAGATTATTTTCAAAGAATTGCAGATGCTTGGTTAATTTAGCAGAATAATAATAATAATAATAATAATAATAATAATAATAATAATAATAATAATAGAAAGAAACAAAAGAGACAAAGCAGCAACACAAAGAATAGTGATACTTTCAAATACACATCTGTGTTCCTTCTGAATTCTATCTATCTTTATCATTGGGGGACAGGACTGTTTGTTTTATCTTGTAAGCCACCCCAGTTGTATTTTACAGAGAGGTGGGATACAAATTATTATTATTATTATTATTATTATTATTATTATTATTATGAGATTTCTCTGTTTAATATGTACCAGTAAGACAGGAAAACTTGTCTTAAGGTTTAAAACATGAGGAGCTTTTTGTTGTCTCAAATAACAACATCACAATTCCACCAGTTATTACATTTTATTTGTTGTGCTCTGTTGGAATATTAAATTTAAACAAATGTTGTTGGGAGCCCATTCAGGGATGATTCCCCTCTCTGACATTCAGTATCTTAACTTAGAGAATGAAGTCTTGCCATTTGACTGCCATCATTCAGGCACAATGACTTGAATTTCCCTCTGATGTCCTTATGTATTGGACTGGGGATATCCCCAGTTGGTTTCTCTACTTCCACTTCCTGAGTTGGTGAAAAGCATCAATAGCTCTTCTTAAATGGCTGTTAGCCCTGTCAATCAAGCCCCTCTAGTCACATCTGACTGGATAATTCTGTTTCTTTTTCAGCAATCTCCCCTTCTTCCAGCGGGATAAAAAATGGAGACTTGACATTGGAAATTAATTTTTCTTTTGACATCTTGCAATGCCACAGCTTATTTATGCCACATGTATGTTTGTTTTCAGTAGAGACAGCATGGTGTAGCAATTTGAGCATTGGACTATGGCTCTGAAAATCAGGATTCAAATCCCAGGACAGTCATGAAACCCACTGGGTGACCTTGAGCAAATCACACCCTCTCTCTCTCAGAGGATGTCAATGGCAAACCCTCTCTGAAGAAACTTGCCAAGAAAACCTCATGATAGGTTTGCCTTAGGTTCACTATAAATTGGAAATGACTTGAAGGCACACAAGAACTATTGAATTTAGGAAGTGAGAACATTTGTTTCTTTTAACTGCTATCCCGTTCTAGCAATTTTCATTTACCTCAAGAAAAGGACTTGTAGAACCTGAATGGACCCCACTGTCTGTTCAGGACCAAGCTACTTCAAAAAACTTTGCATTTTACAACAGCAAATGCTCAAAGCAATATATTGCTGCTGAGAAAAATCCACACCTACTCCTGCCTCCCCCACATCTGTTGTGAGAGTATCAGCTACCATGTTCCAAAGGGAACAGTCTTAGGGGGATGGCAGATGTGTTTGTCCCAGCCAATCAAAATAGTCTTGGCACTTTGACCCTCAGAGCCTTGGTTCCATTACACTAATGGATGTAACCCCCTCTCCTCATCACCACTAATCAATTTTTATATAAGTTTGTACCTCTGAGACACATCAGAAACGAGATGTTATGCTGAAATCAGACTTATTTCAACAAATGTATTAAATCCATAATTGCATACCGACAGAAATATTTGTATTAAAAAGGATTATGTTTTTGTCCAAATGCAGTTTCAAACTCCATGGAATGAAAATGTTGACAAATCTCTAAGTACAACAGTACTGCTGGATACTTAGGTAATCTGTTAATTCATCAGTTCATGCTATGAAGCAAATCCTGTTTTTGTCCTTCAGTAGCCTAACTGTGGTCTGTTGCTTCACCCACACTCTCTCTCACACAGAGACCTCAACTTCTCACTTCCCATTTACAGATGAATGCTTGCTCATGGAATCCTATATGACAGGGGTGTTTAAAAAGTAAAAATCCTATTTCAATATTCAATTGAAAGAAGATTCCTCAAGGCAAATTGTTTAAAGTGAGGAATGTTTACTAAAAGCTGTTGATATAAGTGGCTACAGTTAATAAATTCAATTTGTAGCTCAATTTCTACCTGACAGTGCTATTAACATTAGGAAATGGAATGAAGCAGTACTGTTATATCATTGACTTCTGTCTTTGAGTAGCAACATAGTTTTGCACTTTTTATACTGAAGGCAATGAATGATTGCCCAGTTTGAATTTTCTATACACCTGGAAACATTGTGTACCAGATAATGCATTCACTGATGCAGCAGTAACACAGTGCCACTGTGTCAAATGAAGGGCATTATAGTTTCTTAAACTGATAAGCAAAGGTCTACCTATGAACTGAAATAATTTTCCTCTTGGGTTAGTGAACACTGTGCCTGTTATTTGTCATTAGCTGTTCTGAATGCTTGGAGAGATCAATCTTTGCAAATTAGGAGACAAATTGACCTGATCTTCATCTCATGGACTAATGTTTAAATTGTAACTTTGTTATATACTGGCTTTTACAGCTCCTGGATCATTCAGTGCAGTTCTTTGC
>CM034703.1:77991191-78009477 GCA_020142125.1 Phrynosoma platyrhinos
CCTTGTGGTCTCTTTCAACTCTATGATTCTATGATTCTATGAAGCAAAATGAAAACAAAAAACAATACCAGATATTGATGATTGGATTATGAAATTATATGATACAATGCAAAATGATAAATTAACTCAAATCATACAGAAAAAGCCACATAATTTAAAGGAGTGTGGAATCCTTTTATTGAATATTTGAGAAGAGAAAAAGACTAATAGTTGATACCAGATTTAGAATTAAAATAATTTATATATAACCTTAACAAATGAAAATATAAAACTCACAAAGCAAATATATTAGAAACATATCTGTGAAAGAATATGTCGCTATGAGGTGAAGTATGGATAGATTCAGGAAATATGGGATTAAGAAGGATAAACTGATATGATACATTTAAGATTCTTTTTATTTAATACATTTTAATTCCCTTCAGAAAACAAGTAGGAAGATTTATACAAAGTAATATTATGGTATAACTGTATTTATAGACACATAGATAGATAGATAATGAAAATCAGGAGAAAAAATGTAATTAATGACAAATTTGATTCAGTAGATAAGTGAAGGAAGTCATTTCAATGTTTATATGTAATCTTACTTTTCCTCTTTTGTTTTATTCTGTGTATAATTGTTATCTTTCTTTTATATATGTATATATGTTTTAGTTTTTGTCTTATCTTTTGTCTTTATTTGTTGATGTTCTATAGTGTTCTTTTTAACTAATAAAACCTTTTTTTAAAAAAGTTCCTAGATGTGACAGTTTAAGGACACCCCAGCTTTACAAGAAAAATCCATATGTTCAAAGATCATAGCATATGAAATAGGAATGACAAAAAATATTAACTGAAAAGCCTGAAGAACAATTAGTTTGACCAGAAAGGCCAAACAAGATTTTGATTTTCTCTGTAAATTCTTTGTGGCAAACCTTATAGTAGTGAAATGTAGCTAATTGACTTAAACTGCTTGCCTTTGTAGTTTACTACTGTTATATGACTGCTCACAGAACAATCAAAACACTGAGATAATTAGACAATTCATGAATTTCCCTAGGGTTGTAGTACCAAAAGACTACTTTAGGATGCATATGAAATTAAGTTAATTTTGAATAAGCAATATGATAATAGTGCTTGTCAGATATATGCTCCTCTATCATCTAATGGAAGAAAGACACACCATTGAAGGAATTTCAGTAAAGTCCACTGTGTGTTGTTGCACCTCTGCATCTCATGCTTTGTTGTGTTGTTGTGTGTCTTCAAGCTGTTTCTGATTTATGACAATCCTAAAATGAAGCTATCATGGGGTTTTCATGGTAAAATCTGTTCAAAGAGGTTTGCCTTTGCCTTCCTATGAGGCTGAGAGAGTGTGACTTGCCCAAGATCACTCTAAGGGTTTCCACGGCCAAACAGAGATTCAAGCCCTATTCCCCAGAGTGGTAGTCCAGCACTGAAACCACTATATCAGGCTGGCTCCAAGGTCTATTATCTATATAGTAAAAACACAGATCCATTATCTGACATTTACAGATAATGTCAGGCTGCATAATAATGGGTTGTATAAGGTTAGAATTTAAATTTCTTCCTAAATATTTTGATAACATTTATTTCAGTCTTCAGGGTCTTTTTTCCCATTGAGAGTTTTGATAATTTCTCAAATTTAAAACTGTTTCAAACTGTAGTAATGTTTCAAATCCTCTCTCACATGCTTAATTTTAATAATGGAAGATTCATCGAGAATGTGCATGTGTTTGAATGAGGTAGCTACCTGAAGATTAAGTGTAATTGATGAGTTTTGTCTCTTTTTTCTTGGTGAAATTAGGGTTTTAGTTTATTCATGATTATGTGGATATATATAGAGAAGTCCCCTTCAAACCTTCTAGCTCAACTTGAGAAGATTAAGGTCTGAGAAATGTGAGACATGCTTAAACACATGCTTATACTTTCTTTCTACTTTTAGCCTTTACGTGAACATGCAGAACACCTTCACAAGGCTAGTGAGTGTAAGGAAGAAAAAGGCCAACGACATTCTGAACTATCAGAACTAATATACTGCTTTCATTATCTTTTCCATAAATGTAGTTTTGATAAGGATGATGAAGGGTGGCTGTGGTAAACCTATGCTAGATGACTTACAACATTTTAAGAATAGTGGCTATTCAGTCACCACCTTCAGGAGAAAGAGGGAGATATAGGTAGTTAGGGACAACCTACAATGGTTGAAACATCTGGGCAACCTTCCAGGCATGGGTGGGCTACAAGTCCCACCAGCCTTAGCCAGGATAGCTAATGTTGAAGTATTCTGGGAGTTGTTGTTTAACAAAACCTGGAGGGCTGGACAATTCCAATTCTTGGCCTAAAGAAGCAGCAATCTTACCATGGCTACCTTGACTTTGGTCTTGTTTGCGATGGCCAGGATACTTCAAGGGCAAGCCAGAGTGTCCTGGCCCCACAGTTGCCCCATTCTGCCCTTGTTAGGTGAGTCTCTGTTTCTGTGTTGTGGCACATATGCTGAGCACCTCATTCTGAGTGCTGGTGCCTCACAAAACTACTTATCCAGGATTCTGAAGGAGGAGCCATAGTAGTTAAAGAGGTGTCAAACTGCATTATTTCTGTAGTGTAGATGTACCCTAAAACAACCATTATCCTTTTCAAATCTATGGATTATGGATGACCTAGACTTGTGATTCAGAATGCCAATCATCCAACAAAATCCCAATGAATAATTTCAGCCACTCCATCATCTAAGAATTTGCCATTTTATGCAAAAATCTAGTATCAGTCTTGGAAACAGTATTGTAGGATTTCTAAAATAATAATAATAACAATAATAATGCAGTGTTTTATTTAAATGCAATTCTGCTACTATCCAGAAAGAAAGGTAGTGCTTTGTGCCTTGCCAATTCCTTCATAAAGGGATATGAGATTATTTTCCTGACAGAGGCCCAGGAAAATGTTACGTGAATGCCAGCAAGTAGTCTGCACTTTATCTAGGACAAATCAGTATAAAGGGAAAGATCACAATGGAATGAATTCATTAAAACCAGGTCTGGTTTAAAAAATGAATGGAAGGTCAGGAAAGTAAGATGTTACCCATGCAATCTAATGGCTTTCCTCCTTTTCTTGTACTGGCCCCAATTCACATGAAGTGTGCCATGAAAACCACCAGTCTGCAGATTGGGTTTAGCTTCCCAATGAATGCACAAGCTCAGAAAGGAAATGTGTATGAGCATTACTATCCCTGACATGAATCATTTGTCTCACATTTGTTTGTGCAGTTCTTAGAAAGTGTAAACAAATTGAAGCAGCATATCAGAATGAAGAATTTTGGATTTTGGCCTGACAGTTCTCCCTGGAAGGGAGACTTGATTCTCCTTGGAAGGGAGAGGTGTTGCTTTCATGAATCAATTCCCCCACCCCACCACCAAATGTTTCTAAAATGATTTGCACCCACATAGTTTCAAAGCAGCAGTCATAGCACTGAACTTCAAAGTCTCTTGTTGAATGTCACCAATGAGGATAGACACGTAAATGAACACAGGAGAGTGTGAGGTGGGGGGGGACTCATTTGTTACCCACTAGCATTTCCTTAGATGTTAATTAAAATTATCTGAAACACTTGAGATATAATTAAGAGGAAAACAACAAATACTCTAGCCGTACAAAGATTATTTCTGAAATAATCTGCAGCAATTTAATGGGAATTGTTTAAGCAGGGAAATATGTTAAGCAACTAAAGGCTTTAGAAGGTTACATGGAAAACTAAACCCTTGTGCCAGTTATGTAGATTAGTGATTTACATTAATTTGGAAATGATACTTTTCTCAGTTCAGAAATGATAAGTAAACATGTGGGAATGAAGAGCTTAAATCAATGTATATTGCTTTCATAGCAATGTGGTTACACATGTTTAGGTAATGCAAATATGAATGAGATTTTTTTTTCTCTGAAAATGCTAGCCACAGATGCTGGTGAAACGTCAGAAAGAAACTCTTCTAGAACATGGCCACACAGCCCGAAAAAACCCACAAAAAAAAAAAAAACTATAAATGAGATGCATCATGCAACCCTCCTTTTAAAAAAAAAAAAACTTGGAGGGCAAATTTGAAGAGCTGATGAGAAGAATTTTTTTTCTCTTAAGAACAACAAGACAAGAGGTTGAGATGGAAAGAGAAAGACCCAAGTAGAAACAGAGATGAAAGGAGCCATTTCTACATCTAAGTTCTCCCCTGAGAAGGGGTTGAGGAATGCCACCAACTTTTTAAACTATTGTGAATCAATTTTTGTCTTTTTTAAAAATGGTTTGTTTTTCATGGCAAAACACTTAACCAAGCCCAGTTAAGCAGCTCTTTCTTAATTATAGCGGTTGTGCTGAAGAAAAAAAGAATACAATAAATGAAATAAACAAAATAAACAAATAGGAGATAGAGACTGAACTAAGACTGATTAATTTTCCTAAACTTTGAAACAGTGAACATTAGATTATGAGAAATAACACAAAATGATATGATTGGAAGGAGACTTATGCGTAAGGAGGCTTATAGAAGTCTATAGATATTGATATGGCCAGTCTCCCTGAAGGAAGGAGGAAGCATAGCAGGGCGAAGAGTGCCAGAACAAAGCTTGGGGCTTCCAAGGGGAAAAGGGATCTTGGGAATTGAAGTCCAATCCCTGGAGAAAGGAAGCAAGCTTAAAAAAGAAGCTGGTGAAAGCGGAATAGACTTGTTGCTGGGAAGAAGGCATTTGGGAGTTAAAGTTTTCTATCCACCTCAACTAGCAGTGGTTGGCGGAACTGAATAGAGGTAAAATGGAGATGAATGGAGGATAAAAAACATGAATAGACAACAATATAAAACTGAGAATTACGAATGGAAACTGTAACTGAGAATCAAAAGAAAGATGTAGGAAAAAAGCAGAAGGAAACAAAGGATTAAAGGAGAAAACAAAGATAAAGACCCCAAAAGGAGTAAGAGGGAAGACTACAGGAGTGACATAACAATAAAGATTATGAAGATTGCAGCTGAAAAGGTTTGGAAATAGATGGACAGATAAAATTAGAGAAATACAAGTTAACAATATATGAAAAACAATATAAGGAAGAGAGTGAAGATATCTTTCAAGATAAGGAGAAAAATAAAGGAAAGAGAAAGGCATGATGCAGTTGATTTTCTCATCTACTTATTGACTGGTGGTGGTAATAATTAAACAGCTTAGATATACCAAAATTAAGGTGGTCATTGTGATCTAATGTAAGAGAGAAATAGCAAAGAAACTTTTTGACTTAACATTTGGACTATATTATAATATTTGGACAAGATTATAGTAAATACCAAATACCTATAGAATTGAGTTACAGAAAGACAAATACCCTAAAAATAACCTCTTGGAATATAAAAGTTTTAAATGGCCATGCTAAGAGAGGCAAAGTGTTCCAATATATAAAGAAACAAGAATGTGAAATCTTTTGTTTGCAAGAGACCAGAATAAGGAAAGCTGATGTAAGATTCCTTAAGAGCTCTAAAGTAGGAAAGGTGTTTATTTTGGTGGCTAGAAATAAAAAGAAAGGTGTGGCATTATATATTAACCCAAAATATGAGACTTTGGAAGTATTGAATGACAAGCAGGGGCATTATGTGGGTGTTCAGATTACATTAGATGGTGAAAAAATTCTTTTACTTATAACTTATGGTCCTTTAGAAAAAAAGGGAAAGTTTTATAAATTATTGTTAAATAAACTGGAAAATTTTTCATTTGATTCATGTGTTATAATGGGCGATTGGAATGGGGTAATTCACCCACAACTTGATGGATATTCAGAGAGAAAAAATAATGCCTAATCAAGGCAAATTGCCTAAAGAATTTTTTGAACTGATAGAATGTTTATGTTTGAAAGACATATGGAAGGAAACACATGGTGATAAAAGAGACTATATGTTCTTCTCAGACAGACATCAATCGTGGGCTAGGTTGGAGATGATATTGGTGTCATCTCATTTAATCCCAAAAGTTTTGAGCATAGAAATAAATCCAAGATTGTTTTCAGATCATAATTCAGTAGCAATATCACTTAGCTTAAAACATAAGGACTTTAATTGGAGACTACTGATCAAAGATATGATATATAAAGAAGCAGTAATTTGCTTAGAAAACTATTTAATGATAACATGCATAAAGGCCCAAGCATGAGTATGGTTTGGGAAGCAGCAAAAGCAGTGATAAGGGGATTCTTTTTGGAAAAAAAGTTAGTTAACTAAGAAGCGAAAAACTTAAAAATTAAAAGAACTGCAAGAAAATCTAGCTTAAAAAGAAAATGAGCTGAAACAGTTTCCAAAAAGGAAAGAGCTGATAGGAGAAATTAAAATATTACAACAGCAGATCTCTCTACACTTAATAGAGGACATACAAAAGAAAATCAATTATAAACAAACCTGGGAAAGCTAACATCTCACTTATACCTAAAGAAGGCAAAGACAGTCAGAATATAAAAAATTGCAAACCAATTTTGCTGCTAAATTGTGATTATAAGATATTTGTAGCAGCTGAAAAAAAGATTAACAGAGCGGATGAGTAAAGATCAGAGTGGTTTTTTTCCTTCAAGAAGATTAAAAACAAATTGAGATTCATGTTAGATGTGATAGAATTACATGAAAGGAAAAATGACAACAATTTGGCTATATTCTTTATTGATTTTGAAAAAGCATTTGATAAAGTTAACTGACGTTTTTTTATTTAAAGTCTAAGAGAAGATAAAGGTAGGCGCTAACTTTATCAAATGGATTAAGGCAATTTATTTTAGACAAGAGGCATGGGTGCTGGTCAATGGGGGAAAACAAAGATATAAATCCAAAATGGGACCAGGCAAGGATGCCCCTTATCTCCTTTATTGTTTTTAATAGTTATGGAAGTGTTTAATAACAATATAAGCAAAGATAAAAGAATAAAGGGAATTAAATGTAAAGGTTTTGAGTTTAAGCTGAAGGCCTATGCTGATGATTTGCTGGTTACTTTGTCAGATCCAGAAGAAAGTCTAAAGCAATTGCTGAATATACTGGAGAAATTTAGCTTCAGGGCTAAAGATAAACAAAGATAAGATGATGGTATTAATGATGAACTTGCCCATTGAGGAAAAACAAAAGATAGTGGAGGTCTTGGATTACCAAATCTGTAAAAAAAGGCATTGTGTTAACAACAAAAAATGTAGATTTGTTCAGAAATAATTATTAGAAGTTATTAAATGACTTAAAGAAAGATCAGAAGAGATGGAGTAAATTGAATCTCTCTTAGTTAGGAAAAATCTCGGTGATTAAGATGAATGTCTTGCTGAAATTCATGTTTCTGTTTCAAAATATTCCTATTATAACCAATCATAAACCGTTTGAAGTTTGGAAGAAAGAGATCTCCCAGTTTATCTGGAGCAGAAGGAGGCTGAGAGTAGATTTAAGATAATGCAAGACATGAAGGCAAGAGGGGGTCTAGCTTTACCAAACTTTCAGATTTACTATGATGCTTGTTGTCTGGAATGGCTTATGGACTGGATTCTATTGAAAGACAGGAGGCTGCTTTGCCTAGAAGGGGTAGACCAAAGGTTTGGCTGGCATGCCTACTTATTCTATGGAAAACAACAGGTTCATAAGGACTTCATGAAAGTCTCTCATGAATGTATGGCTAATATATAAAGCAAGACTGTTCCCAGGATTACCAATGTGGACCTAAACTCATGAGGCACTCCACAGTAGAGAAACATCAGCGCAAAAGAAATGGGTCACATACACTGACTTAGCAGTAAGATCTTCGACAAACCAAAGCCTTGAATTTAAAAAGCTGGGTCAACTTCTGGAAGAAGGTTATTCCTGTGGATGGCTGCTATATAGACAATTGGGAGAAAGATTTTTGGTTGATATGAAAACAGAAGGAATAAGAGTTGAAAACACTAAACTTGAAGAGAGTTTGTTATCAGAAAATCTACATAAAATAGCTTTATTTTATAAATGTTTGGTGGAATTTGAAATGGAGGAAAATGTGGTAAAAGAGCAAATGGTTAAATAGTCTCAAGACTTAAAGCAAAATATTGGGCTTGAACAATGGGAAAAAACGTGGAACAAAACACTTAGATATACTGCATGCCAAGAGTTAAGAGAGAGCTTTTATAAAATGCAGTATAGATAATATTTGACACCAGTTAAATTAGCCAGGCTATATAAAGGGCTCTCAAATAAATGCTGGAAATGTAAACGGGAGGTAGGAACATTCAATCATGAGTGGTGAAATTGTAAAAGAGCAAAAAAATTCTGGAAGAACATTCATAGAATTGTCAAAGAAATCTTGCAGGTCCAATTATCAATGAAACCTGAGCTGTACTTATTAAGTATGTGTGACAATGAGGAAACTGAATACAAATATGGAAAACTTCTTATTTTATATTATCACCAGTGCTAGGATAGTATATGCCAGCAAGTGGAAAATTGTAAACCTTCTTTCAATGGAAGAGTGGCTTTCGACACTGATAGATCTGGTGCAGTTGGACAAACTTACAAATCTGTTGAGGGGACATGATTGGGAAAAAAGTGGGAAAATCTGGGAACCATTATTTGATTATGTACATAAGAAAAAGCTTACAGGCAATAATGAGAAAGAGTAACACAGCTTGAGCAGATTAAGGTACGATATTGTTAGATGAAGATTAACTAGAAATAGAGAAATGGTATAATGAACATATTCATTTAAGTTATATGATTTTGGTTATTTTATGGATCAATTTCTATAAATTACATAATTTACCTTTAATCTGGAAAAAAAAAGCAGAGAAAGGTTAGAACTAATATAAAAGACTATGACTTGGTAAGTGTTCAGGACGTCCTATGTAGGAATGATGGCAACGGATTGGTGTTGTTAGTGATGGATCGGTGTCTAATGTCAAAGTAAGAATGGATATTTATGTATGTATGTATGAGTATTCATGTCTATGTTTGATGTATTAATGTATGTATGTTTTTTTAATTTAATAAAATACCTATATTTTTTAAAAAAAACTTTGCACACCTTTTGCCTCCAAATCATGTAGAACCCCACCCACCCACCCATGATAGAAAACCTGAAATATCCCTACCCCTACAAAAAAACCAGGATCCCTTATTAACCCTAATGCCTCCATTTTCCTCTGAGTCTCTCTCAAAATGGTGACAGAATGTGATGTCATACCATAATTTTGAGAGGGACTTCAGGAGAAAATGGAAGTATTTGGGGTTACTGTGTGTGAGTGTGACTCATGTGGGTTGGGGGGGAAAGGCTGCTGGCCTTCATGCAATTGCCTACCTTTCACAAGCGGGAAACAGGATGATAGACTAGATGGGTTTG
Organism: Phrynosoma platyrhinos; assembly: GCA_020142125.1. Classification (NCBI taxonomy): domain Eukaryota; kingdom Metazoa; phylum Chordata; class Lepidosauria; order Squamata; family Phrynosomatidae; genus Phrynosoma; species Phrynosoma platyrhinos. The sequence goes on from CM034703.1 coordinate 78,000,531, forward strand.
TATGTTTGTATAATCTGAAGCCAGCATCATTCAGAGTGAAAGCTAAGGATGTTTTGAGAATTTTTCTCTGCCATTTTTTTTAAAAAAATCAAGCCCCTTGATTCACTTGTTTCCTCAAATGAACACAGAATGGCTGCAACTTATAGTCAGAAATTTATATACTTCTGCTCTTGGGATGCATTCTGCTACTGGAAAAAAATACAGCTACAGACACTATTTAGATGCACACAAAAAAATCACTGCATGCATTTTTAAAATGACCATAATCATGCTTTAGTAAGTAAGAGCACACATCCATTAACAAATCCAGGATTGCAACCATTTCAGAAATACACACAAAAGTATGTATACACAGAATTTCTTTTCATTAAAAACAGTTCAACCTGGAACTGGCACAGAATGGACTAGGAAGTGGGGAAAGAAGAAATATCTTTGAGGCAGCACAATGACAGATCTGTCTATTCTTACTGAGACCATCCTTCTTGAAAAATAAAACCAGTTTTTCTTTTCTTTTTTTACATACACCATTCTGACACACACATAGAAATGGAGTAAGAAAATGATCTTTTTGAGTAGGGAAAAGCAAATCCGAGCAGCCATGGGTTAATTATTGAAAAGCAGAAAACCACTTAAACCCTTTAAATACTTATTTTGCCAAAGTCCTTGTAAACTTGTTTTATCGGTTTCATTTTGTTGTGCCTTCATACATCATTAAAATACAACGGAATTTTAAGTGCCACATGGGGCCAGGGTGGGCATCCACAGGAGCTCTTGCCAACATTTCTAATTAGTTTTTACATGAGTAAACTGTGTATTATTTTGAAGGGCATGTTAAGAAATTATTCTGCTCTGTGGCCTTTGAAGGTAAGGATTTTCTCCATTATGGGCTATCTTCTGCTTCTATATGCCATTGTTACTTGAATAAATTAGTTCTAGAATTCAGACATATGGCATGGGAGAAATTTGAAAATCAGCTAGATACCAGGGTGGATTTCTCTCCAAGAGCTGAGAATGAAAACAGCTGTCTTCAGTATTCTTATTTTCAAAATGTGAGGCAGTGGGGTGCACCAGATGTGATGGTAATATTGTGTCCCTCATAGTCCTTGCCAGAAATTGTGGCATTTACACAGAGTACCATTTTTCAGCAGAAGAGGAGACAGCAATCTGCTCACTGACTGTTCCTTCACTCCTGGATGGGAGAGAGAAATGTTGCTCGTAGTGAAGAACTTGTAACCTGCCATTATCACTGTCACCCTTGCAGCTATGGCTATGATACTGTGTCAGAAAGTAGGAAGGAAATTCATTGAGAAAGAGACGCTATTACTGAAGGCAAAACGCCATGTCGTATTTTGGTGCTCTCAATTAGCACACAGCTGAAAACATGGGAGATGTCTATATAATAATCAGCCACCTGCCATTTCTCCTGGGATAAGCCCACACACTCAAATTCACAGTGGGATGCACACTGACAAGGTCTCTACAATGATTATCTCCATGTAGGGAAAAAGGAAATGGTGTGATAAAATGTCAGAAATGGAGAGCCAATTTATGCAATCAGTTAGAGTTAAAGCTTTTCCCAGGTGGTCACTTCAGATTATTGTATGTGTGTATACAAGAGATGATGTAGAAAACTCGAATTTCAGAGAGGAGGCTTTTGCAATCTCTCCCAATATGCTGTTTTTCTATGGACGTTATCACACAGGGGCAAATCTGCTGGTTAATCCACATAAATCCCAAACAGAAACGGGATTTGTGCCCCGCGTTTTCACATGACGTCGCACAGAAACTGGACAGAAAGTATACAGAAACTGGTGTTGACCGAGATCTTTTGAAATTCAGTTGTTTGGAGGAAATGCAAATGCGAAATTAAGGTAATTTCACATTTACTATAATGTGAAAAGCAAATGCGAATTTGGGAGCATTTCCCTGCTTTTCCCATTGTTCCAGCGAGCATTCCTCTATCTGCACATGTGCAAGAAGCTCATTTCTAGTACATTTATGGGCTTTTCTCACTTGTGTGTGAATGTTAAATGCACTTACTGTAAATTCACAATTAAGGTAATTACGTGTGAAAGCCATTTGCAGAATCAAGGTTTATTTTCCGTTTATTTTCGGAATGCCTCATTTCCACTTTATTATCTCTCTGTGGCCCACGTGTGATAATGTCCTATGTGCAGAGAGTTGTGCTTCTTTCCTCCCTCCTCCCATGAAGAAGAATTCAAGCCACCTACACTTGTGCATACCTGCAGGCCTGTTATGTGGTGGATGTTGGCTACTTAAGAGTCTTCATTCAATGCATATTGAGCAACTGGGTTGTCTTGCATTTTATCACACACACACACCAACTGTGTAGTGTTGCAGATATATGTAAAATCAGATGTTATATATTTATCCAAATTTACATGGTCCAGGTGCAAATCCCCACCACATGTTTTTGTTAACTGTCATCAGGTCATCTTCAACTTATGATGACCCAAGGAATAAGAGACCTCTAAGTCACCCTGTCATCAATATCCCTGCTCAGGTCTTGCAGACTCGGAGCTTTAGCTTCCTTGATTTAGTCTATCCATCTGGAATGCAGTCTTCTCCTTTTCCTACTCCCTTCTACCTTACCAAGCATTATTTTCTTTCCTAGTGAGTCATGTCTTCACATGATATGGCCAAAGTATAGCTGTTCCAGTTTAGTAATCTTGTCTTCTAGGGGGAGTTCAGGTTTGATTTGCTCTGGGGCCCATTTATTTGTCTTTTTAGCAGTCCACAGTATCAATAGAAATATCTCCAGCACCACATCTCAAATGAGTTGTTTCTTTTCCTATCCACTTTCTTCATTGTTCAGCTTTCACAAATACATAGAAATGGGAAATACAATAGCATAGACAACTGTAACTTTAGTATTTAATTATATATCTTTACACTTTAGGTTCTGCCTAGTTCCTTCATAGCTGCTCTTCCAAGTACCAGCCTTGCTCTTATTTCTTGACTGCAGTCTCCATTCTGAATAATGATTGAGCCAAGGTATGGAAGATGTTGAGCTATAGTAAGATCTTCACTGTCTACTTTAAAGGGATTTAAATTATCTGTGGTCATTATTTTTGTTTTCTGAATTTTCAGCTATAAACCTGCCTTTGCACTTTTTTCCTTGACTTTCTTCAGTAATTGTTCCAAGTGTTTACTATTTTTTGCTAGTTGCATGGTATCATCTGCATATCTTACATTGTTGATTTTCTTCTTCCACTTTTCACACCTTCCTCCGAGTCTAATCCTACTTTATGTATCTTATATCCAGCATACAAGATAAACAGACAGAGTGATAAAATGCAGCCTCCCTGCCCCCCTGACAATTAAAAACCATTCTGTTTCTCTTTATTATGTCCCCACACATACACATAATGAAACAATTATTTTGTCCTCTGAATGATTCTCTTTCCCATACTTTAACAGAACATTTTTTTTATAATGATTCATATTTTTATTAGACTGCAACTCATATATTGAATGTGTAAGTCAGGTCACTGTGACATCTCTGTGAATAAAACACAGTTATTCCAAAATGGAGAAATAAATAACAAGCAAATCCTGGAAAAATGTATCCTCCATACTGGCCAAAATCATTAGGATTTGGCAAGTGCTTTTGCTGATGTCATCCTCCCAATATCCATACACCCTGTATTCATTGTCCAAGGGCCTTTACAGACTGCCAGAAATTTTGCAGACTGAGGCCACTTTAACTTTCTTGGCTCAGTGCTAGGGAATCATGGGAACTGTAGTTTTTTCTGAGACATTGAGCCTTCTATGTCAGAAAGCTCTGGTGCCACAATAAACTACAGTCTCCATGATTCCCTAGCACTGAGCCAGGGCAGTTAAAGTAGCCTCAGTCTGCATTTTTTCTGGCAGTCTGTAAAGGCCCTAAGGGCCTAAGCAGACTGCCAGAAATAGTGCACATTAAATTGAGGCACTGCCCTGGCTCAGTGCTAGGGAATCATGGGAACTGTATTTTATTGTGGCACCAGAGCTCTCTGACAGAGAAGGCTCAATGTCCCAGAAAAAAATACAGTTCCCATGACTCCCTAGCACTGAGCCAGGGCAGTGCCTCAATTTAATGTGCACTATTTCTGGCAGTCTGCTTAGGCCTTAAGTTCCTATTGCTGTAAGTTTGTGTGGTCCTATTGATGACATTGGGAATGAAGGGGACTTTTGCACCTGACCTTCATTCCCTTGTCACGTTTCTGGTGACCTGATTGTACAAAATGATTCACAGCATGATGATTACAATTTTTTTTTTTAAAAAAAATAAATGTGCAAGTTGGGAAGTATAATTACTGGGGGAGCATAGGGTTATTGAATTTCATCAATCAATCACATTATTTATACCCTGTCTTATCTCAAAAACTGGGACTCAAGAAACCCATTGGAGGGATGGTGGGAAACCTTGCTCATACCACAAAATAATCACATCTCAAGCATCATAGTGGCTTTTCTATTGACTTTCCTTCCTCCATTACAATTTTAATTGAACATTACTTTTCATCTCCTTTCTTTTCCAGTTACAGGGTGAAGTAGTTCAGCACTTTAGCACTATGGCTATAACAATAGTTTGTTTGTTTGTTTGTTTACCAATGTTCAGGAAGCTGAAGTCCAAACCATTGGGAAGCTCCAACTCTGGTAACCACTACTATAAAGCATTATAGGCCCAGAACAGACGGGCCAAAAAAAGCAGCTTCTGGCTGCTTTGGAGGCTTCGTGTTCAAATGACACATACCTCCAATGTAGCCTGAAGCCGCCCTGAAGCTGCACCAGAGCAGAAAGGAGCTGGGATAATCTGGCTCCTGATGGCAAAGGTTAGGTACTGCAGCCACAGCCCACTATCAGAGCAGAGACCAAATTTGCCTGCAGCCAGAGGGGACTCTGGACACTCTTTCTCACCTGTCTGGTCTGGCCCAGAGATGAAAACATGACATTTCCCTCCCCATGGGATATACAGGATGAGCTTGAGGTTCTCCCAAGCATTCTGATCCATCCCTCTCCTTTTTCAGTAGCTCATTTTTTTTACTCCTGTCCTGTCAAAGTTCAGCCACCTGAATTTTCTATGACAGGACTGTTCCTGTTTTGTGCTGTAGTCAGCCACCATGCTCTTCTCTGTGAGACTATAGTTGTAGCTTGTAGAATTTATACACACACAACCAGTATGGATTTGGGCTGCATCTGCCATTGCCCAAGCTGGCTGGAGGATTCTGGCATTGTAATTCAAATGCAACATTTTCAGGCTCTGACTATACACTCTGGATGGGTGACACCCTGTTTCTGATTGCTCTTTCCAGTCTGACTTCTTTTTGGAATTTTTAAAAAAAAGTTTGGGGGGGGGCTTTGGTTTTTTTTTTAAAGTGTGTGTGTTATCCCCACCCCTTAAGTGTTTACATTTATTCTTCTGCTGCAAAGTTTGGGATTCCTAGAGTATGCTGGTATGCCTACGTCTGGTTTATCTGTGCCTTCACTTTAACTCCTACTCTGAACAGGATTGGGCAAAGCTGATGAATCTATTTCTACAGACTTCATTCTATTTCCATCTTTATGTCCTGTGGCTGTTTCTCTCTGTGTATTTTAATAAGCAAAAAATAAAATAAAATAATACATATTTTGCGACATGTATTCTGCTGGATGTATTAAGTGAAGAAAACCCCTTGATTAAAGCATGTTTGTGTGCATTTTTGGAATTTATGCTGTTAGAATTATGGTTTGGTTATTTGTGCTTAAATCAGTTTAGCAGCAGCAGCAAGCATGTACTCCACAGGTATTTGGTAAAAACAACTAGATCTGAGCTTCTGGTAAATAAACAGGATATATAAGTAGGTGAAAAGAAAAGCTGCATGATGGGGTGAGCTCCTGTCACTAATCCCAGCTTCTGTCAACCTAGCAGTTCGAAATCATGCAAATGCAAATAGATAAATAGGTACCACACTGATGGGAAGGTAAACAGTGTTCTGTGCAATCATGCTGGCCACATGATCACAGAGTAGTCTCTGATAACTCTGGCTCCTTCACTTAGTGGTGGAGATGAGCACCACCCCCTATGGTCGGACATGATTTGACAGCCTTGTCAATGGGGAATACCTTTACCTTTTACCTAAAAAGAAACTTAAGTTATTATTACATCTAGGTTCCACAAAAATAACTAATCAGTAGAGAAAACTATACTTTGGTACAGAGGTCCCTAGATAGCTGGCCTCCATGTGTGCAAGTAAGAAGAAAAACATCTTTAAGAGCATAGCATTATTTCTGCACCCATGCTTGCAAAAAGGCAGGCAGAGCTCACTCTGGGGAAAACAAAGAATCATAAAACTTTATTATCCCCAGGAAGAATCCTCCAGGAAGAGGAGGGGTTTGGGAAGTGAGCTCTTCATAGACACACTGACCAAATGACTATAGAGATAAATCAGTGTTTCTGTATAGAAGACACTGCCCCTTAGAGAAACATAGAGCTACACACAAGCATTGAGTCTAATAGTCCAACATATGCAATGGTGTTTTGTTCTATATTTTACCAGTGTCTCTGTGCTGTCAAATACATTTTTTTAAAACTTTTGCAGAACACATTACAAATTCAGAATTGTATGGTGTTCCAAATACAAATTTTAGCTATGTGTGTGCTTGGATCAGGAGGTGTAGATCAGGTAAATCTGGGAGATGTGGTAGGTGGAACACTTGATGGAATAAATTTCTCACATATTCCTAATCCTGAGTTCACTGTCATAGGAAGTAATGAGAAATTGCTCAAAATCCAATCATAAATCCACAGTAGAGGTGAAATTTGAATCCTGGCCTCTCTCTTTCCTCTACTCATCTTTATCTGTAAATATGAACACTCCAAATGCATATCATAAAGGTCATTTAAAATGGAAAAAATGAAATATTAAATAGTTGGGCTGATCTTGTATCGGTAGTTGACAGAAACTATAAGTAGGTGAGCACTCAGAAGAAATTTATACCCATGAAAAAATTCACAAATCATCATGGCAAGTGAACATTTTGGCTGGAATCCTGCATCAAGACACGTATGTTTGGAAATGGCTATATTTCTATAAGTCTCCCACCTTCAAACCCACCTGTCAAAAAGTTATCTCTTTTTGAGAATGGAAAGATTAATGGAGATGCATTTTTCTATATTAATGTACCTGGACACACTGTGACAGACATCTACAGACACCTCCCAGGATGCTCATTGCAGTACATCCAGCTACAAGAAAATAACTGGATACATCTCTGCTGCCATTCCACCCACCAACAACATGGAAATGGCTACGTTGCAGGACAGCTACATTGCATGAAAGGGGTTTTGTGGAGATAGTAGTGAAAGAGTCTCCCTGACGCGTCAGGAGGGGCTCCAAGTTGTGCTGGCCAATTAAAAAGAGGCCGACACCTGATTGGCTGGGCGGGCAGGAAGTCCCTCCCTTCCTGCACCGCCCAACCATTTGGGATGGGGATCCTCTAGGATCCCCAGCACACTGGTAGTCTCATGTCTTGCGAGACTACCAGTGGGATTTGGGGTTATATAGCCCCTGGCTGCCATGAGGCGGCAGCCATTTTTAGGGCTGCAGACAAGCGAAGTGCTTGTCTGCAAGTAAAAGATTGGGCCTAGTGATCGCGGGCCTGTTTCTGAGGTGGAAGGGAGCATGGTTCAGTGCCTTAGCTCCTTCCAACTGCTGGGAGAGGGTCACAGCCTGGAAATTCAGCCTGACTCGAAGAGGATTAATTTGCGGCTTGAGCCCTGGGCCTCCGCCACCTTGGAGGTTGCGGCTTGGATGGAGGCAGCTGGGAGAAGGCCCGCCAAGAAGCAGCCTCCGTCAGCCCTTTCCAAGAGCCTGCGGTGCCGCGGGGCCTGCGGCCGGAGGTGAGGCACCCTCCCAGGAGGCCCGCCAAGTGGGGGATGGCACCCACTGGAGGCCTAAGGCAGCTGGAGCCCGCTTTGTGTGTGGTGGGCCTAGCAGGGTTTATGTGAGGGAGGTGGTGCCCATTTAACAGGCCTGAGTGGATGGTCTTATGAGTAGCCCTTAGAGCGGCCTCTGGTTGTTGGGGCTTGTGGCTTCGCTGGTTTGTCTCCCTGGAGGGGAGACCATAGGCCAAAGGCCAGGCCGCAGAGCCTATTTTTCAACTAGTGTGTTCAGTGAGGCCTGATTCCATAGGCAAGGGAAGGCCTGGTGGTGGGCCTAAGGAATTTGGCCCTTGTGGAGTTACACTAGCTAGCGTATGCTGGCTTGGTTTCTTTGTCCCGAAGGGACTGGGTAGGCCATTGGGGCCTTATTTGGGTCCCTGCTTGGGACAGGTTCTAGTTTTGAGGACCCATGCTTGTAATTTACTTCACTCTCCCCTTTTTGGGGGGAGGAATTTTTTTTCCTGTTGCTGTATACTTTTAATTAAATAAGGACTATCTTTCAATTTTGGCTATTGGGGTATTCTCCTTAATAGGAGTACTTCAACGCAGAGCCTTTCTGGACCCCACATTCTTTATACTATTGTTAATTGGTGTTTCTGAGGCTGCTGCTTAATTTCATTTCATTAAGGGTTGCAGCAATTAGAGGAACACTATAACCCTAGGCACCCTTCAGTTAGCCTGTCATCATGCCACACAGCAAGCCACAGTCTAAGTGGTGTGCAGTTTCTGCGGGGCCCAGTATTGGGTGGCCAGCACCAAAGAGACCTGATTCACAGGGCAGAGAAGACGAAATATCAGCTCAATTGGCACAATTAGGCCGTACGATGCAGGCTTGTGTCGCAGTTTGTGAGCAGTTAGCTCGGAAGGAGATGCCAGGTGCTAGATCTGGATGTCAGGCTAACCCTCCTTTAAGTGAGAATCAGGTTCAGGGATCTCAGGCTACACAGGTGCAAGTGGCTGCATGTTGTTAGATAGCTTGGCATGTGGTCCCCTGGCTACCTCAGCTATGGAGGTTGGGCA
>CM034703.1:78018096-78033772 GCA_020142125.1 Phrynosoma platyrhinos
CACCACCACTACTGAGTTATAGTGCAAGAAAGTCGCTTTTCCAAGTTCTGACAATACTACACATGTACAGTGAGACAGCTGGTTTGCTGAAGCTGACTGTTAGGCTTTAGCTAAGACAACACATGATGTTGGGAATGCCTTGCTGATGACGGAATGGTCTTGACTTGGACATTTAGCTCTTCATCCATCAGCTCCCCCCTTAAAAATGGAGATGGGAAGGCATGTCAGCCTGTGTTGAAGTAATACAGAACAAAACATTTAATCTTTTTCAGGTCTTGCTGGTGTCCATGTCAACAGAGCAAGTGTAGCTGAAAAGAAGAGGCACAGGAGGTGAAAGTATCAATTCTGAAGCACAAATGGAAGTATGGCATAGTAGCTCTTGAAGACCAATGTATCTGTGGGGTTTGGGACTACAGTGAGAAGTACACAGAAATCATAGGGATCTGTCTAGGTCAGAGTGCAACACATGTTTAAAATACAAGGTTTCCTCTCTTCCTGCTCTCCCATTTCTTGCCATTTCTCTGTCTCTCTTGTTTGGCTTCTTGTCTAAAATGCTGCATTGCCACTTAGAAAACACTTTTTATATCATCAAAGACTTGTATTTAGAAACATTAAAAAATTAATCTTCACAACACCTGAGGAAAAAAATTGTCATCCTTACATAATGCACTGCTAATATACTCTCTGTTGGTTAATCTCCTACTGAGTTCAAAGAACAGCTTTACATACCAAACCACTGCCCTATTTACTGAATAAGAAATTTACTGGCAATAGAGCAAGTGCTTTTGGTGATCATTATTGCACTATCCCAGTAGCTGAAATCACACAAACCTCCTTATCACATTATGATGGCTTGCAATCACTGTAGTTTTTACATACTGTGTTCTAGTATTTTGGTGTGCATGGTTGTGCCATTGTATCTATTTTGTTTCTTAGATGCTCTGAGACCAACACAGCAGCAACTCTGTATATCATTATAGCATTATATTTTAAAAAACAAGTATCTAGCTTCTCACAAAAGGGAAAAGCAGGCAGGGAGAAAATAAAGTATCTATACATTTTCTTGCAACTTAGGAATTCAGATCAAATACAGGAGCTCCAAGATAGTCCAGCTCTTCTTCTAAAAATCCTGACCTAGATCCAATTGTCAGTTTCAACTGGAATAGGTTCATTGGATTAGTGGAATTTACACCAGTGATAAGTCTTACGCTGTTATTGACATCCATTGAACCGATAACAGCATAGAGTCTCATCACTGATGTAAATTCCACTAGAACCATTAACTGGTCCTAACCATTGGGTTTAAGCCTTTGGCAACAACTATAATTCTGCTGATTTGTGATAAAAACTGTTATGTATTCAGTCAAGAAAAAAAAGTGCAGTGTGTGTGAGAGAGGTATCAGGGAAGAGACAAACAATTTCAAATTAAGTGTTTCTCACTTGAAATAGTAGAATGTTTTTAATATCACAATGCATATAAATATGCATTGTTACTGACTGTAGGTTATATTTTCCTTATTGTATGTATTTAGCAAAGATAATATTTTGCAAACATCAATAAGATTTTTTTTAAAGAAAGCTAACTGGCTGCATGACAACCTTTTTCATTGTAGAAATGCAAATCTAAAGCTCTCATGGGGTTAATAGACTAAATTATTTTTTTTAAAAAAAAAGTAAATAAAATTAACACAAATAAATAAGTCTGAATAAATCGTACAACAATTATGTGAATACAAGACAGTGAAAACTGAAAGTATTGTCATATTTACTTTGCAAATGGAAAAAGTAATAACAGAAAAAAATATTTTTATAAGCAAACAGCAATCAAATATTGAATATGCACCAATTTCCTTACTAGACACAGTTGAATGACTGTTTATTAGGAAAATAAACATTTATTCTATCATTTCAGAGAAAAAGAGCAAACAAGTAGATTAATCTCTTTTATGGAGAGGTAAATCCTCAGAGAATTTTGAAAATTAATCTCCATTTCCAATTTTAAAGTGCTACAGAAGACTTAGAAAACCTTCATAGTTTCATTTTTGAGTGAGTACATATGGTTTCATAATAACACTTACTATGTATTAATAGTGATATACAAAATATAACCTAGAACTGGCATTAGCTACAATGATATATGTATATATATATATATATATATATATATATATATATATATATATATATATATATATATATATATATATATATATATCCAAGAGAGGTATCACAATTTTAACATGGTCACCATTACGCACCAGAACAGCCCTTTTGCCTCCTCCTTTCCCACAGTACAAGCTTTCCCCATTGCTTGAAAGGAAATAAAAACTATGTATTGGTGAGGCCACCTGTGCATGTTAACCTGGAGCGTCATTATATGACTACCTGAAGCCCTGAATCAGACAATTAAACTCTTACTAAAATGTGTTCAGCATTAGCAGGTTCTAATGGGAAGCATTCTAATTGTGGAAGTGCATAATGATAAAACTACACAATATGTTCTTGGAAGTACATGTTATGTTTAGCAATGATTTCAAAGCTTTCAGGAAAAATAAACAAAAATGATAGTACTTTTCTAAGTAAGCTGTTCTCCACTGCTGTTGACTAGTAAGACTAGTAGTGGCTGGTAGTTCCCATGTCAGTGGCAAATTTGCTCCAGATATTAGTTCAGACTAAGGAGCTATCCAGAGTGCTGAATTTGTTTTGGGAATAGGATTCAACATCTTGAATAGGATTGGATTCACTGCCCTAATGGCAGGGAAGCCACCAACTTCCAGGGAAGACATGGGCATAATTTGAATGAACCCTTGCCGGGGTAGACTCTTAAAATGCTAAGATAATGTAGGAGTATTTTTAAAAAATCTGTTAGACTTATATGTTAAAAAGAAGGCAACTCCCAGTTTTTTTTTCTTATTCCTATCCATCTAGGATACAGAGGAAATAATATGAGAATTCTGGTGGCTGGCAGGGCCATTGCCTAATAAAGCTCCCCTTCCCTAAACAGAGAGATGAATGGCCAACAGATTGGAGCAAGTGTCAAAACACTCATGGCAAATTTTCCCACAATTTGGGGAGGACATCATTGTGTAGATTCAGCTCTCTGCTGCTTAAAGAAACAATTGCATGGAGGTAGGATGAAGCAGCAAGAAAAAGACAATTGAATTCAATTAAGTATAATGAAATATCCCATGAGTACTGAGAACTAAATGCTTCTATTAATAACTATCAGTCAGTGGGCAAAATAATGGCCAGCTCTTTCTCCTTTTCACTTACAATTTTCAGGTCAGCATCTTCCCATCCCCTGAAGCTACAGAGCTAAAATGTAAGACTGAGGGGTGGGCTCTTGTGATGCCACAGGGAAAATGCATAGCTGTAGTGTAAAAAATGCAAAACAATATGTTGTGTAAAAAGAGAGCATGAGAGATAGACAATGGGGACTTTTTGTATATGATTCAAGGGTTGTCCACACTGGCAGAAAAACCTTCCAGTTTCATCCTGTTTTGAGCCTCAGCTGTTTATGTGACACACAAGGCCCAAATGGGGTGAAACTAGGATAAAGTCACACTCCAGGACAAAAAAAGTAGAGGAAAATAAATCCTTCTTGCTCTACTCTAAAGTGGAAAGTGGCATTATTGCACCAGCATATGAACAGCATGATGTGAGTGCAGGACTGTGAGAAGGCCCAGGCACAAGCAGTCTTTACAGAAATGGTTTTGAGCATGTACTCTGGGCCTGGCAAGATGCAGCCATCAGTGCCATTGCTTGCCACACAGTATTATTCATATTAGTCAAGCATATGAGCACACAAGTGTCCAGATGCACCACTGACCCATCACATCAGTGAGCTATTACACACACCATGAAGTGAAATTACAACTCTGCGCCAGTCACACAGGATGTCCAATAAGATGGCAAGCATGAGTATTATGTATGTTAACAATAAACTCAATTCTCTAAGGATCAGTCCTTATGCAGCAATGATGATTCCAGCAATGCAAAAGAGAGGTATCAAGTAAGCAGAGGTATTCTGTTTAGTTTGCAGAAAGAAGAGGAACAACTACTACTACTGCAACTACTACAGGGAGAAAACTCTAAAGCTAGGTGGACAAGCAGAATGAGTACTAAGCATCTACATGTCATATCTTGCCCCTAAGACACTGGGGTGAACTCTGAGTCTGAGAATGAAGGCTCTGATAGAGAGCCTGAGAACCCAGAGGACATGCCAGGTCTTCAGATACAAGAGGAAAGGCTTGAGCAAACCCAGAAACAGAGTTCCCAGCAACCACAATCTCTGAGGAAGAGCCAGACTTACCTATACTTACACCCACAGAGAAGTACAAGGGAAGGGAAAGATGTAGAACTCACAGTGTTTATATATGAAACATGCTGAAAATAGGGAGAACTTGCAAGACCCAGTTAGGCTATACATAACCCAGCACCTCTCCTGGACAGCCAAATTTTCCTTGGGGTGAAGCTATGCTGGTGCCATGTTCCATGACTGTTTGCCTTGAACTCTGCCTGCTTGAATACTGATACTGAACTGTGAATGACTTGGATCAGATTGGACTACCTCTGTTTCTCTGCTGAGGTCTTGGTGAGCTCAGACTCTTTCTCCTTAACAATCTCTGTGAGAAGCTGAACCTTCATACTAGGAGTCTGGTTTGCTTCCCATGGGCAAAAACAGGATACTACAGTGGCCAGAAAATATTGACAGAAACTCAGGTAGCAAGATATGGTGGAATGGTGTATGCCAAAAGGCTTGGTTGGTTGTGTGGAATTCTATAAAGAAGCATTCCATATTAGAACATGTTCTTACAAGTCTAATTTGTTAATACCTTAAAACAAATCTGGAATATATATATATATATATATATATATATATATATATATATATATGATTATGGTAGCACTATTATAACTTTTTCTTATCTGCCAGGAAACTAATCCATTATATTTTACAACTACAGGTACACACTCCACTAGATGAGCATAATCGTGCAATGAATTGTGTATTTAGCATTGAGAGTATCAACAACATTTATTATTACGGCACACAGCCAGCACAAAGAAAAAGATAGTAGTCAAAACATTCAACAGTATATGCACATGTACACACGGCATAAGTGACATAAGATTACAACATTAACCTTAAAAATATCCAAGGTGTAAGTTGTATATATTTTCAGCAAGGGAAGCCAATACTGGTCTAAAATATAGATACAGCATGGACATTTAACTACAAACAAACCTATCTCTAAAAAACATTTCAAATACATGATTTCAATAATCCTATTATACAGATTCCTACGTGTTAACATAATCAATCAGTTTGTACAAGGTTGCATAATATATATTTAAATGATAGGACAATATCATATAATCTATTTAATAAAATGTCAGTATCAGTTACTGCATCTGCTTTAAAAACTTTTTACGAGTAGTAATAGCAGCTGCAAAAAAAATTAGCAACCGTAAAGATTATTGAGAGTATCTATCAATGTAATGGGCCCTTTTATTATTCCATAATAATCTGCTTTCATTAGTGATCTATAGTAACAATCAGAACCCTATCTTTAAAAAATATTCTTGCTACTATGCTGTCCAATCTTGTCCAGTCTTTAAAAATGAAAAGAAACTCTTAATGTTTTTGTCTATAGCTATTACATTTTTTATGTCATCTTGTTAAGTAGACTAACCTAGTTAACCTTTCACCTATGTGGACTCTGTTAAGATGAAGGTCATTTGTACTTCTTCAAGCACTTCATCATCTTTGGCTTTTTTCCCAGGATTAGAAGAACAGAATACAAAATAGCTCCTAGACCACACTGGCTGTTTAATAAAATGCACAGAAAGCCCCCCTTCACCTACATCTCACAATGTTTCTTCTATACTTATGCAGCTCTCTAATCAATAACAGTAATTAAAATCATCCATTATCATGAACATGGCCATTTCATGCAGTACCTTTATCTCTGAACCCTCTTCTTGTTCTGCCACCACAAATTGCTTTGCAGTCTTACAGATCTAAGGAGAGTCACTTTATCATGGGATCACTCTACAGGTCATTAGTACCTATTCATTCATATGATGCCCTCTGTATTGTAGACCAAATCATGTGACCAATTCCAAGGTTTACTGTTGTATCTTTTCAATACTGGTGGTATGATATTCAGCACCAGGTCTGCCTGATCTAGAAACCTGTGACCTTATACCCCAAGTTTATAGATGAGTCTGTGAGAAAAAAGAAATCTGCATGTTTTCTGCTGCTTTAATGACTAGAACAAGAAACAGTGGATTCAAATTACAAGAAAAGAGATTCTTAGGAAGAACTTTCTTACTGTAAGGACTATTTGGCAGTGGAGTAGAGTGCCTCAGAGGGTGGTAGACTCTTCTTTTTTGGATGTCTTTGTACAGAGACTGGATGGGTGGTGGTGGTGATGATGATGATAATGATGATGATGATGATCGCAGAAAAATGTAATATATTCTAATATGGATATCATGCAGATATAAGTCCACAAAGTTCCAAGCACCCAATAACAGACCAATATTGGAGTTATTTGGAGAAAAGACCCACAAACATTTCTCATTTCTGAGTCAGGGAAGCTGTTTCAGAAAGGGTTCTCTTCCAAAAAAATTATAATATTCAACTCAAGCCATCAAGGCAAACTGTTCACACAGATTAAACCCTAAAGCTCTGCTGTACAAACACAAAAGTAAAATACAATTCCATAATACTGCTACATGGAATTTGCCCTTGCATTCTCACCTTCCTACATAGACTGATATCTTATTTCAAAGCAGTAAGGGTGTAATGTAATTCCTTGGGGAATAGCAGCTTCTTTCCTCTTTAGCATCTTCTTAAAATAAAAAATTGCTAGCCTATGCCCATCCAACTCATTTCCAACTCATACTTATGAAGGCACATTTTAAAAAACTTGAAAATTAGCACTTAAATTTCTATTTTTAAAATTTAGCCCTGTTATGTCTCAGTAAATTCCTATAATGGGATGAGTGTGTTTGCATTTACAAACTGATAAAAATTCAAAAGGACCTTGCAATGGACTACAGTAAGTTCACAGTTTTCATACTTTACTGTTTGAGTGCACAAGTGTATTTCTAACTTCTTCCTCACCATTTCTGACATCCTTTTCCATTCCTAATTTCAATAGAATTTACTTCTGATCAATTGTCCAGACAATGGCTGTCCTACAATCATTGAAGTATCATTCAGAAATGCATTGTCATTTAATTCATCTTCATCAGTAATCTTCTGTTCCTATTATGGTTTTTACAATAGGCTCCATTTCTGATTAAAACATGATTTGTCTAGTAACTTGATTTTCAGTAGTCAGTTCAAGACAGAAGAGAGAAAAGTATTTTTTGCTAAGCAGAATGACAGAATCTCAGTTACCATTAACATTCAGAAATTATACACCCTCTGAAAAGCTAACATAATATGTTTGTATTGTATGTTTAGAAGAATAAAAACATCTTTGCTCTCCTTGTTGTATGACAGAATTCCTCATCTTTTCATCCCTATTTTTCTCATTCTCTCTTACACACAAATTTTCTTTGCAATGCATATTTAAAGACTGTAATTCAGAGGTTTCATATGAATAAAGCTACCAGTGCAAGCTTCACTCGAAGCAAGATAACATTCTAAAGCAGTCTACCTTTTAATCTCCACTCAGAGTGCCTCAAGCAAATTTATATAAGAGAATCCAAATGGCAAGACATGCTACTTTATTTGAATAGTGAGAGTCATTTGCTAAAGCTATTCCTTGGAAAGCAAGAGGTGAAAACATGATATATGTAGAGTGTTAGAACAGTATGTGATCACTTATTTTCTTTACAGAGTTTGGAAAAGGTTGCAGGAGGGATTACAATTTGAGTGATCTTCTGACCAGTACAGCTGCTGGCCAAGCTGGTTAGATTATTCTAGGAGTTGAAGGCCCTGTTTGCATGGACCAAATAAAGTGTCCTCCCAGTGGGGAGATCAGACAATACACAGGCCAAACCCCAGTTATGATGTGAACAGATTGTATGACATTCAGCCCATTCAGCACTAGAACTGGGCTATACCCCTCTTAACATGCATTAAATACTTCCCTGTAAGACACCAAGCCATGTGATCATTACTGGGCAGCTCATTGCGACTTCAGAGTGAAGTGATGTGCCACCACTATGGACACACCAGCAGAACACATTTCAAACAGCTTCCTGGAATCAGAATTGAGGGCTGAGGTAACAGGGGGAGGCCGAGGCAGCTCCAGAGCCCAGATATTCTAGCTGTCCCCAGAGTATCCTAGCCAGTGCAGACAGGACCATAGTCATAAAGAATATACCTTTTCTGAGCAATTTTTGAGCTGTATGGCTTTCTGAAATATGGGAAATTATGTCACTTTCTGTATTAAGAACAACAGCATGGAAGTTAACTTGCATATTTTGCTGCCTAAAGCAGTGCAGCAAATGCTCTCCATCACATGAAAGTTAAGGTGCATAGTACCAGAATCAGCAAGATATTCTGGCATAAAAAAGAGAATATCCATTAAACACCCCTACCCAGCAGCATGTTTTGTTTTGCTTTGTTTTGTTTTTAAATCAATCTCTGCCCCCCCTTCTTTCTTTCCTTCTTTCTTTCACAAAATCTTCATGAAGCACTCTGCTTAACATTATGGCCAGCCCTATAACCAATAAACACTTATTAGCAAGAGATTTTTGAATTTATGTTTGTTTAATTACTATTTTTAAACTTAGTTCTAAGTTTATTGGAGGTATTCTATAAATGTTGTTAGTGCTTATTTAAAGGGAAAACTCATAATGGGCCAAGACCATTAAGATAGAAGAATTTTTTTATTACCTTAACTGTATGAAATCAATAAGTGGGGCTTCAGACCCTATCTGAGTATGTATTTACACCCTTTCACCCTTCTGTGTGTGTAGGAATGTCTTATTTGGGTTCTAAATGGAGAAGCAGCAGACATGGTGGGACAGGATCCCAGGATTGCTATGTCTTTTCACTATAGGCAGCAAATAGGCCAAGTTAAACATTTCTACACCTTTTTGAATACCAAATTCTAAAAATTGAATGGAAGCTGCAATAAGAGTATTTGGGAAAAATAAATCACCAACAAATGTTATTCCACTCGAACTGCTACAGTCCACACTGACAGGATCAACTCTAGTGCTAACCAACATATGCCAACAAATATGGATATAAAATGGTGGCCAACAGATTGGAAATGATCGATATACATCCACATCCACAAAAAATGAGACACAAAAGACTGTAGCAACTTTAGGAGCATAGCATTAATTTCCCATACAAGCAAAATTATGCTCAGAATTCTGCAACATAGCAATAACATTTAGCAATAGCATTTACATTTCTATACCCCTTCATAAAGAACTAAGCAATCTTTAAGTGGTTTACAATGTGCAAGCCAATTGCCCCAAACAATCTGCATATCCAAGACTCCAACCTTACATGGAAAGAGAAATCCCAGAGGTACAAACATGGTTCAGAAAATGAAAAGGCATTAGGGACCACATTGCAAATCTACAATGGCTAATAGAGCACACCAAAGAATTCCAAAAGAAAATCAGCATGTGTTTTATAGACTATAGCAAAGGTTTTCACTGCATATATCATGAAAGACTATGGAATGCTCTTAAAGACATGGAGTGGCACCACACCTGATGGCCCTCATAAGAAATATGTACTTAGGACAAGACATTACTGTTAGAACAGAATATGGAAAAACAGAATGGTTCCCAGTTGGCAAAGGGGTCAGGCAAGGCTGCATCCTTTCACCCTATCTGTTCAACTTGTATTCAGAAAATATACTGTCATGAATCACAGACCCAAACTTAAAGAGCCAGGACAACATAATAGTGTAAATTAACTAATGCTTTATTCTGGAATCCAAGATAGTGGTTCACCACTAATGGAGTAGTGTCAAATCTGATTTTTCCCTCCAGCCCCTCATTTCTCAGCTCATAGTCACCACCCTTTGAACTGTATCAAAAGGTGTTTTAAAGTCTCCATGTTTCTCCAGCTCTCCCATCTCCTGCATCTATCCCAGAAAAAGAAGGTGTTATCTTACTTGCCATCAAAGCCCTGTCTTAGGAAGTAAACAGTGTCATAAAGCTACCAATTGCCCCTGCTATCGTCCATCTATTCCCTGGTTTGCATTACATTCTGATTACAACCCTTTTTTTGATTTCACTTTATTTCTCTATATTGCTATTTCACTAGATCATTATTTTCCTTTTCCTCCTATCCTTTATCATGACAGATCCATAACCGTATGGATACAACACATATGAAGAGCAAGTGTGGACATGGAATAAGGAAGAGTGAAGATAGGAGGAAGGAATATGAACAATTTTAAGATACGCAAATGTGGCATCAAGCCCCCCCTTGGCATTGTCTGTTCCACCCCTGAGTCATTTACCAGGCAGCCAGAAATGCTACAATCAGGAGGTGTGAAGAGGGTAGGCATAGAGCAGAGCCAAGGTGAGACACAGACAATCAGTCAGAGTTGGAAAATCCAAGTGGTTAAGCAATAAACCAGTTCATGAAACAGTCCAAGTCATAAGCAGAAGTCAGAGCTTAAGAATATTTATAAAAGGACTTTGAGCCAGACAGACAATTCTCCCCCAAAATTTGTCAGAATGTCTGCAGGAGTGATTGCTCCTCATTCTGACCTTGAGCTGTCTTGAATGGGTAAAGTAGGGCCTGGCTAGACTTCAGGTGTCTCACTGAGTAACTGCTGGATTCCATCTCTTTCATGCTGGTAAGATAAAATTGTTCATTGCCTGAAGAATCCTCAAGCAAAGGGATAATAAATAAATAAATAAATAAATAGTTAAACAAATTTTTCCCGTGAAAATCAATGTGAGAGGTCTGGTGACTGAAATTCTCAAAACTTGATTGGAATTCTGTGTCTGGACCAATCCAATCAAGACTGGTCCCAGATGAGGTACTGAACAAAATATAAGGCAGCTTCCTATGTCCCAAACCATACCCACATGCACCTGTGTGAAGGAGTGGATTTGAACTATCTCCAAGCTTAGCCTAATAAGTTCTAGGGACATGATTTTTGGACACTATGGAGGTTCCTTTGTCCTAGGGTCTTTTCATACTACATAATTTTATTGCTATCTTCTGCATTAACTGCCATGGTCACACCCTATGGAATCCTAGAATTTGTATTTTGGTGAGGCACTAGGGCTCTCTGAATGATAATTATAACAACCCTCTCCTTAAACTACAAATCTATAAGATTATGCCTTGGCAGTTAAACTGCAATATGTATTTGTGCCTTCAAGTCACCTGTTGACTTATTTGGAACCCATGAATTTCAGTGTGTCCTTAGTCAAGGATTATGCAGAAGTGGTTTTATCAGTTCCGTCTTCTGAAAAGTAGTCACTGCATTATAATTATGTAGTGTGAAAGAGCTCTTGGTTTCTTCATTCCAGTATGCTCTAAAAAGTTTGGCAGGAGAAGCATCCTTTCCAAATTGTGAGATTCTTCAAGGTGTTTACTGGGTGTCTGCCAGAAATGACAAAGTGTTATTTCTTCTCTCTCAGAATCCCAAATATATTTGTTTTTTTTAACATATACACATAGGGTGCCAGATCTCAAGACCTAGGTTTGGCTCAGTTTTCATGTGTCTCCTCCAGGTGGGAGACAAAGGTGCAAAGGTGTTCTGGTAGAGCCAAACTTGTAAGGCTTTATTGCATTGTTGCTACTTCTTGCAAAAACTATCCAGGTTGTGTTTGTGTATGTAGTTACTTACATTCACTTTCTTGTTTCCTCCTAATCATTGTGGCTCCTGAGCTCATCCTCCACTATGCTCTGGATCTGCATTATGGCTAGCTGGAAGCAAACACACCAAATTAAATATTCATCATCCCATCTCTGCAAATAAGGAAGAGGAAATAATCCCCTAATTTGACTGGAAATAGCTCCTTTAGCTTTCTTAACAGGAAAATGTATTACCGGTATATGTGTGTGTTTGAATGACAAGCTATGACTCTTTGCACTGTACTGAAGGAGTATCCTTGAACCATCACGAAATTCAGATGACTTCTGCTTGTTCTAATATTTCTGCTTCTGGAAATTTTACTCTTAACTGAACACCCTATAAATGAAACAATACTATAAACTCAGTGGGATGTAGGTTTGTGTAAATATGATCTTTGTTTCAGCATGGTTACTATGCCATACTGAGGCTCAAATTTAGTAGTCCCAATTAGAGTAGATCCATTGAATCAATGCAATTTACCTATGTGTTGACTCATTATTCACAAGTAATCTAATAGGCTTTCTTTGATTAGGACTAACCCCTAGGATTTCAGCTGAAACTATTAATTCTTCCTTACTTGGCCTAACCACATCTGTTGCTATATACATTTGGAAGGCAAAGAATAGTGCTAAAGTTTCCATAACTCTTTAGATAAAGCAATAGGCAAAAAAGATCATCATTTCTCATGTTTCAGTTTCTAGACCCTAAATAATTTTAGCTTTCAAATGTTTCCTCATTATCTCACCTACAATGGTCTTTGCATAATCATTCATAGTTGCAATTTTGGCTCTAGCTGCATTTTTAAAAGCTTGGATTACATATCTACATTTTCTGTAAATAACCCATAAACCTATTTTATACTTTGTAAGCATTACAGAAATTCATGACAATGCATTTTCTCTAATTAATTCAATCCATTTTCCCAACAAATGTTTGTTAAGGCATTATTGTTATTTCCAGACTATTGCCTTTATATCTAACTGTTCATGAGCTTAAATCTCATTTTGGCACCTTGAACTAGTTACGTATAACTGTTATAAGCTCTTGAATCCAAATATGCCTGAGTTGTTTTATATGGTTTCATTTAGTTTGTCAGTAATTGCTCAACACTTGGCTCAATGCTAGTTGTCTTTTTCAGAATGCAATGGCATCAGCAAATTTAAATACTAGAAAATACTTGGCAAGGTCACTGTGACAGTCATCTTTAATATGTGTCTAGATGGATCATTGATCCCTGCTCTAGATGCTAAGATACATTCTACATAAAGTAATTTTGGCTAAATTCACTTGTGTTTACCAGAGTAATCTGGGCTGCATATTTGTTGTTGTGGACATTCAAGTTGTTTCTGACTTATGGCAACCCTAAGGTGAACTTATCATACGGTTTTCCTAGCAAGAGTTATTCAAAGCAAGAGTTATTCCTAGCAAGAGTTATTGCCTTCCTCTGAGGCTGAGCATGTGTGACTTGCCCAAGGTTAGCCAGTGGGTTTTCATGGCTGAGCAGGGATTTGAACCCTGATCTCCACAGTCAAACCACTATACCATGCTTGGTCTCTTATTTCTCTCTAATATCAGGGCAGATTTGTGGAGAAATCAAATAGAGTTTGAATAGGATCTCATTGAGCCATACAATGATTATCCTGACCATTTGTTCTACAGACAAATGTGCAGAATACCCCCGAGAAATTTTGCATGTTTCATAAAAATCTTAACTATTTTCTCAAGTGTTTTGTAATAAGTTTCAAATGTTTTGTAAGAAACTTACTTCAGTGTTTCTTTTTAGGTGGAAAATCATAGCAATTTTTATTATAAAATAAAATATTTAAAGGAAATTTATTAACAGAAAAATATAGTTCATCAAAGCAAATATATATTCACAAGACAGCTAATATGCTGAAAATCAAGCCATGAAGTGGTTGCATCACATAATGTCATTGTCATGTGCCAGGCTATTCCAACACCTCCTATCATCTGAATATTGATGTAGACAACTGCAGAGCTGGAGTATTTGTGTGTATGGTTTGCTCTTGAGGAGCAAAAAAGTATAAGATTGGAGTTCATACACCAACTGCATTAGCATTGAGATCTAAGCAACAACTGCCTAAAATACAGTAAAAAAGCACAAATTACCATACACAAGTAAAACACAAGCTTAATTAGTAGCAGACAGTCTTGTGACATCTTCCCCATACTTTAAATGTTAAATTAGAACAGAGCATCCTGTGGAGAGGAGGATACACAGTTCCTTTTCTTCCTCTAATGTCTGAAATTAAAATTCACCCATATGCTTGTAAAGTGGGGTAAAAGGGTCTCAGTAACTTCTTATTATGCATTGAAAAGCATCCAGCAGAACTGCTTGACAAGATGAGAAAAGATTAAATTAGACCTCCTGCCCACACCTCCATTGGTCCTCTGTTCCTGATTTCAACCTCTCTGTCTCTTTAGAAACCCTGTTGGGATAGCAATAGCAAGTACATTTCTATACAGCTTATCGGTGAATTAAGCATTCCCTCTAGGATGAGGCGGCTTAGTGGTTAAGATACCAATTCTGACAACTGGAATATCAGAAGGTTGGAAGTTTGAGGCCTGATTGGTGCATGATGGGGTGAGCTCCTGTCACTAGTCCCAGCTTCTGCCAACCAGTTCAAAAGCAAACAAATGCAAGTAGATAAATAGGTACTACTTCAGCAGGAAGGTAACAGTTTTGAGTGCAGTCATGCTGGCCATGTGACCATCACAGCAGTCCCTGGACAACACTGGTTGTTCGGCTAATAACGAAGATGAGCACCGCCCCCTACAGTCAGTTATTACTAGATATTCATGTCAAGAGACTAGCTTTACCTTTACCTTTACCTTTAAGCACTCCCTAAGTGGTTTACAATCTGTAAGCTAATTGTCCTCAACAAGATGGGTACTCATTTCAGCAGCCTACAGAAGGATGCAAGACAGACCTTGGAGGCTGTGGGATCAATCTCACAACCTTGTGGCTGCAGAACAGGTATTTAACCACTGTGCCACCAGGGCTCCAGAGATGAAGAATTGCTTCATGTGGAATTTGACCTCTCAAAGCGATATCTGAGGGCCAGGACAGTGTAGTGGTTTAAACACTAGATTATGACTCTGAACATCAGGATTCAATTCCCTGATTGGCCATGAAAAGCCATTAGATGACTTTAGGTGAGTCACACACTCTCTGTTCTAGAAAACCCAGTGATAGGGTCACCTTAGGGTCACCATAAATTAGAAATGACTTGAAGACACACAGCAACAAGCTATGTCCCTTCATCATGAAGTGGATGAAGGGGATGACATTTCATGCTTCTCCATAAAGAAGAAAAGTGTGTCTCAAGGATGTAGGTCCTATTAGGTTGGCAACTGCTATTAATGGATTTGCAGTTGGCTAAGCCTTTAACCTATGGATGCCTTAGCTGATCTGCCCTCAGTCACCATCCTGACAGACAAAATGAAAGCAGCAGGTACATTCAGTGGGCTGCCTTATGTTTCTTGCCTCCAGATAACTGGATATTAAGTGATGCCCCTGACCAGATGAAAGTTCATAGTAACAGTTTTTGTCCCAAGTATCTAAAATTTCTATGAGAACAAGAATTATTTACTCATCAGGTGTAATAAATCATAAACAAATAGTCTCATTTGGATGAGGAAAAACAGATTGAGGCTGAATCCAGACAAAACAGAGGTACTGACAGTCACGGGCCCGAAACCAGGTTTGGGAATACAGTCTCCAGTCCTGGATGGAGTCACACTCTCCTCTAAGGACTGTGTTCTAGGATATTATTGTATATGATAACTTCAGCTCAGATTACTCTAGCAAAAAAATGGAAACTAGCAGAAGTGTCCTC
>CM034703.1:78036203-78050779 GCA_020142125.1 Phrynosoma platyrhinos
ACAGCTTTCTCGCCGCTCTCTTGCTGCAAGTGTGATAACGTCCTAAGTTAAAAGCAAAGTCAGCATAAGCTGAACAAAAAAACAATTGAACAACCTGAGGATGTCTCAAGTCACTCTCTACTCCTATCCATGCAAACACATACATCTTGAATTGTCTAGCTTGCCTAAAAACCCTTTAAAAACCCACCCTCCCCCTGAATCAGGGACAAAAGGGCCCCAATAACAGTCTCAGCTATAGCTTTCCTTTTCAGACAAAAACATCGGTTGCAGTGACAATCCCTTTACAACTGCTTGGTGTTCCTTTACAATTCCTTAAAACTGGGACCTTTTCATGCTACACAGGATACCATTAACTATCATGGCAACATCCTAAACAATTATGGGCTTTTGGGTGGGCATTCTCACCAGAGAGCTCTAGCAATGCCTCAAAATACAAAGCTCAGAATTCTACAGGATACTGCCATGGCAGATAAGGTGGAATAATAGTTCTATAGCTACAAAGTGTAAAGAGTCCCCTACTTAAATTCCAAGCATTTTCAGAGGCTTATGATGTTCACTCAAAAGATGTTGTTGCCACCAGTTGTAGGGATGTTGATCTCCTTGTAATTACCATACTACCTTCCTATAGACTGGGGGCTCTTCCATATTAGCGCTATACCCCAAAATTCCCCCAAGTTGACCACTTGGTGTTTACACCATGCAGCCCAAACTCCCAAATTGGTTCTTGCAGTGTGCAAAGGCCCTGGGTTTATATGACACCCAGACCTGGTTTGGGGTTTCCATTCCTTGTCTCACATTTAAAAAACTAATGTTTTGCCCTAGAGCAAAATATGTCAATGCTAAACAGTGACAGGCAGTTGCAGGTCCTTCAGAGTTGCTCTGTGGATATGAGTTGGTATGGGCTTGTCTCAGGTAAGAATGAATCTGGGCACCTCATTTTGAACTCAGAGCGACTCATGCCACAATGATGGTGCTAGCTGGCTGACAGATATCACAGCTGCCCATCATCTTAAGCAAGTAAGGTGGGGGGAAATTCAAGGAAAATGTGGGGGCCAGGACTCCCTAGAATACTCCAGCGTATCCTGGCAAGTGTAGACAAGCCATGGCTGAACCTCTAAATTTAACCTGGAGGGTTATTATTTCCTTTTATACAATTGGAAGTATATGAAGGAGGGCTGCATCAGTGATAACCTGCAAAAAGCCAGTTATTGTGGGATTTTAGCCTAGTTTGCCATTGTAAAAACTGTGCTTGAGCCTCCTCTCTAACATATTCAGTATAGCCATACTCTAATATAAGAGTACAGCTATACTGAAAGGCTTACCTAGCCCAGTATTTTCTTCCCACTGCAATTAATCAATTAATCAATTAATTTCCACAGCCAAGATATGAGTGAACCAGTACCTTCATTTTCATATTTCCTAGCAACTGTTGTTCAAAATCATCCTGCTTGTGATACTGAAGGTAAAATATAGTCATCATAACTAGGAATTGCTGATAGACTAATCATCTATGAATCTATCTAATCCCCTTTTAAGTCTGCCATTCAAACTGGTGGCTATTACTATAGCTATTACTATATTTTACATGATTAAATTCCATGGCTTAACTATGTGCTGTGTAAAGAAGTACTTCCTTTTATCTGTCCTGAATGTCCCCTGTCATTTAGCTTTCTTCAATTGTGACATCGTTTAGGTTTCTTGAATGGGATTCTAGCAATATGTGTGGGATGGGTGGGTGGGGTGAGGTGGATTTCTTCCTATCCACTTTCTCCACACCATGTACAATTTTATACATCTCTATCACCTTTGTCTTACTATTCATTTTTTTTCTAAGTTAAAAAGCCTAAACACTGTAACCATTCCTTACAGGGAAGTTGCTTCAGCACCATAATAATTTCTGTACACTTTATTGTATTGTATTGTATTTGTGTAATTTGATTTTAATTCTATGATAGTTTAATCCTGTTTTAAGGGGTGGGAGGGTTAGGGGTGGAAGGATGCAATGTTTTTACTTGCTGTATTTTTAATTTATTGTACGCCACCCCAATTGCCGAGCAGAGGAGCGGGTTATAAATAAAACTTATTATTATTATTATTATTATTATTATTATTATTATTATTATTATTATTTCTGCACATTCTTCAGCATTAAAATATTCTTTGGGAAGTATAAACATGGCTTTCCAATTGTGCATCATCATAGATTTGTAGGCTGACCATTTTAATTTCAATCACTTTCTTAATGATTTCCTCATGGAATTAGAGATTTTATTGTTTATCTTGAAATTTTAACTTCTTCCTCCTCCTTAATTCAAGAATGCAGTTTGAGAACAGTGAACGAGAAAAAAATATGACTTTGATAAAGCATATTCAGCCTCTTGTAGATAAAGTTTTTTTTTAATTATTCAATCATTTAAAATATGGGGTCAAGCGATCTAACAAACAACTTTGTAAGTGGTTTAGAAATGTCAGTACATCAGCACAATAATAACTGATGTCTGAGTCAGAACTTTTAGGATTCCGTGTGGAACTGAGTTGTCATAGGTAATAGAGTTGAATATCTGAAAGATGTTTTAGTAGTATGATAAAAGAACCCTCTCAGATTTCCTAAGGCGTCAATGCAACAGCAGATGGGAAGAGAAAGAAAATGTATGAAATAAAAAGCTGCAGAAGAAACTGAAAGAAAGCCAAGTTTAATATTATCTGTACAATTCTGCCCAGCATTTCCTCCAGCCATCTTATTCAGCCATAAATTTAGCTTTGGAAGGTGGCATTATATTTTAAAAGTATTATGTCTGAAAAGATGC
The DNA here is from genome assembly GCA_020142125.1 of Phrynosoma platyrhinos. Lineage (NCBI taxonomy): Eukaryota > Metazoa > Chordata > Lepidosauria > Squamata > Phrynosomatidae > Phrynosoma > Phrynosoma platyrhinos. Next base: position 78,039,011 of record CM034703.1, read on the forward strand.
TGTGCAAGGTGATCTTGCATTAGGAGAAAAAATATTTTCTGAAAAAGAAAGAAGGAAGACAGATGATGGAAATATACTGCATTTGAGCCAAGTGACATGGCATTTAATGGGATAGATATAAGCTTCTTATGATATATACTTATCATTAATTATTGCTTAGTTTTTGTGGACTCAGCTACATATTACATGCAAAGCTGTTTAAGAAATACCTAACAATCCTTCGTTTGGTTGCAAAAGAGCACTGTGTGTAAGCAAGTAGGGATGTAATTCTACACCAATTTTATTCTTAAACATAGCAAGTGATTTCTGCATTTTCTTCTCACTGTGAGAAATACTTTGAAAACTTCAGTTTTCAAATGGTGTTTGTGTCACTATTAGGTGATATATTATTATATCTGAAGAACTGCAGAGTCATGAATTGTGTGTGTAATGTGAGACAAGGCCAAGACATCTGGTGATAAATGTCTTTGGAAATAGCCAGACTACATAAATTGTGTATTGGACTGCACCTGTGACTGGATGAGTAATGAGTAATCTGTTTGATGAAATGTACATGAGGAGCAAATCTGGACAGAGGTTGCATCAGACAATAGTATAAATGATACAGCTCAAAAGTGTGAGTCATTGTTGTGGAGTTGTGGAGAGTCAGTGCGGTGAGTTGGTCTGTGTTAGTAACTATACTGAAGAGTTCCTGTATTGCTCTGTGTTGCTGAGAGCTGGAGAAGGAGGAAGCCTGTGTTTTGCATTCATCCTGGAACTCTACTCTGCATTTGTATATAATTATCTCGTATCCTCTGTAAATAAATCCTTCACCTTGAGCAGGCCAGTTCCACTTCCTGATTTGGAGAGTATCTCAAGGTCCTTGCTAAGATAATAACGTACATTTATGCCTCGCCTCAGCATGACAGTTTGCAGTTTGGAGTTTATTCTGTGCAAAATTTGCATGTAATATTTTTGCACAGAAAACATACTGCTTGCCACACAAACAACAATGTATGAATTTTGCATAGAATAAATCCCATCATGTAAAGGTTTTTATCAGTCCAACACACTCCAAACAAAGGTTTCTGAAACTTAAACATTTTTAAAAGCTATTCCTGAGCATTTTTAAACATTCTCCCTCTTTTTATCTGAGAAATGGGAGTGATTTTGAAGGATATGGCATTAGCTCTATTGATTGTTTTGTTTTGTTTTGTTTAAGAGTGTTTCATTGGTTATTGTAAACCATCTTGAAAAGTTTGAACTGATGGGTGATATAAAAATATATTGAACAAACAAGCTTGCCACTTGAAAGTGACTACATAATATGAAATTTGGGCAGTCCAGATTGGACAAACTGGAGTATGGAAACTTAATAATACAAACTTTGCATTGTGAGGCATTTATGACTGCCCACAGTTGCCTCCTCAAGTAATCTTGTTATTGCAACTGGTGATGTCTGATGTTCCTATATTTTTCACATTATTATTTTTCAAAAGCTTCCTAGGGAACCATTTCCCTGTAATGTTGTTTTTCTGTTTTTGTTGGTGCCTAGGGAAATGGAATACAGCTCCTGAAAATGCTTTTGAATAACAATTAAAATGGTAAAGGGCTTTTTTTTCCTCAACACATTTCTTCTTTTTTCCTTTTTTTCTAAAATATTTAAATTATTGTAGCTGTTTAGCATCCAAATCACACCTCCTACATGGTAACAGAAACAGACAGTGAATGTTCTTGATTCCAGGTCTTACTACCAATGCTTAAATGTCTTTCATGGCCATTCAAGTTATCTGCATATTGTTTGTCTCTCCCACATGCTGATAGAATCTCTGTCGGTTATAGTAGAAAATTAGAATTTCTGCAGTTTATAGTGCAAAACTTGGATGGATGTGGAAAGAAAAGACTCATTAATAGTCTAAAGACAAATTGGAGTGCAAGGAGGATGGGACCTGAATTTTACAAATGCAAGAAAGGAACATATTCTAGACATTTTGCATGGTGTACATTTTTTGGTTTTGTTCATATTTTTAAAGTGTTTTTAGCATATGTCAGTCTGATATACTTAAGAAGGAAAAGGAGGATGAGTATAAGAGCCAGTGTGATGTGAGAGCCTGCATGGTGTAATGGTTTGAGTGTTGGACACATCCCCTAAAAGGTTTGCCATCACTGAAGACCGGCAGTAAGTGCTGGCTTTCTGGTGGCTTGGGATGTGTACACATGACACACACCTCCAAGATGTCAGGAAGCCAGCATCATGCTACCCCATTGACTGCACAGCAGGCAGTGTTGCAGCACTCCATCAGCACAGCATATATACACCACATGCCACTGGAGCCCAAAAAAAACCTACCACTGCGGCAGCGAAGGCGCCTTTTTCCTGGCACACAAAGGAGCAGCTTTCTGCCACTTCTTTTGGCACTGGGAAAATGCCAGGTTGGTGTGTGTGGGATGGGGTTGCTGTGGCGCTCTACAGCAGCCCCAATCTGGCACTTTTGGGTCATCATTTTTGGCCCTAAGTTGGCATCTTCCAGCCAGAGGACTTTTTCTTCAGTCACCTCTAGATGGTGAAACAATCTGCTAGAAGAGATTTGACAGCTGGATTCACTGTTGAAATCTAAAATGAATTGAAGACAAATCTCTTCTGGCAAGCCTATCCAAATGGTTTTTAACTGTGAATTTTAAATGATGAATATGTGGGTTGTTTTAATAACTATGTGTGTTATTTGTTCTTTTAAATTGATGTGTGTGTGTGTGTGTGTGTATTTTTACTGATGTTGTGTATTTTGTAAATTGTTGTTGTTCATTGCCTTGATCCAGGGGAGAGGCAGGTAAGAAATAATATTATTAATAATAATAACAATAATGGTGGTGATGGTGGTGATGATGATGATGATGATGCATGGAAATTGTATCCACTGAAACAGGTTCAAGAAGGGAGTTATATACTCCTTATAACCAACCTTATATGGCAACTCTAGTTACTGATAAACATGAAGTTGAAGAAAGAAGGTTTACATTTCCCCTTCTCACATAAGGAGTTCCAATACATTCCTCCTCACTGTCAAAAAATAAATCAAAATAAAACAAAGTTGTAGCTGGCAGCTTTGTTTTTAATGTAACATGTATCATCATCATCGTCGTCATCCAAAATACAATAATTCAATATTGCAGAAATACAAATGTCATTGAGTTTACATTTATGATCTTTTCATTCTTAAAATTTCTTAATATGTTTATCTCTTAATATCATATCATCCATATGTTAATTATGCTAAATATTCTAAATATTCTAATATTTCCATCCCTTAACACACACACGTTTCTTAGTAAGTCATCTCTTTTTCTTCATCCTTTCTTAAGTTCATCTTTGCTTCTTTTTTATCTTCCTCATGCTTTCTTTGACTTTTCTACCTACAATTCCTTCCCGTTTCTTTCATTGCTTAAACTTGAACTTCTTCCCTTCTAATTTTGTCTTACTAGCCTTATTCCTCCTCCTCCTTCTCCTCTCTTTCTTTGTCTATCTCCTTTATTTCTTTCCTACCCTACTCATGCCTTCTCACACATACACATACCCTCTCCAACGTACTTTGACATGTCTTAAATCTTAACATTAACATTAAGCATTAACATGTATTCTACCATTCCACTGGTGCAACAAGACTAATCTTTCACTTGAGCTGACTCAGTCAAAGAGAGGATGTAACAGCAGCAGGTAGCTCCTACCATTATCTAATTATTTTATAACTATAATAAAACTATGGGTTGGAATCCTGTATGGTCTTTATGTATGTGTAGAACCACAGTGCTATGCACTGAATTCTCACATGCTGCAATCAACAAGGGTCTGTTCCCTGGTCACTTGGGAAGTAGTTGGCTGCCATCTCTACTCTTTCCTGTGAGTGATCCCCATTGAGACAAGCAGAAACAGGGTCTCTGTCACAATTTACCCTTATGTTCGATATTACTTGCATTAGAGGGGTGGGTAGCAATGGCAGCCATTCCCACTTTAACATATATATAATGATTATATATTTATATGTGGTAACCACATTGCAGTAATACTCCAAAACACAGAATACACAACACAAAGTACTATAGTATTGTATATACTGTGTTTTGGAGTATTACTGCAATGTGGTTACTACATATAAATATATGATCATTGTATATATGTTATGAATGTGGTTTGATTCCTTTGGGATACTGTTGCAATATAGTTCTTTACATTGTCAGTTTCTCCCTGCTACTCTTTCTGCGTTTGCTGTGAAACCCTTCTGCTGTGTGTTTTCTAGCCACAGCAGAATAATAATAACAATAGCAGTGTTTTCTAACTCTTTCTGGGAGTTCCCAGAAAGTGAAGACTGGGGACTTTCATGTTCCTTATGTAGCCCCTAAACTAGGAACCATGAATATGTAACAGTCACAAGTGGATAACTCCAGGTTACACATTAATAATGGTGATATAGGATTCCAATTTTTTTTAAAGCACAGTAGTGTTGGCATGAAACAGTCTGCCACAAAACAACCCTGTTTGTGTAAAAGGCAATAATACTCAACACAGATAACACTTCTTAAGAAATCATTCAGCATCTGAAGTGGAGTGTAAATTCTCTGCCAAGCCAAAGAAAGAAGGCTGCAGTTTCTCTTCCTGTGAGCTACTTCATGACAAAAAACAATAAAGCAACATGTCTGCCTAATAAACAGCAAATTATTTGAGATCTATACCTTCCTTAAGAATCCATAAAATAGGACCAGTTGATTTAACAGATAGTAGCCATTTTTATTTGCCCAAACTGGATCTGAAGATGACTTAAACCAGGGGTAGGCAACCTAAGGCCCAGCTCAAAAAGGTTGCCTACCCCTGACTTAAACCTACATTTACAACCTTGGGAAGTCACATTATTTGAATTAATGCTGATGATTGTCCCCTTTCCTTAAATATAGTAAGTCTTATTTCAGGTCATTTGTTGAGCTAGCCATCCAGCACCGGACAAAATTAGCTTTGGTCAATGATGTTATTATCCTTTTAAATAATAATGCCTGGGGCCTGGATAAAAGTAATTTTTAAAGTAATGATGTCAAAAGGAAGAAGCTTGTGGCTCATTTTCTTGAGCTGGTTATTTATTCGCCAAGCAACTGAGCTTGCAGTATGTCTGACCTACTTGTGCATATCATTTATGTAGTGTGATTTCAGTCAATCATTTTAACTGATGAGGACATAAATATAAAGACCTAGTGATGTATTCAAGAGAGAAGATACAAAAAGCATGTGGTACCTATGAATGAACTATGGGGTAACATTTGATCAATATCATTTATATGCTACATGATTTGTATGCATTAGTATTCCATAATTATAGGGCCTAAATATCCCAATGGCACCAGCTTCTGATCTTGGAAGCTAAGCAGAGTCAGTCCTAGATACTACCTGCATGTGAGACTGACTATTAATACCAGGTACTGTCGGCTATGTTTCAAATGAAGAAACTTGCAAAAACACCACTGAGTAAAACCTTGTGAAATACATGAGGTTGCCATAAATCAGCAGGCATCTTGAAGGCATATACAGACACAATTCAGATATGTACTGTGTGCTATTAGCCCCAGATTTCTTCATTCCTAAACTAATTAGAAATTATGTACTTTGTCCAACCCACAATGAATCCCATATTAAGCAATTACTAAATGTCAGCTGTCTCTAATAATTTCCTGCTCTTGGCAATCTTCTATTTGGAAGAAATGGTTTTTTGTTCTGGTTAGGACTGGAGGAATTGTTTCTTATATGACCTTTCTCTAAAAGGTTTTTATTCAGTGAGCCAGCATGTCAGCACCTTGGAAACATTTGTGAACAATAGGGGAATTAAAGTTTTCTAGGTGATGGATGTTTAACAATTTAGAAACTTACAGGGGAGGAGGGTTAACTAGAAAGGAAAGTATTGCTAGCTATTCAAGAGGATAAATGACTCTGAAAGACGTATTAATAAAACATGGGTAAGTGGAAAGAAAGTATCAAGAATGAAACATTTTGGAAAAGTGGGGAGGGAATGTGAAAAGGGATTCAATTACAAAAATGAGTGTAGCTGAAAAACAGACAAACTGTTTATTCATTATCATGTGAAAGCATATGAAGCAAAAACATCATGGTTATTAATTGCTGTGCTCAATATTGATCACAGACAAAAACTTCTAATTCTTAACCTTCCCAAGACACCAAGGGAAAATTGTACAACCTCATTTTTGAGTCACCATCATGTGGCACCCTAGCTTCCTTAGATTCTGACTAAGTTGACTATTGTTGTTGTGGATATCATTGTTATTTTCACTGCTATCTTCTATAAATTTTATGAAAGGTCTGGTACTGTTTACATTTTCAAAGTATCAAGAATTTCTTAAAACCTATTCTTATAATATCATTCAGTCATTAGGGTCTAGTATACCAAAAACCACAGGTGGGCAAAATGAAACCTCTGAGTCACACATGGCCCTAGGAATCCCTAAGTGTAGCCTTGCCCCCAGAACCCAAACATTCAATATAGGAGAGTTGATTTTTTGGTAATCTTTTTGTCTCCACACTGCCTAAAATCTTCCAGAAATTCTACAAGTGCTTCCTTCAACCCCCCTACCTCTCCAAAACACCAAAAATGAGGGGGGATATCCTTAAATTATCCAAAATGGTCGCTGGAAGTGATGACACTTCACTCACTTTATGTGCCCCGAATGTACCAGTGCAGTCCACCAGGGAGGTGCAGGAAGAAAAAAATGGCCTCTGCCCCCTATGCTGTTCCCTAAGAAGAACCTAAACCGACAAGTTGTATGTCTGTATTAGCTCTGCATCCACCCTCACACAGGTGGCAGACAATGCTTTCAAAAAGTATAACTACTATCTGTTGGGACTCTTATTATTTTGAGTACTGACATTAACACTTCATAATGTGTCACTGTTTAATGGAAGTAAGGAAAATCCATGCTTGATGACTCTGAGGGATAATTTTTGAAAAGGAGGAAGGAGAAAAATTAGAGATCAACTTTTCAGACCTAAGAGACACAGAGTGAGAACTCAATTTTACCTATTGTTGAGATTTACATTCCAATGTTTCTCTGCTGGCTGGAGTTTAATGCATTGGAGAATGATAATATGGCATTGGGTCTTACATTTCTAAACAACCCCTATTGGAGTGAAGTCATTCAGCCTGGATGTGACTAGATAATTCATGACAGTGACCAGTTCCCCTTTACTCTGGAAAAGACATAGCTCTAGGGATGCAGTGGAATCCTCCTGGGTTTGAAATTCTCAGTGAAAGTGTCCATGTCATATTCCTAAGACTCACTACTACATGAAGTACATTTTACCACCAGATTGGCAGATTTGTGAAAATTACACTATATTATAGAGAAATAAAATATACAGATAACAATGTTGTTACTGTTGTGAACTTTCAAGTTATCTCCCACTTATGGCAACCCTAAGGAGAGCCTATAATGGGTTTTTCTTGGCAAGATGAGAGAGAGGTTTGCCATAAAAATGTGAAAAGCAATTAAAACATAAAATGTACAAAATGTCCATTTTACTCGATTTCAGAAGTGTGAACAAAATGATAAAGATGTGATTTTTTTTTTAAAGTGTGAAAAGATGCACTAATCCTTTTATGAAAAGGAGAAAATCTTGAAACCTGATACAAATCTTCCGGTTGGTATGGTGGACCGGTGAGACATGTTCTAGGCATTATCTGGGAAGGAACCATCTAGCCGAAGGCGAATAAGGCTGTGAAAAGGACTTTAAATCATAGCCGAGATACCCCCCTGGTAAGGGGGGTTCAGAAGGAAACCCCTAAGTCCACCACCTCAGTTTAAGAGTGGTGGTGAAGGAAAGGAGTAAAGGAGTAGATACAGCATGGGAGCAACCTCAGTCGCCTTCAGGCTCTCCCTGTAAGGAACCCCGCCAACTTTTTTTAATCTAAGTGTGAGTAAACATTTTAGTTTGGCTGACTGCCTGGTCAGAAAAGCGGGACACCTGGTCAAGTCCTACTAGGCACCCTGTCCTTTTGTGATTAAAAGTTGGATATCAATGGTGAAGGGGCAGCTGCTCTGTCGATAATTTAAGAAGCAGCGACTACTACATCAAAGCCTTATGTCCTGACTCTTTGTTTTGGATGAAATAAAAACAATGGAATGGTATTAAAATAAGAATCAAAAAAATCTTCAATATTAATTTAATAGACCTAGCAGCTGAATGATATTAATTTGCTAAGGAAAACACCTGGACTGATTTTACCTGCTTCCCAGTTGTCTCGGCTTACTCAAAAGGAGCCCCATCTAGGAGGAACTGGCGAACTCTGAAGCCTCCCATTGATAAGGAGGACTTAAAGAAACAGTGGAATCATGGAAGTTGGAATCTGTGACTGCTAGAAGCACTTGTTGGGAAGCCTGGAATTGTGAATGACGCTAGGGCGCTTTGACTGCTGGGATTTGTAGTTTAAAGGGTGGAAAAGAAGATTGCGGGATCAAGATGTAACCCCAAGTATCAAACTTTAAGTTGAAAGGACAACTGGGGACTACAGTGCAGATACATTGAGTTAAGAGAAGCAGTGACCTGCTTAAAATAATAAAGAAACTTGGAATTTTATTGCCAAAAGAAGGCAAGGATAAAGGTAACATATGAAATTATAGACCCATTTCTCTCCTGAATAGCGATTATAAGATCTTTGCCACAGTACTAGCAGTAAGACTAAAGCATATCCTGCAAGAGTGGATTAATAGAGACCAAAGTGGCTTTCTTCCATCAAGGAAGATAAGCAATAACACCAGATTAGTACTAGACCTGATAGAATTCCATGAAAGGAAAATTGATAAAAAATTGGCTATGTTTTTTTTAGACTTTGAGAAGGTGTTCAACAAGGTGAGCTGGTTATTTCTTACCCATGTGTTGGAAAAAATCAATATAGGTGAGAATTTTACTAATTGGGTTAAAGCAATTTACAGTAAGCAAGAAGCTCGCATCCTTGTAAACAGAGCAAGAACTGATAAAATTCAAATTGAAAATGGGACAAGACAAGGTTGTCCCCTGTCCCCTTTACTTTTTTTATTGTTATGGAGATATTAAATAATAATATAAGGAATGATGATTTAATAAAGAGTGTGAAATACAAAGGATATTAATATAAACTAAAAGCCACGGTGTCAGAATTAGGTGATAGTGTGATTAGACTCGTGGACCAATTAGAGAGATTCAGCCAAGTATTAGGTCTAAAAATTAATAAAGATAAAACTAAATTATTAACAAAAAATATGACAAAGGGACAAAGAGATACAATTCTGGAAATCACAGGTACAAACTGGAAAAAAAAGTGAAATACTTAGGTATTGAAATTACTAGTAAAAATGTGGAGCTTTTCAAAAACAATTATGAAAAATTAGTAATTGAAATAAAAAAGGACTTATCTAGGTGGAGTAAGTTGAATCTCTCTTGGATTGGGAGAATATCAGCAATAAAGATGAGTATTCTCCGTAAATTTATGTTCCTTTTCCAGAACATTCCAATTATAATGAATAATAAACCATTTCATCATTGGAATAAGGAACTCTCTAAGTTCATTTGGAATGGGAAAAAACCTAGGATCAAATAGAAAGTGCTTCAGGACAGGAAAGAAAAGGGAAGACTTGCCTTGCCTAATTTGCAGCTATACTATGAGGCGATATGTCTGGAATAGTTAATGCAATGGTTCCAACTAAAAGATAAAAAATTACTTACATTGGAAGGGGTAGACCAAAGATTTGGACTACATGCCTATCTGTTCTACCAAAAACATAAGATTCATAAAGATTTCTTTAACCATTATATTAGGAAAGCTATCTTGAGAGTCTGGTACAAATACAAAGAAAGGCTCTGCCCTAAATTACCCATATGGGTGTCAATTCATGAAGCCTTCCATAACAGAGAAGTTATATATCAGAACAATTGGATAACATATCAGGATTTAACACTTATAAGACTAGCAGAAAGTAAATTGGAATTCAAAAATTTAGACCAGCTTATTAAGGAAGGATATACTTTGGGTTGACTACTACACCAGCAGCTGAGGGAAAGATTTATTTTTGACACTAAAACAGTAGGAATTAGAATAGATAAAACCGAATTTGAAGAGAAAATTATATCTGACAATCCACACAAAATAGCTTTATTCTACAAATGTTTACTAGATTTAGATCAGGAGGAAGAAGTGGTAAAAGATTACATGATAAGGTGGTCACAAGATTTAGACCAAGTAATAGAACTTCAGCATTGGGAAAAAGTGTGGAATAAAACATCAAACTATATGAGCAGCTTTGACTTAAAAGAGAACCTTATTAAGATGCACCACAGGTGGTACATGACCCCATATAATTTGTAAAGGTGTTACAGAAAAATTTGTAAAGGTGTTACAGAAAAGTGTTGGTAATGTAAGCAAGCAAGGAGATCTTTGTACCATCTGTGGTGGAATTGCAAAAAAGCTAAAAACTATTGGACCACTATACACAAAACGGCAGAAGGGATATTGGAAATGCAAATAAATTTTGACCCCAAGATGTATCTTTTAAACATATGTCTAGACAATAAACTGGAACAAAAGCATGGGAAACTCCTATATTATATGATTGTCAGTGCTTATGCTCAGAAATGGAAATGTGAATCAATTGCTTATCAAGAAGAATGGTTAGTTAAATTGCTTGAACTAATACAAATGGATAAAATGACAGTAATGTTGAGAGATCAAGACTGGGAAAGAAATGAAAAAGTTTGGAGGCCACTGCTTAATTATATTGAAAATAGGAAAAAATGAAGCGAGGAAAATGAAAAGTAAAGTTGGGAGAGATGACTGATCAATTATAATGCTGGAAAAATAAGATTGTGTTGTTCTTTAAATATTTTGTAAATATAGAAGTAAATACAAGACAAATATTATATAGAGTTATATATAGAAAGAACAAATTTCAGTTCAAATCTTGTTTAAGAAGGAAGGTTTTTTTCTTTTATGGTAATATACGGAAATGACTAGACGAAGGATCCAGGAAGTAAAAATTCTGTTGGTTATTATTTTATGTTTATAGCCTATTTTGTTAATATTGGTAGTGTGTCTTTTTCTGTGAATGTGTTTTATGTTTTATGTTGTGTTTTATGTTGTTAATGTCTTGTATTGTATGATGTATTTTATTCTAATAAACTTTATTTAATAAAAAAAGAAAAAAGAAATCTGATACAAATCACATAAAAATACAGGTGGGTTTCAGAAAAAACATAGACAGATTTTTATATATAACAAATAAGCCTACCTTGTGCATTAATTGTATAATAATAATAATGAGATTGTGAAGGTTAACCATATCGTTTTTTTCCAAACAATACATGACTCATCCATTCACAGATTAGTAGGTTTTACAGTAGGTAAGATCTGTCAAACCTCATATAATTGATGTGTAGAGAGATCTTGTAGCACCTTTAAGACTAACTGAAAGAAGTTGGTAGCATGAGTTTTCACAGACTTCCATTATCATTGAGTTCTCATTGTTCAGTCAGCAATCTAATCCACCTCAAGGTGGAATGTTTTTGGGATGGTTTGCTGCACAGAAATCAGGACATATAATAATAATAATAATAATAATAATAATAATAATAATAATAATAATAATAATAATAATAAAATTTATTTCTATCCCACCCTTTGGGAAAACCCAATCAGGGCAGCTTACAACAGTAAAAGAGTATAAAATACATAAAATCCAAAAATTATTCCCTCCCCCCTTAAAACAGTATTA
>CM034703.1:78050879-78064755 GCA_020142125.1 Phrynosoma platyrhinos
AAAAAATAGTCAGGATTTGTTACACAACCCAATGATGAATTGGTGATATTTATGTGCATTAGTCTGTTCATGCATAGGCTTCCCTCAATCCTGAAACATAGGATGCAGATACACTGTAGAAATAATGCCATTTGATGCCACTTTAACTGCAATGGTTACATCCTACAGAATCCTAGTTTTGTGAGGCACCAGCATGGTCTGCCAAGGAAGACTAAAGTCAATGTAAAACTACAAATCTCAGAATTTAATAGGAGGGAGCTATAGCACTTGAATTGCTGCCAAACTGCAATACTTCTACAGTGCAGGTGCACCCCTAGACATGTGCTAAATGATCATCAAGAGAAGGACCAAAAGCTGAATAGTGGCTCCCATGTTAGTGAAGTGGTAAATTCTTTCCAGTTTATAGTCCAAACTTTATAGGAACTATCCAAGGGGATTTATCCTATACCCCAAATAAGTTCAGATCCTTGTGTAACTCCTTTGAATTCAACAGTTATACTGCCTGGGGGGTAATGGGAATTCCTGTACAGAAAGCAATTCTCCTAGCGGTGGTTCCTGTTTGCATCCAGACTAGATAACATGAGAGTGCTATTGTGTTCGAGTGATTAAGCTTACCTGATTCTTCCTCACTGTTTTCCACAGGGAGTCTTAGCATTTTACTTTCTTGTTAGATGGGCTTAAAATTACATTTTCTGATTTCTTGATGTGTTTCATGCTTGATTTTGGATTTATGGTCTCCTTTTTCAATGTCAAACAAAGCAGAATAATACTGTGCAGTAGATTAAACATTTGACACTGCAGAGAAATGAAATCTCTGTGCAATATACTTAGAAGACACAAAGCCTATTTTAAGCCATTTATTCTTACTGTGATTCTTTTCTCAGCTGCCACAAAAAAATGGGCTGCATGTTCAGTTTAAATAGTTAAACCCAAAGTCTCCATTATAACAACAGACATATGACCTGTTATGCTTTCCAGGGATATCCAAAGTTGTAAAGTTCATATTTTACATTATTTGGCATATAAATGCATTTTAAGTTTCCTATTCTTTTATCTAACAGTCAAATCTGGGTTATTTTTTTTTTCAATTAAAGACTTACAGATTTTTTATTAAATGCTTTACCATAACCTGGTAGATACATTGCTATAACAGCAGCAAAAAAGGATCGCAAAGGTGAGCTAAAAGCAGCTTCACATTCCAGAAAGGCAGGATTTTAATTATACTTGTCACTTTCCTTACTACCATCTCATGCCTCTCTGTTGCTGACTTCATCTTTTGTGTCAGGTCACTGGAAGGTGATTTCTTTCCAGTGTTCACCATGTATTCTCAGATGCATTGAAGTTTGCTGCCTTGATTGCCCAGGGATGGTTTCCTGATGCCAGGGCTATTAGCATACATTCCAGCAGTAGCACTTCCTTCTGCTGATTGCTTTTCTCCTGTAAAATGTGAACTTAAAGGGCATTCCTTTGCCACCCCAGTTCCACTTTACAGGCTTTTAAATAAAGCATTAAACACTAGGAGGAAAAATATATATTATGAAAGCAGTGAAAACTCTTCATTGTTTCTTCCTAGGATTTAGCTCCATCAGTTAGGTGACAATTACTGACCAATTCTATATTGGAGGCAAGACTTGTAGAATAGAAAATCAACAGACAAAGAAGAAGAAGAAAATAAAGGAGAAGGAGGAGGAAGAGGAGGAGGAGGAGGAAGAGGAGGAAGAGGAGACACAGAAAACTGAAGATAAAGATTAACAGCAACTTAAAATGTCTTTGAAAATCTGTTCTTGAAACATCAAAGGACTAAATTAAGCTTACAAGAGAAGAAGACTGTTTCACCATCTTGAGAAGAAAAAAATATGATATTCTATGTTTACAACAACCAAAATTTAAAAAAGAAGATGCAAAATACAACACAAATCCAAAATTGGGCCATATGTTCTCCTCAAACAACCACAAGAAAAAAGGAGTAGTAGCATTTTATTTCCATTGTAGCTTCACAACAAAAGGACTATTTAAAATGACGTAGGACACTTTATAGGACTAGAAATAAAAATATAAGATAGTACAATGTTCCTAGTCAGAATATACACACTGATAGATAATAAAGCAGACTTCTTTTATAAGCTTAGAGAAAAATAGAAGAACAAACATTTGATGATTTTCTAATTATAGGAGACTGGAATACAGTCATTATCAAACAGATATAATTTTTCACACACATACACACACACAAAAACAACATAAAAAGAAATCAAGGCAAACTGCCAAAATCCTTCTTTGAAATGAAAGAGCAACTTGTAGTGAAGGATGCCTGGACTGAATTATACGGGAATACACCTGGTCACACATTTTACTCACCTCAATTTAATTCATCATCACTCATCAACATCTTCCTTACCACAAGCAGAATAATTCCTAAGATAGACAAGATGGAAATCTTACCAAAAATTGAATCAGACCATAATCCAATCCTTCTTGAAATATCAATACCGAAAATACAATGCAACTGGAAATTGAATGAGAAACTTCTACAAGACAAAGATTTCTTGAACAGATCTTGGCGGCAGCCTTGGTGGGGACTCTGACCTGGGCGGGGAGTGCTCTAGCCCACCCCCTCCTCCCCTGAAACACCTGGCTCCAGGGAAGCCTTATAGCCAGCCCGACACCCTGAACACCAGCACCAGCAGTGGCCTTGGTGAGGACTCTGAGCTGGGCAGGGAGTGTTCTAGCCCACCCCCTCCTGCCCTGAAACACCTGGCTCCAGGGAAGCTTTATAGCCAGCCCAACATCCCAAACACCAATACCAGCAGTGGCCTTGGTGAGGACTCTGAGCTGGGTGGGGAGCGCTCTAGCCCACCCCCTACTGCCCTGAAACACCTGGCTCCAGGGAAGCCTTATAGCCAGCCTGACAGCCCAAACACCGGCACCAGCAGCTGCCTTGGTGAGGACACTGAGCTGGATGGGGAGCACTCTAGCCCATCCCCTCCTCCCCTGAAACACCTGGCACCAGGGAAGCCTTATAGCCAGCCCGATATCCCGAACACCAGCACCAGCGGCAGCCTTGGTGGGGACTCTGAGCTGGGCGGGGAGTGCTCTAGCCCACCCTCTCCTCCCCTGAAACACCTGGCTCCAGGGAAGCTTTATAGCCATCCCGATAGCCCGAACACCGGCACCAGTGGTGGCCTTGGCATTCTAAGGCTGCGGAGGACTGTTTTGGCTAGACTGCAGCCCTCAGAGGACCACCTGAGCGGCTTGAGCCACTGCACCTGCATGCAGCCGGGAGGAGCACCGGCGGACATAAAGCCCCCACCTGATTCCATCTTCCTCTGGCACTACGCGGGAAGTGGGGGCATTCTAAGGCCACAGAGGACTGTTTTGGCCAGCCTGCAGCCCTCAGAGGACCATAATGATATTGAAAGATTATGTATTTTTAAATTGTATATTTTTAATTATTGTTATTTAACTTGTTTAGTTTGGTTTGTTTTTGGGAGATGGGTGGGTGTGGGAAGGAGGGATGGGATTCAAATTGATTTATTTGTTCTGATGTTTGTTTTGATGTTTTGAAATGTTGTACGCTGCCCCGATTGCCTAGCAGAGGGGCGGGATATAAATAAAAATTATTATTATTATTATTATTATTATTATTATTATTATTATTATTATACCAACTCCAGCAATGCTTCAAAGAAAATACTACAAAAGGGACAAAAATGAAAACAATCTAGGATGCTAATAAGGTGATAGCCCATGGTTTGATCATGCAAAGAGGAACTGAAGTAAAGAAAAAGAATTGAGACAAAATTACTATAGAAATAGGAATAAAACGAATAGAAGAAGAACTCAAACAAAATCTATCTTCTGATTTTTTTTTTAAAAAAAGCCTAAAACTGGTACAAAAAGAAACACAAAAATGAGTTAACATTAGGGAGAAAGGAAAATGAAAGAAGCACAATTAAAACATTTCAAGTTTGCAAAAAAAAAACCCTGGTAAATGGCTAGCCCACAAAGTCCGCAAAGACAGAGAAAAGAAAACAATTGAAAAAAAAATACAAGATGGCCTAGAAATTGTAACAACTCAAGAAAAAGTAAAAATAAATTCACCCAATACTATGCAGACCTGTATAAAAAAGAACAATGATCTGAATTAGAAAAAACATCTGCTAGAAGAATTCTTCAAGGAAAAAAGATGGCAAGCTATGTCAGAAAAAGACCTCAAATCCTAAATGATGACATTACAGAAGAAGAAATAATAAGAACAATACAATCATTAAAATCAGGTAAATCTCCTGGCCCAGACAGTTTCACTGCTAGCTATTTAAAAAAGCTAATAGATGTCCTTTAAAAACCACTGAGAGAGACAATGAATTCTATAATAAAAGAAGGAATACCTGAATCCTGGAAAACAGAGAACATCAATTTGATTTACAAGGAGGGGAAGGAGAAAATGAAAATGGGTAGCTACAGGCCCATATCATTATTTAACCTAGATTATAAAATCTTCACAACTATCCTGACAGTAATATTAAAATAAATTCTAGACAAATACATGAAGACCAACCAGGATTTCTACTTTGGAGGCAACTCAAAGAAAACAGAGTAGTAATAGAGCTAGTGGAATACTATGAGAAACACAATAAGAAATTTGTAATGTTGCTAGCGGTTGTCAGGAAAGTCTTTGACTATCTTAAGTGTGACTGTATGCTAAAAACATGGAACTGGATAAAAATTCATAAGCTGGGTGGAGAATATATATATATATATATATATATATATATATATATATATATACAATGAGCTGTGCTGCTTGTTCACTATATAGGTAGGGATGCCCTCTTTCTCTGTTGCTTTTTATACTAGTCCTGGAAAATCTAAATAAAATAATAAGAGAAGACAAAGAGATCCAGGCACTAAAATCAAATGATGTGAATTCATATTGAAGGCTTATGTGAATGATTTGGTGTTCTTCTTTGAAGACCCTCTAGAAAACATCTGTAAGTTAATGAACACTATTGAAAATTTTGGGAAGATAACTGGAATCAAAATAAATATGGACAAATCAGCACTGATCTCAAAAAACATAACAGATACTGAAAAAAATTGAGTTACAAAAAAAAAATCTCCAACTGTAAGATCATTAGGACTTTACAGACTGCCAGAAATAATGCATCTTGAGGCCACTTTAACTGTCCAGGCTCAGTGCTAAGGAATCATGGGAACTGTAGTTTAATGTGGCACCAGAGCTCTCTGACAGAGAAGGCTCAATGTCTCAGAAAAAACTACAGTCCCCATGATTCCCTAGCACTGAGCCAGGACAGTTAAAGTGGCCTCAAGATGCATTATTTCTGGCAGTCTGTAAAGGCACTAAGGAAGCTAAATACTTAGGAATCTGGATTTCCAGTAAAAATATAGAGCTATTTGATAACAATTATGGGGGGGGGGGAAGCAGACGGCTCAAAGGGCTGTTTTGGGGGCAAGGAAGGGGAGGGGTAGCCGCACGGCACCTTTTGTTAACCTTGTTAACAAAAGCAGACAGGCGGCCTGAAGGCATTGTCAGAGCGCCGGCCCCTCCACATGGTCGGCGCTCCGACAATACCTTCCCGCCGCAGTGCCCACACACGCTGCAGCGGAAGAGTCACCAAAGGTGCACTGCCAGCCTTTTGCTGTGCACCTTTGGCAACTTGTAGAAGGAGCCCAGGGCCGCCCGTCTGCTTCCCCCCATGATAACACAAAATGATCTGAAAAAGTGGACCAAACTCAGACTATCCTTGTCAGGCAGAATAGCTATAATCAAGATTATATATTCCCAAAATTTAATTTTCTCTTTGCAAATTTTCTGATCATAGTAAATGAAAAACTCTTCCAATTATAGAATAGGGAACTTAAGTTTCTTTGGGAGGAAAAGAAACCCCTCATTAGATGGAAGACTTTAATGGACTCAAAACAAAATGACAGATGTGATGTACCTGACTTACAACTCTATTACCAGGAAAATACACTGGTTTGGTTAACAGACTGGATTCATCTGGAAAATAAAAAATTGCTAAATCTTGAGGGTTTCAATTTAAGATTTGGGTGGCATGCCTATTTATGGTATGAGAAACACAAAGTACATAAATAATTCAGCGACCATTTTGTCAGAAAAGCTATTCTCAATACCTGCCTAAAAATAAGTCCAGCCTTTTATATCACGATACCAGGTTGGGTATAACCCAAAGAAGCCATCTACAACAGAACCAGTACAACAAAGAACTGGTACAGAGACATTATCACAAAAAATAATCACCAAGAATATGCCATGAAATCTTTGGTGGAAATTAAAGAACTAGAACCAAAAAGTCATTAGTTATTACATAAACAATTAACAGGCAAATTTAATCTTGATCAAAAACAAGGCTTTGAAACTACAGAAAATGGCATAGACAATCTGCTTGTCAGTAACAGACAAAATCTGACATCCAAAATCTACAATTTACTTTCAGAAAGAAATCATGAAAAGGAAATTGTAAAAGAAACTACAGTAAGATGGGCAAATGATATTGGCAGGCCAACAGAAATAAACAGCTGGCAATATGCCAGAAGAAAAACATTTAAATTCTTTAAATGCCAATATGTTAGAGAAAACTATTTGAAAATGGCCTTCTGCTGGCATCTAACATTGGCCAAAATAGCCAATATATATATAAAAATAACTATAATAAGTGTTGGAAGTATGGGGATGAGTTTGGAAGCTGGTAACATATGTGGTGGAAATGCCCCAAGCTCCAAAAATTCTGGAAGAATATTCATAATACAATCCATAACATCTTAAATATTAATTATAAAATTCTTCTAGAGCTATAATTGTTAAACAAGGTTAACAAAAATCACTGATGATGAGTTGACACATCAAAGCACCATATTATACATGGCAAGAACACTCCTATTGCAAAAATGGAAACAGAAAGAAATACCTACAATAGATGAATGGCTTGTAAAATCCTTGGACAACATAGAGATGGATAGGTTGACAAAATGGATAGATGAAAAACCAACTGATGAAACTGGAAATGACTGGGAATTGTTAATTAGATATTGCAAAACAAAGTGATCATAAGAAATGGTAAATGCATAATTACTTGAAATACCCAAAATAACTCAAATAGAAAGGAATAAATAGATCATATTGGAGATACAACAAAGGATAATATAAGAAACAGGATACACAGAAGCCAAATTAAGAGTGTACAAGCCTGTCAGGAAACCAATGGGAGTCAATTAAAGAAGTCAACTGTTTCTCTTTTGCTAGTTTATATAACTTTATTGCAGGGGTAAGCAACCTTTTCCCTTTAAGGACCGAGGGACTTCAGCTCCCAGAAGCCTCAGCCATGTTGGCCAATAGCTCCTGGGATTATGGGAGCTGAAGTCCCTCAGCCCTTAAAGAGGAAAGGTTGCCTACCCCTGCTTTATTGTAAGTAACAATACTTTTAGAACTATACAAATAGATATAATACAGATAAATATTATTATGTAAGTAAGACATAATTATTTCATTAGGATACACTGTAACAATGTGGAAAGTTCATTATGCTGTAATAAAAGATACTTCTTAATTAAAAAAATACTTGTAGAACTGGAATCAGTTCCATGTCAATAAGAGTGAATCTGTGTGTGTGTGTGTTGCCTTTAATTCACCTATCGACTTATAGTGACCTCATGAATTTCATAGGGTTTTCTTAAGCAAGAAACACTTTCTTAAGCAAGGAACGCAGTCTTCAAGCCCAGGAAGGGGAGGGGCAGCCGGACGGCAGGCACCCCAACCCCTTCCTAAGGACATCATCGGAGCGCCCGCTGTTGCACACAGTGGGCACTCTGATTACATCCTTCAGGCTCAGCGTCCAGACACTGTGTGTCTGTGAAAGAGGTGCCCGGCACCTCTTCCAGCGTCCCTTTTGGCTCCTCTGAAAGGAGCACTATTTTAGCACTCCTTTTCAGAGGTGCCATAAGGGTGGATCAGGGCCGAGGTTTGGGGCAGCCTTGGTCCCAATCTGCAGTTTTTGAGGCGGCCCATGGCTGCCTGTCTGTTGAGGCCCATAGTCTATAGCACCTGGTATTCCTCAGTGGTCTCCCATCCAAATAACCAGGGCTGTCTCTGCTTAACTTCCAAGATCAGACAGGGCCCAGTGCCTTTGGGGTATTTAGGCCAACATGATGAATCTACTCTTCATTTTAATCAACTTCCTTTAAAGGACCTATCCAAGGTGATGATTCCTATGTTCAAAATTGGTTCATCACTTTGGACAGCTTCTTTAAAAGCTAGAGCTGATTCCTAAGTTTGGAGAGATCAGTCACTACTGGCTGGATCTTTGATTAGCAGGAATGATAGCAAACTCTGCAATCCCTCTTTGGCTTCCCTGTTCCTTCTAAATATAACTAGAGAGCTATATTTCTCATGTTCAGAAACCATGGCAAGAAGAATGCTGGACTGATGAGACTCTTCACAGTTCTGGTCTTATTGTGGCACAATTTGTATATATTTGCTTTGAATATGAAACAGCTACATTTGGACAGAAATATTGTTTTCTGCACAGTATATGTTGTAATGAAGTTTTATTCTGCACAAAACTCAGAGATGGTTGATTTGTATAGAAAGCCACATTTTCTGTTCACACAACCACATTTTCTGTGCCAGAAATATTTCTGCATAGAAATATTATTTTCTGCACAGAAAATTCTGTTTTTTTTTTCTGTGAAAAACAATTAGAATAAGTCCCAAATTGTGAATAGGCTTTGAAAATGTGTGATTTTCAAACTTTCTCAAAGCAGGAAGAAATGTGTTACAATTATTTTCTGCTTCCTTCAAATTGAAATTTAGCAAAAAATTACATCTCTACTGTGGACTAGCACGCCTATAACTCAAAGATGGTGAGAGGAGACATGGGCTGCATTCTCATGGCTCAGAATATTCTGGGAGCAGGCCAAAGCATTCTGCCTCCTAATCTGCCCCTAATTCCCCCCCCCCTCACCTGGGCATGCCAAATCAATGCCATACATCCTGCTGTGCCACCTGGCACTACCACATTGGTACAAGTCATTCCCACATATGGCTGGGTGTCATGATCTGATCTCAGAGGGAGCAAATAGTACCAGCCGCAGTTGTTCCAGGCGGCACAGTGGGACACATGCTTCTAATGATCCAAGAGGTTAAACTTCAGAAGGAGGATGAGTGAAGGAGTTTTTGAGCAGTACTAATAACTTTCCTCCCCCCAATTCAGTTCTATCAAACTCTCTCTAACTGCAAGGACAAGCTTACTGTACACTATACGCTGAATCAGTTTTGCTGATAAAACAATCTCCCTTATCCCTGCAATGAAGCTGGAAAACATTTCCCAATCCATTGAAGTCATTTCAATTATTTGACAGGCCAATAAATACTGCACCCTTGCACTATTTCAAATTTCTCTTGCAAACAGCATTACAGCTCCATTTCTCTCACTGATGACTAAGGCATTCTATCCACTAGTCAAAGAGGGTATCATTTGTTTTATATTGTTTTATCAGTGATCGTTGCTGTTCATGTATGGCATCATTCACTGGGCTCCTGTGCTGATGCAGCATGTAGTCAATTCTAAAAGGTGGCAAGCAATGTTTAAAAAATGTACCTTGGATCATATAGCTTGTGAGTGAATTATTATTTATTCAATGAAATGCTTTTAGCATCATATCAATTCCACATCTGTCTTTTCTTTTCATGTAGATGAAAATAGATTTCTTCAACTGCTCTATTCAGCTCTATTCAAGCTCTGTTCAAATGCTCTATTATTCATACACAGAAGCAAAATGGATACAGTAGGGCTGAACATTTGGGCCCCTCAGGTTTATATGCATCCTTCCAGCCCCTCATTTTCAAGAAAGGAGCTTCTGTAGTAATGAACATAATGAGAAAAGATCTTGAAAAAGTTACTTGCTCCCAGCAACTCCCCATGAACATAGCCAATACCTTGTAATTGATGGTGGGGATTTTGGGAGGTAGATAAAAAAGTAAGTTTTCCAAACCCTAACAGGTCTACATAGATAGAAGAGATGGCACAACATCTGTGCCTATCAGTAAAGGGCTGAGAGTAGTCATACAACACTGCAGATGTGGGCTCAATGAGCTCCTCATAGCTCTGCTTTATCATTGATCAAACTTGATATATAGTGGAACATTTACTCTATGATTAATCTATGTTTGTTTGAACAATGGGATTTAAAAAAAACAACAACAAAAAAACCCACAAATCATACCTAAAAATTAAACCTGTGTTTGTACCTTCCAGTCATAAAACAAACAATACTTAAATGCAAAATACTGAAGAGAGGGAAATCAAGTGCTAACAACACAGAAACATATTTCACAACTTGTAAAACTTCTAAAAATATGTAAAATATATTATCTGGCTCTCAGCTGCCTTTTGGGAAGAGTAAAGCCTGATACAGATTAACGTTAGCTTATTGACCTATTTATATTTTTATTCACATGACAGTTTAGCCTTTATTCAATTGTTTGGGTTTCCTCTACTCACTGCCCAATTGAAAGATGTTCTGTATTTCAGCAAACATTCAGGGGTAGTTGTGATGGCAATTTAGCAAATTCAAACAAAAATCCATCAGTGGTACCTTTATTGGTCAACCAAAATGCACAATAAACTTATTGAAGGCAAGATGATCCTGTCGAAGCCCTTGTCGAAACCTGGAACATCGATCTTACTAGGGCTATCGACACGATTGCTCCCAAGTGTCCTTTCCAACCCACCCCAATTGTCAACCGTCGTTCACAGAAGAACTTAGGAAGATAAAGCAGGTTGGACAATGTTTAGAGCGCACCTGGTGGAAAACTCGACTCCTATCTGACAAGACTCATCATAGGAAGATTCTTCATTCCTATTGAGAGGCAATATGTGCAGTGCAGAAATCTTTCTCTTCTGCACGTATTGTGTCTGCAGAATCCCATCCAGCAGAGCTGTTTAGGGTGGTGAGGGAACTGACACAGGTTCCACATGTGCAGAACCCTTTACTTAACCCAACAACAGCCTGGTGTGACACTTTTAACAACTATTTTGCAGATAAAATCTGTCAGAAAGGAGCCATCTTAGATGCCAGGATTACAGCAGAATCGACTGATGAGGTGTCCAATAAACCCATTTTAGAGATTAAACTGGATCAGTTTGAACCAGTGAGTACCGATGACATGGACAAAATCCTTGGAAAACGAAGAAGATGACGTGCCCCCTTGATCCCTGTCCATCATGGCTGGTTGTCCAGGGGGGCAATGCTTTGATGGCCTTTCTTAAAGGGATCATCAATGCATTGCTCAGGGATTCCAACATGCTTAAAGGAAGCATTCATTAGACTGCTCCTGAAGAAACCTTCCCTGGACCTCCTGGATTTGAAAAATTACAGACCAGTATCCCACCTGCCATTTTTGAGCAAGGTGATCAAGCGGGCCATTGCCTTTCAACTCCAAGTGATCTTGCATGATACCAATTTTTCTAGATCCATTTCAAACTGGCTTCAGACCTGAATATGGGGTGGAGACTGCCATGGTTGCTCTTGTAGATGACCTACGCTTAAGCATTGACCAGGGAAGCATGACAAAGTTAGTGCTTTTGGATCTCTGTGGCCTTCGGCATGATAAATCATGACATCCTCTTGAAATGCCTGGGAGAGTTAGGAATTGGAGGCACTCTAATTCAGTGGTTCCATTCCTTCCTCTCAGGCAGGTTCCAGAGGGTGATGCTCAGGGACAGCTGCTCTTCAAAAACAGAGCTTAAATGTGGTGTCCCCAGGATGCCATCCTGTCCCCGATACTATTTAACATCTATATGAAGCCACTGGGGGAAATCAATATGCCAATGACACCCAAATATATTTCTCCATGTCTCAGTCAGCAGCCATGATGACAGATGACATTTCTCCCCTCTATCAATGTCTTAAGGCGGTAATGGTTTGGATGAAGAAAAACTGACTCAAGCTGAATCCAGACAAAACTGAGGTACTTACAGTGGGGGCCCCTAAACCAGGTATTGGGTTACAATTCCCAGTCCTGAACGGGGTCATGCTCTCCACCAAGGACTGTGTTCGCAGTCTGGGGATGCTCCTAGACTCATCGCTTCACATGGTAAATCAGGTGAATGCAACAGTCAGGAGTGCCTGTTATCAGCTCCAGCTGATATGCCAGCTGCACACTTACCTGGAAGTATGGGACCTAGAAACTGTAGTACATGCACTGGTAACCTCACGATTCGATTTCTACAATGTACTCTACATGGGGCTACCCTTTTACCTAGCCCGGAAATTATAAATAGTACAAAATATGACAGCCAGGCTGATCACTGGTAAATCCAAGAGTGATCATATTACACCTGTGTTGAAATATCTGTACTGGCTGCCGATTGGGTTCAGAGCACAGTATAAGGAGTTGGTGATCACCTTTAAAGTCCTGCATGGCCTGGGCCCAACCTATCTGAGGGATCGCCTTCTTCCATACAATCCACCTTGCACCCTCAGGTCCTCTGGGAGGAATCTGCTGCAACTGATAAAAACAGTGGCAACCTCCCAGAGGACATTTTCTGCCACCACCCCTAAATTGTGGAACTCCTTGCTGGAGGAAATCTGTCAAATAACTAACTTGGACAGATTTAAATAATAATAATAATAATAATAATAATAATAATAATAATAATAATAATAATTTTTATTTATAACCTGCCAATCTGCTCAGCAATTGGGGCGGCGTACAACAGATTAAAAATACAGCATGTAAAAACATTCCATCCTCCCACCCCTAACCCTCCCACCCCTTAAAACAGGATTAAACTATCGTAGAAATTAAAATCAAATTACACAAATAAAATACAATACAATACAGCTGGGTTTGGCCTATCTGACAAAATGACAGGAGAAATGGATGTCAGATCATCTCCAATTTAGCCGGGCAGCTATTCCGGGAAGACCTGCCAGAAGAGAACCGTCTTTACTGCCTTATTAAAGCCAGCAAGGGTGGTAATAAGATGGAACTTGTCCGGCAGGCCATTCCACCGTCTCGGGACAGTTGCAGAGAAGTCCCTCTGGGAGGTCTGTGAAATCCTGGTCTTTATCGGTTGCAGCAGATTCCACCCAGAGGACCAGAGTGCATGGGGGGGTTCATACGGGGAGAGACGGTCCCTAAGATAAAATGGACCCAAGCCATGTAGGGCTTTAAAGGTTAACACCAACATCTTGTACTGTGCCCGGAAACTAATCGGCACCCAGTGGAGGGATTTAAGCACAGGTATTATGTGCTCCCTCCTCGATGTTCCGGTAATTAATCTGGCTGCCATGTTTTGTACTAATTGCAGTTTCCAGGTTAAGCACGAGGGTAGCCCCATGTAGAGTGCATTGCAGAAATCCAGACGTGAGGTTACCAGAGCATGTACCACAGTTTCCAGATCCCTCATATCCAGGTAAGGGCGCAGTTGGTGTATCAGCTGAAGCTGATAACAGGCACTCCTGACCACCGCATTCACCTGACTAGTCATGTGAAGCGATGATCTAGGAGTACCCCCCAGACTGTGAACACAGTCCTTAGAAGAGAGTGTAACTCCATCCAGGACTGGAGACTGTATTCCCAAAACTGGTTTCAGGCCCGTAACTGTCAGTACCTCTGTTTTGTCTGAATTTAGTTTCAATCTGTTTTCCCTCATCCAATCCATTACTGCTCTTAGACAGTCAGTCAGAGGAGAGATGCCATCTGAAGTCTGAGTCAATGATCTGGTCATGGAGAAATATATCTGGGTGTCATCAGCATACTGATGGCACCGCGCTCCATGCATCCGAATGATCTCACCCAGCGGCTTCATATAAATATTAAATAGCATCA
>CM034703.1:78084758-78097802 GCA_020142125.1 Phrynosoma platyrhinos
AAGAGTTGGAGAGTCTGCTTTCCTCCTCCTCCTCCTTGCTGCTTTTTCGTTACTTTCGCCCTGACTCTGCCTCTCCCTCAAGGCGAGGGAGGGAGGCGGTCTGCCACGTCACGGCTTCCCTCCTTCCTCTGTCCGAAGGCAGTCGGCCTCAAAGGGGCCCAATGAAGAAGGAGAAAAGAAGCAGAAGGAGCAGGACGCGGCTCCGCCATTCCTTCCTCTTTGCCTCAGCTTCTGGAAATTTGTGAGGAGACTTGACATTCCAGCCGCGATATAGCCCCTTCTTACTCTGAACTGGGAGAGCTGGAGCGGGTTGTAACTTTCTCCCCTCAGGGAAGGCTACAGCCTTTCCGTGTGTATCTTCCCTCAGACGGAAGGGCTTTGGGCGACCCCTGTGTTTTGGTCGTTCGACCCCCGTCGGGGTCGCGACCCACAGGTTGAGAACCGCTGCCCTAGGTGGACTGTGTATGTTTCTCCATGAGGGAAGGATGCATGTTTGTATATCTGTGATTGTCTATAATAAATAGCCAAAAAGACTAAAAGAGCCTGTTCATCCCCCCCCATGGAAATATTCTGAGATTCCAATACTTAAGAATATTTATTTATTATTTCAAGGATTTATACCCCACCTTTCTTTTTCAAGGCAGATTACAATAATTTAAAAAGATAGGAGTAAAACATTGATTACAAAAGTTAAAAAACAAATATTACCAACATAAAAACAACAGTTAAAACAGCAGTTAAAACCAGTAAAAATCATTAAAACATTAAGACAGCACACCACACTACACAAGTAAGATTTAACCAACCAAATAAAAATGTCTTCTGCTGTCGGTGAGAACAGAGCAGGGAGGGGGCTGATCTGACCTCCCATGGAAGGGAGTTCCACAGTCTGAGAGCTGTCATGAAGAAAGCTTTCTCTTGAGTCCTCACCAACCACACCTGTGAAGATGGTGGGACTGAGAGAAAGCCCTCTCCTGCTAATCTTAGTACTCGGGCTGGCTTGTATAGGAAGATATGGTCCTCTCAGATAATCTGAACCAAAGCTGTTTAGAGCTTTAAAGATCAAAAACATCATCTTGAATTCTGACCAGAAATGGACCAGTAGCCAGTGCAGCTGTTTCAGCAGGGGAGTGACATGATCTCTGTAGCCAGGTGCATTTGTATCACCAGTCTGGTTACAGCATTTTACACCTGCTGAAGTTTCTAAACAGTCACTGAAGCTAGATTTTACTTCTTAAGGAACAGGCACAGCTGGTGCACTAGTTTTAACTGCACAAATACAGTTACTGTATTTCCTGGAGCTGGGAATAATTAAACAGAGTATTGATGTTAACTTTACCTGTCTGCATTTCACCATTGGCCACAAGTGGGACGTCCAGACAGCAGAACATGATAGAAGCAATCTCAGACAGATACAGATGAGGTGACAAATAGCAAAGAGAGATTTGGGTGAACCATGCCTATTTCAGCTGGCCATGAGAGATAGCAGTGCTTCCCATTCATCTCAAGACAAGCTGCCCAAGGAGTTGGTGGCCTATAACTATAGTCCTTGCTTATTTTTCTATTTAAAAATAAAGCTTGGAAATGGAAGGGGGAAACCAGGAGATACATAAGTGCGGGTGTACAATTTAAAATGGGACAATTTCAGGGTATGCAGTGAGTAAACCTATTGTTTCTTTTTCTCCCAGATTCAAATTCTGTCAGTTTTGTAAATTTTGGTCAAAATCAGATCTGAAACTAAATTCTCACCCATCTCTGCCTAAAACACATATTTTCTTTTTCCAAAAATTTTCCCATTCTGTTAATGCTTGTTTAGGTTTAGAATGTTACGTTGGAGAAAATTCTCTGTGCAATATGAGTGTTACTGTGTAATTTCACAAGTAGCAGTGAGCTATTCTGATTTCACTGTAGTACTTTTAAGTAAAATTAAAGCTATACTAGAATCACTACCCTATCCCTCTCCTTTCCTCTCCCCAGTATGCCGACAGTCAATGGCATTCTTTGTGCTATATTTTCAATTCTGTCCAGTTCATTTGTAACAGATTGTTAACTCCAAGGCCTAGTTTAATTTGTTCTTTAAATGCTCACATTGTTAACAAATTAGACTGTTGATCCTTGTAGCAAAATTAACCAATTAATACACTCAATCCATGCTATCTACCCATATCTTATTTACTCTCTGACTCTGTTTATTTAGTACCATTTTATGAAGAAAGGAAAGCTAATCAAATTGTCAATCTATTGTTCTTTAAGCTTGGGTGACTTATATGAAACAACCCAACCTAGGATTATACTGCAAAAATAACAGGAGGCTCAGTTCATATATACTGTATAGTCCACTGTAACAAAGGTGGCTTTTATAATAATGGTTGACATCAATGCATAGTTTTCTGTTTGAAGCCCTATCCCCTCTCACTTCATCTCAATGCCTGTGTCCTGAATTGCTACCTAATAAGTTCATCTGAATTTTTCCATAGAATGAAAAATGATCACTTCTCCCAGATGGAATTCTAAAAGGCTATTATTCCCAGAAAGTGTCATAAAATGGGCCCTGATATCTGCTGGGATTTGGTTCCAGGACCCCATGTGGATACCAAAATCAGTGGATGCTCATCTCATGATATACAATGGCATAGCACAATGATGCCCCTTATATATATATTTTTTAAAAAATGTTCAAGTCATGGATAACCTTTGAATTTAGTTTTACAGTTATGTGGGTGTGACTTCATTAACTGGTAGTGGAGAAATATCCTTCTGGGTTTATTTCAAGCTAATGATCAGCTGATTTAGAACCTCTACCCTGGGAATATTTAGTTGAATTGCTGGGTCCTCTCCAGACTAAAGTACTCATTAACTTGTCAGTAGGGTTTTTTATTTTCATTTTTAAAAACTTAATTCAAATTTAATTATGAAACCTGATGTCCGGATCCTTCTGTTTTCCTCTTCTCCCCTTTTTAGGAATGTTACCAGGAGTAACTCAGGGCATTACCACACAGGTCCCACTCTTGCAGCAATCATGTCAGGGTTTTGTTTTGTTTTGTTTAAAAAATGAAACATACTAGTTTCAGAGCAGCCATTATTGCATGTCTTCATAATCATGTGATGGAGGCTGCTGCTGTCATCAAACTCTCTTCTTGGCTCCCCTTTAATCTTGCCTTCCTTCTGTATGCTTTATCTAGCATGTATTTTGGTATTTTTACTTTTTCACACAATTCTGGAGTTCTGCTAATGTGATTTAAGTTGTTAAAAAAATAAAAGAAATAGAAAATAAAGGCAAGCATGCTACCTGGGAATAGTGATGGGTAATGGGGAGAAACTGACACCATGTGACTGCTAATATTGCACTGCCCCAGCAGTGACATTTCAACTTTGGGAACTAGCATGATTGTGAGCTCATTGGCATGCGTAATAAGAACTTGACCTTGGGGAATTTATAATTAGCTCAAAAATGATGATTAGGGTCTGAACCCATTATGTGCAAGGGGAGGGAGGTAAGAGTCGTTGCAGAAACAGCATTTTTCTAAAAGAATATTACTTTTATTAAGAGAGAAAAATAAACAAGCAAGCACACACATACACAGAGGATACATGAAATCTGTAAGAAAGGTTTCACACACAAAATAGTTACCTAGAAAATCTGCATTCCTTATAGAAAAATGGACCCAGCTGCTTGCTTATGGACAGTCAAGGGATTCTGGCAAGGAATTTCAGAGAGGGAGTGAGATCCCCCCTTCCTTTCTAAAACCAGCTCACAGAACACAGATTTTGGAGGTCTTGATATAGGGTGAAAATAGACAGGAGCAAAGATTGATTATTGTATAGCAAAGGATTCTGGACTGGTTGCCTTTTAAGTACTGTAAACAATTTCAAGGAGAGGAGAGGAGATGTTGATGTTATATCTGTCAGAACCTGGGTTCAGGTCCTGCCAGAATAGGTTGGGGGGATGATGGTTAAGGAGAACAGTCTGGAAGAAGCTGGAAGGTCTGGGGGAGTTGGGCTGTGTGTAACTGCTGGGTGTTTTGATAACGGGCGCTTTAGAATGCTGAGAACTGGAAGGGAGGATGGTACTTCTCAGAGCCGTTGGTATGGAATGAGCTCAGGAGGGGGTGATGTAATGGGGGAAACGAAACTGTGAGAAATGTAGGTGGAGATGGATTTGCGCACCTAAATGTCCAGTGGGTGGAGTAATGGTTTGACTGGGTTTAATTATGGGACTGTAATGCTGGGGGGCAGTTCTGGCTTAAACGCAGTGATGTGAAATACTGACTTTGTGTATTCAATAAACTCCTGATTGCTGCAATCGGCTGGTTTACTGATTTCACAGAGTTCTGATTTTGCTAAACCTGACAATATCGTTCTTAGCCAGTTGTAAATCTCAGAGGGTGTAAATGTCACGCTTGCAGCTCCTAGGCTTGGCCCTTTTGAGCTGCAAATTGTTGTAATTGCAGATGTGATCTTTCAGGTGCCTACATGATGTTCTCGCCTTGAGTCTATGGTGATTAGGGCTTCTCCCAGTCCAGAGCATGCCAGGGACCAAAAAGGGGTCTTTATATCAAATCAACTATCATAACACATGTTTCCTCCCACCAAAGAAAAGGAAAATCTTAACTGCACTTAGGAGATACATAGCTGTAGGTTGGATGTGCTGTCATGCAGAAGTTTTCTCCAATGTCACTATTCTGGGCTAATTGCAGTGCATGTAGTAATCTCTTCAGAAAGCCATATCTCTTATTCACCTTCTTTTAACCTCAAAACTACCCCATTCATGTTTTTCTTGCATTTTCCTCCCATTTCAAGAGTCATAGCAATAGTAAACCAGAGATCCCTCTTGTTTCTAGGCCTTTAAAAACCTTGGGATGCAGTGGCTCAAGTGGTTAAGAGGCTGACTCTGTTGATTGCAAGATTGGCTGGTTGGCAGTTCAAGACCTGGCTGCTGCATGATGGGATGAGCTCCTGTCACTAGTCCCAGCTTCTGCCAACCTAGCAGTTCGAAACCATGCAAATGCAAGTAGATAAATAGGTACCATTTCAGTGGGAAGGAAAAAAGCATTCTGTGCAATCTTGCTGGCCACATGATAATAGAGTAGTCTCTGACAATGCCGGTTCTTCAGCTTAGTAATGAAGATGAGCACTGCCTCCAATGGTCAGACATGACTTGGCAACCTTGTCAACAGGGAATACCTTTACCTTTACCTTTAAAACATTACTAATGATTTATGACAACATCCTGTTTTACTTCTGGAAATCATGCCATTTTGAATTTTGATTTCAAAATGACCACTGCAGTTTGAGTGATATCCAATGACATTGTCAAATTAATCATGAGCATTATGTATGGGTTTTCCCCCTCTTTGTAGTAAGCTCTCATCCCATACAATCTAGATTGTTGTTTGAAACTTGGCACTGCAAATCTGGATGATAACCAGAAATATTCTGCCACATTTTGTGGTCTCTAACATGATGTCCTGATGAATTATGACTGCCACAAGCAGTTACTCTCTTGTATTATTACAAATGTAAACAAATGAAAATTTAATTAATAAAAAACTGGCTAATCAACTAAACTCGTAGCATTATACCTAAGGTTGGACAAATCTATGAGTTTTCCTTTCTGACATATTTGACATTTTAAAACAAAACAAACCATATTTCTGCTAGGGTTGGAAAAAAATCTATCAGTTTTATTCTCTTCAGCATTCTAGTGTTTTAGGCCTTACATTCTTTCCACCTTAAGTCTGAAAATATTTGCACATTTGGTAGGTTCTTCAAAAATAAACTGAAATAAATGACATCACTTAGATAAAAAAACAACTTGGAATAGATAATGTTTCACATTTGCACCAGGAAATCTGTTTGTAGCATACAGAGGATAATATTGTACCAAACATATATCAAATATGAGAATCCATGGGTGCGGGGGGGGGGGGGGGGGGGGGGGGGGGGGGCGCAAGATAGGACTAGGCAACTGTAATTTAGGTTTCAAGTCCAGAGTTCTAAGACTATTATAAGGCCTCTTAGGGCCTAAGCAGACGGGCAGCCATGGGCCGCCCTGGGAAGGTGTGGCACAGGACCGAGGCATCCCCATGCCTCGATCCAGCAGTTCACTGTCAGCACCCCTGGAAAGGAGAGCTAAAATAGCGCTCCTTTCATATGTCGCCAAAAGTGCGCCGCAAAAGGTTGTGGCGCACTTTCAGTGACTTTTCCACCGCAGTGTGTCCAGACGCTGTGGCGGGAGATCCTCCTCAGAGCGCCAGCTGTGCGGAGGGCCAGCGGCTCCAAGGACGACCTCGGGAGGGGGAGGGGGTGTTGAGCGTGCAGCTGCCCCTCCCCTTCCCTGCACCGAGGACGACCTATTAAGCCGTCTGCTTAGGCCCTTTGTCTACCTCAATGGATAGCTCAGTTCATTTATGTTTGTCCCATTTCAGTTTTTTAAAATGTCAAGTAAAGTTATTTCCATATTGAAGATATCTGCAACTTTAGGTAAATTCTGATAAAAACAAACAAATTCAGTTTTCACCACTTCTTAACCCTCATCACAACACAAGGAAAATTAAAGATGTCTCTTAAAAGAAGGAGACTTTCTCTTTGTGTTGCACACATAACATATGAACATGTTTATACCACACTTCAATAACAAACTCTCAAAGAAGCAAGCCAGAATATTATAAAAACAGTAATTATATAAATCACTATAAGAATAAACAGCAGATGCAGCAACTAGAATAAAGCTATATAACTATAATCATAGCAATTTAAATTACCTACTCAAGCTGCTTATAAGAAGGGTGCTTTGAAAAGGAGTATTCTTAGAGCTACCAATCAAAAGGCTTTGTGCAACCATTCTACTTTCTGTCCCTAATTTCCTTTGATAAGAAAAAAAGATGGAGGAAGCAGTAAGAAAACATAGGAGGGTTATAAATAGAAGATGGAGCTCTTAATACAATCTTCTCTCCTTATCCACAGACTTTATAACCATGGCTTCAACCACCCATAGCTTGAAAATGTTAAATCAAATATTAATTTTTTAAAAAACTCTTGATTTTGCCATTTTATATAAGGGACACCATTTTACTATGTCATTGTATTTAATTGGAATTGAGCACCCATGGATTTTGGTATCCACAATGGGGTTATGTGTTCTGGAACCAAACCTCAGCAGATAACCAAGAATCCCTTGTATTGTTCTGTGGCAA
The DNA here is from genome assembly GCA_020142125.1 of Phrynosoma platyrhinos. Lineage (NCBI taxonomy): Eukaryota > Metazoa > Chordata > Lepidosauria > Squamata > Phrynosomatidae > Phrynosoma > Phrynosoma platyrhinos. The sequence goes on from CM034703.1 coordinate 78,091,955, forward strand.
TTGAAGATGAGATGGGAGGCAGTAGTAAAAGGGTTAACAGTTGCTTACTGTTTGTGAGTTATTACTGTGACAGATACGCAGTAGCAGTTAATTAAACAACCTCCTTTTCCAACTTTGTTGTTTCTGGAATGAGGTAGGACATATGTACAACACAAACTTGATCCAGAAAGTTCTCCAGTCATCCCACTGGTCCATTTAATGTTGTATTATTACATTCACTTGGAGAAGCTCTCCATAATTTCAAGATGAAAGCTTTTGCTATTCCCTTACTACTCATCTTAAACTTTATGGGAGAAACAAATGAAGCCATTCTCAAGATTGCTAGTTCTACTGCTCCTATTTTCTCTAAGCAAGGCTGAAATAAGAATATGCCTCAAATCCTTCCTTTACATTTCTCTTCTTAGGCTGGACTCACACTGCAGAAATAATCCAGTTTGACACCACTTTAACTGTCATGGCTGGATGCTATGGAATTCTGGGAATTAAGTTTTTGTGGGACATTTAGTTTTCTCTGTCAGAGAGCTCTGGTACCATAACAAACTACAATTCTCAAAATCCACAGCATTCACACATGGCAATTGAAGTAGTGTGAAACAGAATTATTTCTGCAGTGGGAATACAGTCCCTGCTTTTTCTTTCTTGTCTTTTTCCTTTTCTTTGGCTTTTACCATCTTCATCCAATTCTGTGTTTACCTTCTCTACTTCTGAGTTTACTCTTTTTGAATATTTTCCTTCACATGCCATTCTGTCCCTTTTTTTCCTTTCTCTACTCCAATATCCACCACTTCCAGTTGTTTCATGTGCCCAGATCCTTGCATTTCCAGCCACTATCTTCTATTGCTTATCAGATTCTAATTGTCCAGCTGATAGTTGGGTCAGTTGCAAATATGTGACATCTGTGTTGTCATCGATAGGTGCTATATTATGTGACTGATTTGCATTGCCTGTTATAGAAGAGATGAGCTTGTGAAATCTAGTATGATCCAATATCGATTCACCTGTTGTGGGCAATAATGCAAATATTAAGTTATTCTTTACAGCAGCTGATTTGCTTCAAATATCATATAATGCTGAATATTTTGTCAGCATGTCTTTAATATTACTTTAATGGTGGTCCCTGGACTGGTGGTAGACCCTCAATTGGTTGTGATCATCAGATGCTTGAGAGTTTCTAAGGAATAAATAAATAAACTACAGCCAATGAGCATAAATATGGCAATGGCCTGTGGCACATGGGGGGGGGGGGGGAAGGGAATGGTGGTGATGTTTGTCAGATAGCTTAAGAAGCACTGTTTGAGCATAACCAAATGCTCAGAAAGTCTCGAAGTTCTCCCTGGAATCCTCAATCAAGTTGACACAGTGTTTGAGAAGAAAATTCTTTTAAAGATCCTGTGCAAAGCTTACTTAGTACAAAATCTGTATGACAGATAGCTGAACTGTGTCCAGTGGAACTAAACCTTCAACACTATTTAGTGTGCAATAGTACAGATTTCATACATTGGCCAAGGAGGTACTATAATTGTCTTTTTTAAATTGGCTTGTGTCATAGCTTAGAAAACATTAAATAGAAGGAAATTCTTTTTGGTTCATTCTGGGCACTTTAAAGCAAAAGCTTTCAGAGTCTGTAGACCTTGATCACCACATTTAAAGGAAAAATTGGAAACCTGATGAATAGAAATGAAAGTAAACACTTGGGTAGCCAACTGGACAGTGACTCATTCTGCCTCTCAAACTAACTAATGCCGTCTTTCCTGCCTGCAGAAAAGATAGCTATTTCTTGCAACTCTAAGATTGGATCAGAAAATAAATATTTATAAGGAGAAAAGTACTTCATTTAAACTGCATGAGTTAGATGAATTCTTTTCCTCTTATGTTCCTCACAAGTTATATTAGTTTGCTGACAGCTTAAATTATGAAACATTTAACAAGTGGACAACTATCAAAAGTAGTCCACATTAGAATAGGGTTAAACACCTGGGACATGCAACTTTCAGTGTGCAGGAAAATTGACACATCATCATTATGGAGAACTATGCCTTCCTCATCAAAGACTGAATGGTATAATAACAGGCTATTCCTGATAGGAGAGAATAAATATCAAATAAATAGGCACCACCAGATGAAGAGATCTAGAGCCTTTCAACTCTCTTTATTCAATCACATAACATACCATGCCTTTCTTTTAAAAGAGAATTATGTAAAATTGCTGAAAAATAAATGACAATGAACAGACAAACCCTGTACGAGTTTTAAATGTAATATGTGTACAGTTTTGATCTACTTTTGAGTGAAAGGAATTGGTAATATATTCAGTTGAAGATGGGAGTAAAGTATGATTATTATGTACTCCAATTTTGTATCAAGATGTGATGGCAGGTTTTTAAAAAATTCTATCAGTTACATTTTGCATATCTACACTCAGAGATATTTTCACTTTCAAACATGCTTTAACAAAAAGCAAAGTTTTAATGTGTTTTCATGACAAGTGAGATGTCAGTTTCATATTATCTTTCACTTTCATATTATCATCACTTCTAACATGGCAATCAGGTGTCCACTGTACCTGCACATATAATAATGATCTGTTGCTGTGTATAATTCTTTGAAAATTCAGGTTTTGGTTTGCAAATAAAATGTATTATCATTTGTAGCATGGAGAATTAATAGGTTTAGGGTTTGTTTCAATCTCTGCCTTCTTTATTGGCATCACAATGATCTGGTATAGACAACTTTCCTTCTCCTTTTCTCCTTTTTATCGCCTTAAGAATTTTCCTCTAAATTGGAACTACAGTCATCAAAAGCTGATACAGGACATTTTTGTTTTGTTTTGTTGTATTCTTTATTTTTGCAAGCCACCTTGAGTCTTAGCCTGGGAAAAAGGCAAGATATAAATAGTGATGGATGATGGATGGATGGACAATTTGTTGTTTCTGTTTCTCATATCATAGTTTTATTTACTTTTTAGACTATTTTATGTTTGAAATTGTTATTGTGGTACACATTTGTCATTCCTTTGCATGTAACTTTAAACAGCCTAGGTGGCTAGAATCCATAGCTGTTAAGGATTTATAGAGGTGGTGCCCTTGGGTGGACTTTGACTCATGGTGACCCTGTGGATGAGACATCTCCAAGAATTTCCCTGCTCATGTTCTGCAGTCTCATGTCCGTGGCCTCACTGATTGAATCCAATCATTTGGTATGTGGTCTTCCTCTCTTTCTACTTCCCTCTGTCTTTCCCAGCATCATTCTCTTTCCCAGTGTCTCATGCACTCTCATGATTTGGCAAAAGTTAGTCATCCTAGCTTCCAGGTGGAGTTTGGATGTAAGCTGTTCTAGAATCCATTTGTTTGTCTCCTTGACTATCCATGTAATTTTCAGCACTTTTCTCCAGAACTATATCTCAAATGAGTTGATTTTATCTCTATTGGCTTTCTTCATTGTTCAGCTCTCACATTTCTAAATGATGATGTGGAATACAGAGCTTGAACAATCTTAACTTCATTGGTCAGAGTTATATCTTTACAATTAAGATACTGTCCAGTTCCTTCATAGCTGCCCAAACACTATTCATCTGGGTTTTGGCTCTTGAGACCCCTGGTAATAAAGTCTTCCCTTAGACTAGTCTCCAGTTCCTAGCTCAGAGTTTAAGTTGGTATAGGGTGCAAGTTCTTCTGAATATCTGGAAAGTCTTAGGTAGGTAATTTTAGGATTATCTTCCTTAAAACAACCAATAATTTTTGGTTGTTGGTAAGTATTGTAAGTAGGATGGTAAGTAGGCTCAGGATTAAACCACTCCAGATAGTAGTAAAAGTAGAATTTGGCCTGTGAATGGGTAAGTTGTGACTGGATCAGGTTGGCATAGTGAGTAAATATTGACAGTATTATGGAGACCTAGCAGATACGCATGACAGCCAGCATGCTATAGCAATTTAAGTGTTGGACTAGAACACTGGAAGAACAGTTTGAATTCTTGCTTCGCTGTGGAAACCCATTGGGTAACCATGGGCAAATCACACTTTCTCAGCCTCAGATGAAGCCAAACACAAAAACCTCTTTGAATAAATCTTGCCAAGAAAATCTCTGATAGGTTTGCTTAGGGTTGACATAAATCAGAAATGAGCTGAAGGGACACAAGAACAACAACAAATAAGTCATCACAGGATCATGCCCTTCAGTTGGTAAATAGTCCCAGAAGTAGTCCTTCTAGGTAGGGCTGTCTGCATGTGTCACCTTTGTTTCCCATGCCCCAACTGCTGGTGCACAAGGAGGTTTTCATCATTCCAGACATCGTGATTTCATTCTTAGTGAAGCCAGCTTTTTAAACCCTTTTTCTAAAGTTCACTTGGCTAGTCCACTGTTTGATGTTTCAGCCAGCAGCCTTTGCAGACTGCCAGAAATAGTGCAAATTGAGTCCACTTTAACTGCCCTGACTCAGTGCTAGGGAATCTTGGGAACTGTAGTTTATTGTGGCACCAGAGCTCTCTGACAGAAATGGCTCAATGTCTCAGAAAAAAATTTAATTCCCATGATTCCCTAGCACTGAGCCAGAGCAGTTAAAGTGGACTCAATTTGCACTATTTCTAGCAGTCTGCAAAGGCCCTTAGTATGTGGGCAAGAGGGGAAGAAAGGGTGGCACACAGGAAATTTTGAGGCTTTTTCCCCCATCTTTGAAGGAGGACACAGGGAAAGGTCTACAGATTATTCTGCACAGATGGTGTTCAAGGAGCCAGCAGTGCACAAATCATTTTCTCCACTCCACTGAGGCTGTGTTCTTTGTGAGTTTATCTGCCAGGTGTCCATCCCTCTTAGTCTTGATCAGTTTTCTTTTGAACTCATCAGCTGGAATCCTGTATGGGAGATACAGACTCATAAACACCATAGTTACAATGCTATTCAGTGAATCCTGTCCCAATCCTCACTTACTGGGAAGCAGCCATTGCAGTTAATTGGAATCTGTTCCCCTGTCATTCAGAAAACAGCTGGCTGCTATATTCATTCTCTCCTGTGTGTTTTCCAGTGTAACAGGCAGAAGCAGGACCCCGTCACAATTCCAAGTTGTGCCACAGATGATGATATATCACCAAACATCTTTTTCCCCTACAGTTTTCAGCTCCACAATAGGAAATCATTAATGTCTGGGATGTGGTGCTGGAGAAGAGTGCTGAGAATACTGTGGACATCCAAAAAGACCAAAAAAAAAAAAAAAAAGGGGGGGGGAGGGGTTCCTTGAACATATCAAGCCTGAACTCTCCCTGGAAACCAATATAATTAAATTGAGGATGTTGTACTTTAGTCACATTAGGCGGAAATATGAATCAATAGAAAAGACAATAAAGTGTAAGGAAAGGTTGAAGGTAACAGAAAGAGAGGAAGACAACATGCCTGATGGATATATTCAGTTAGGGAGGTCCTAGGCCCGAGTTTGCAGGACCTAAGCAGAGCAGTGGAGGACAAGGGGTCAGAGATGTCATAGTCATGGATTGGTTGTTATCTCTACTCCCACCACTGCAGGGAAATGAATAACTATAAAAACACTAGGGGGGGATGCAGACGAGGGCGTCGGAGACGCCCTGGTCCGGACCGCCGCCGGAGTTCAGCCTCCGGACGGCGGCGCATCCCCTGTTAGTGCGCCCTAACAGCAAGTGATATTAGACTTTTGTGCTGTTAATAAAGAAATGTGCAATTCCTTTATTAGTAACATATCTTGGCTAAAATATTAGTGGCACAAATACCGTATATTAAAACACATAAACCACATCCTTATAATTAACATTCTTATACTGACTATTTTTGCAATGTGGTCCCTCGTGCCTCTTCCATTCCTGAAACCCACTGGGATTTCTCTCTC
>CM034703.1:78104376-78114706 GCA_020142125.1 Phrynosoma platyrhinos
TGTGTATCTTACTGAGTTACAATGGCAGGGAACAATCTCTGAAATCAATAATTGTGTGAGTGGTGATCACTCTGCTCTGCCCAATCTGGACAAATTCCCCTTTTCTTCTCTAGTTTGGTAAGAAGTAAAACTGGATATTGAATATGGAGCACTATTATGCATGCTCTTGAATACTCGGGAAATGTTTAGATTAATAATTAGCATTATTGTGAATGGTTACAACACATGCTGTTCTGTCATTAGTAATATGACTGATCAGCTTTAGACATTATTTCAAATATTAATTTGCAAGAAATAAGAACATTGGCTTGTGGATATGATATGGATAGGGAAATGGTAAGGGACAAGATTTGGATTAGATTAGAGATGTCTATGTCCTGTAGAAAACTACTAATATGAGATAGTAGGCTTACAGGATAACAGGATCTGGCTAGAACTTTGTTCCACACATGGTGGCAACACTAGAAGAACCTCTGGATCTGGACTGTAAACTCTGTTAAACATTCAGTATCAAACTATAATATGAGAGATCATAACAGATCTCTCAAGCACAGACCATCTTACATACTCGTGAATCAACCCACTCGGCCCCTCCCATCTAGTAGAGAATGACATCAGATTTAGGAGCTTATCACATTAACAAATAACATGACTGATCCCCGAGGGGATAGAATCACATTTTGGATTACTACCTGGTTTTCTCACATTTAAATTGCTGCCACTGTCACTGGACAACTGCAACCTGGCTACATCCTGTGTCCCAGCTGCACTTATCTGAATGCTTTTCCAAAATGGGAGCTTGCCATGTTGGAAAAGTGGCTGGATAAGTGCGCTGGGACCCGGGATGCAGCATCAGCAATTTAAATGTGATAAAATCAGGTAGTAATCCAAAATGCGACTATCCCATCAGGGATCAGTCACGTTATTTCTTAATGTGATAATTTCCTTAGTCTTCTTCATAAGATATAGAAAAGTAGTTTTACTCAGAAATACTTGTGCATAATCAACAGAGGTTAATCTTCTGGAGGAAAGTAAAAAAAAAGAAAGAGTACTGCATTGTATCAGGAAAGTTAATGCATTTCATCCAGTGAGAACTCTCATCACACATGCTTCATGGAGTACAGGTGGGGGTGGGAGAGAGAGATGTCAAAACAGATAAGACCTCAGTGAATAAAGGAAGGCTATATGATGCAGGAAGGGTGTGGGTATGAACAAACAGGATGTTAACATGAACATGCTGTGCTTAAATTCCTAGAGAGTGACATGCAATCTAACTACCAATGATATAGGCATGCAAAGGCTGCATACTCCAACAGTTCCATGACATAAATGCACTACACTTTTTTTGCAGATTGTTTCAGACTCTGATTGACAGTCCATGTATTGATTCATGTGTGAATCTTACAAGGCCCCAGTATAAAGAAACTGTTGACCTAAGCAGACGGCGCTTTGCGCTGTCTTCGAAACTAGGAAGGGGAGGGGCAGCCTCACGCTGGGCGCCCCTACCCCTTCCCAAACACGTCATTGGAGCGCCCAGCGCTCTGTACAACTGGCGCTCTGACGACGTACTTCCGTCGCACCATCCACACACGCTGCGGCGAAAGAGATGCTGAAGGTGAGCCCAAGGCCTCTTGCAGCACACCTTCAGTAGCTTGTGGAAGGAGCACTATTTTAGTGCTCCTTCCAGGGCCTGAGAAGCTGCATATTGGGGCCGACAAGTGCAGCTTCCTTGGCCCCAATCTGTAGCTTCCTGGGGTGGCCCATGACTGCCCGTCTGCTTAGGCCCTGTGTTACCCAGAATTCCATTCATCTGAGTTATAGTGCTTGCTTTTGTCTATTTCTTCTTACTGTTGCAAACCAACATAAATCTGATCTCTATGCTCTGACCAAACATTTTTAAAAAGGGATGCCAAATTTTCCTTTTCTTGATTCAAGTTACTATAGGAATATATGATATTACTGATGCTGCATACATTTGCACTTCATACAAGTTTTATACAAGTTATATAATAGTTCTAATACTCAATTTTTTTGTATTTCTTTCTTAAGCTGAATATCTTATGCTTAATAAGATGGGTGTACAATAGATTTAGGGACTAAGCAGATGGGTGGCACAGGGCCGCCCCGGGAAGCTGCGGATCGCGGCCGAGGCATCCGCATTCCTTGGTCCCACGGTGCAGCTTCGACACCCCAGGAAGGAGTGCTAAAATAGCACTCCTTCCACAAATCACCGAAGGTCTGCCGCAAAAGCCTGCCAGCCCACCTTCGGCGGCTTTTCCACTGCAGCGTGTGCAGATGCTGCAGCGGAAAGGCATTGTCGGAGCCCTGGCCGTGCAGAGGGCCAACTGCTCCAACAACGTCTTTGGGAAGGGGTTGGGATAATAATAATAATAATTTTTATTTATAACCCACCCCTCTGCGTGGCAATCAGGGTGGGGTACAACAGTTTAAAAGCTGTCCCTCCCCTCCCTTTCCCTGAAGATGGCGCTTTGCGCCATCTGCTTCCCCCCTTAGATATAACAGAAAAGAAAGGGTGTACCATTTGAGTGGAGCTGCAGTACTGCTGTGCACAAGTAACAAGTATAGACAAAAGATTCCAGAAACAGCCTTATATAAGTAGAACAATGTGATGAAGTGAAACGAGATGGCATAGGCATAAGAGCATTTTCACCACTTCAGGAACTAAGCCTCAAATAGTGATGTAATTCTTTAAATTATGTCTCAAAGGGCTGAGTTATCTTAGCTATTCTCTCTGTGAACACAAATTGAAAAACTTCAGTTTTTGAATATTATTTGCAATTTGGAACTCATTTTGTGCAAAACTCACTTTTTTTCTTTCTTTTATGGAAAACAGAGTTTTTCCTGTTGTTTTTTGACAAGAAATGGCTGTTTCCTGTACCAAAAAGGGTCAGTTTTATGTAGAATAAATTCCTTGTTGCATATTTGTTTAAACAGTAGTTTCAAAACTTCTGTCTCTCTTGAAGAAAATATTTGTAATGTGTGTCCTCCAAAAATATAAGTACAGTTGATTAATTTCATGACACCAGAAAACAATATCTTAGAATTAGAAGAACCCCCAGGAGATTTGTAGATTGCAGCTACAGTATCTCAGTGATTCCAAGAATATGAATTTATACCACAAATCTCTTGTAGACAGATATTTCAATAGCTATCAGCTCAATATTAAGAGGTCACATGCCTTTATAATCAGTTGCAAAATGCAGCCAGCAGGAATTGTTTTTCCAGTCTGTTCTTCTTAATTTCCTAAAATCACATGCAATATCTGTGTAGTGAGCTACCTTTAAATGGTGTCCTTTAAGTGGTTATGTGCATTTGCAAAAAGAAGTGGCTTCAGCCCATCTTGAGGTCTACCTGTTCATATGATGCACGAGCTGGAAATGTAGTGAAACTGGGATGAAGGCGTGCTCTGGGGTGAAAAACCAGAGCAAAATAATGTTCATTTGCTCCACTCTAACATGGAAAGTGTGCATTATTACATGGACATATAAACAACATAATGTGAGTATGTGAATGAGAGAAGCCTAAAGTGGCTTACAAAAGTGGTCTGGAACATGCATCCTGGGTCCAGTGAGATACAGCTACCAGCACCATTTCTCTCCATACATTTTTTTCCTTTTGTCTAATGTACAGACACATGAGTGACAAACTACATCATCAGCCTGTCACACACTGTGAAGTCAAATTACAACAAACACAGCAGATCTCCAATAATACAATGGATGTAATAAAAACAAACAAACTAGACAGTCCAGCATGGGGCTATGGAGTGAAGGGTGTGAAAAGGGACATGTATGGGGGGAGCTCCATGATTGTGCTTTCAATGTGTCACTGGACACACTGAACCATTGCATGAATGGTGTATAGTTTGTGCAACTCTGTGACTAGTCATACAGTCAGATGGGGCATCCAATGGGATGGTAGCATGACAGGCTGTGGAAGGTAATAGGCAGTCATGGGTAGTGTGTTCATGTGATAGTGCACATGGATGGGGGGAGGGGCAAAAAAAATCAATCATCACGGCTTGATGCCATATGGTACAGACTGCCCGAGAGAGTTCAGCCCAATTTGGGAGCAGGTTGTGTGGACAGCAGGGGTTCCAACCAATTCAAGGAAACCTGGGAGGAACCCACATACTCCCCTCCAGCCCCTCAGATGTTTAAAAGAGAGATGTGACCATCTATAAGTTTTACAAATGTGAATCCCTCCCTTCTCTATCTCTACACTCAGCCCATGGACTGTTCTATCACATTATTATTGGAATGAGATCCACCAATTTCTTTGAATTTCTTCACATTCATTTTTGGGCACATGATGGGTAAGCATTTGCTTGAATATATTTCCACAGTTGATGAAAGTGCATTTAACACTGTTTGCCCATATTTGAAATCTTTGCATACTTTTTAAAATGTGAACATTTTTGGAAATCTTTGTAGACATCTATGAATGTAAGGATTTTGGCATACAAACTGTCCTGTTTTCACCATTGACAGTCTGGAAAGTTCAGACTGTAATGAGTGCATCCAGTCCCAGATTTTTTACACATCCCCAGTTACAATGCAAGTAATTACCTGTAAGGCCTTTAACTTCACCTCAGATGTTATAGAAAGTGCAAATGTGATAAGGGATTGAATCTTAGGTATGTCTTTCTGTGTGCACATGGAGGACAATACACTTGTCCCTCCCCATTCATGGACTTGGAGTTTGCAGTCTTGGTCTTTTGCAGACAGCAAACAGGCAGGGATAAAATGGCACACATGCCTGAGGGGAGCACACAACCATTGTTACCAATGACAACTTGAATATTTGTGATTTTCCAGATTCATGAGGTGTGTATGGAACAGATCCCCCATGAATCAGGAGGGACACCTGTAATGTCATTTTGATGTTTTTGCTTAGAACAAGTGGTGACCTGCAAACCTGTATGAATTTGAAGTACAAAATGTGACTGGCTAAGAGGCTCTGGAAAAGTTTGTGGTCTGTTCTTATTTCATACAATTGTGTTTTCTCAACCTTATAATACATGGTTGACTTCACATTTGGAACTTCACTGTCATTCATCAAACCTGCTTGAGTGGTGCTCACTTCCAGTTTATAATGGAACCAGAGGACCTCAAATGAATTACAGCTTTGCCATTTACTTTGGCACAGTTGATGAAAGTGCATTTCATATTACATGGAATACTTCTAACATGAGAAGAGTTTCACATTTTGACCCTGGGCTATCTCAAAAAAACAATCTTTAATGTGGTCATTAGAGTAAGAAAGAGTGATTTTCCCCACTGACACCACTTTTTAAAAAGCTTACTTTGGAAGGAGGGCACAGTTTAAAATAACTGATATGGAAGGATAGAAAAGTAAGCCAAGCTTATTCAAATTCTGCAATAAGGCAGAACCTTCTTTAACACCATCGGAGTAGTTAAACAATTCAATAACCGTAATTACCACACAACATAAGGTGGAGAATCCTTAATCTTCCTGTTTGACACTGCAAGGCATCCATAAAGGTAGGGGCCTGAGATCCTTTATCAGTGAAGCATAAAGGTCCACAAATGTAGTTACATGGTAGCTTATTGGTAGCCACCTGGGAATGAGGAGGATATCTGGCACACTCCTTGACCAATAACTGGCTCTTAAGTTTGGGGCAATGCTGCATTCTTGCAACATCTAGTTCCCGTTGTACATCCATGGAAGAAGTGAAGGATAAGAAAGTACTGGATATCTTCTTTGCAGCATACCCCCACCTCTGCAAAAAAGGTCATGCTTGTGTAAACTATGGAAATTGTAAGTCACCAAGAAGGTTCCAGTTGGGAATGCCCACAGTGAATATTATGTAATGCATGTATATTGAGGGATGACACATTCCTATTCTTATTGCCAGTTTAAGCTTGCAGGGTACAGGGTAGATGTACAATTTTAGGGTGTTGGCTGAGGAACATACTGGTCCTTAGAGATATTTTATTCCCTTTCGCTAAAGAAAATTTTATTGGAAACTGAAAAAGAAGTTCAATGTTTATATAATTTATAAATGGACTGCTGAAGAAGGATCTTTAATTAGGTAGTGTTCTTCAGGCATATCTCCAGCTTCTAGATTCTCATTTCATTTTTGGCATTTTCATACAGCAAAATCACTATGGATTCATGGAAAGTTTTTCTGAACCCTATCTAGTTCCAAGCAGATTCTGTCCATTGGTTTAAATCTTTGTTTTTGATGGAAGGAAAGAAACAATCACTCTTGTGTTTAAGACAATGCAATGATTACATGATTAGTCATTTATGCCCAGCACTGAATCTGAGGGCAATGGCAATGATGTACTTAGAGAGATAAATGCACAGAATTTAAAACTATGCAGGCAATAAATAAATTCAGAAGATCAGCTGAGTTGTGAAATACGAATTGACATCCAGGAAGCAGTGCCTGAGATTTTGAGTGATAACAGTATTTCCATAGTTTCTTTAAAGTTTTATATTTGTATTTGTATTTATATTTTATAGATATTTTATATTGCTTTATAAAACAATATAATACTTTCAAAAGAGTCTCCTTGTTAAAGTTTTGGGTTTTCATGAAAAAGCCCAAAATAGAAGAGATTGTTTAATCTCACCAGCAAAGTTAGTTCAGCAGAATATATGTGAGCAGGAAACTAGGTCCACCTTTGTTCTCCCAGTCTCCACATGTCTCCCCAGTAAGAGACTAAGGGCCTTTACAGACTGCCAGAAATAATCCGACTTGAGTCCACTTTAACTGTCCTGGCTCAGTGCTAGGGCATCATGGGAACTGTAGCTTTTTCTGAGACATTGAGCCTTCTCTGTTAGAGAGCTCTGGTGCCACAATAAACTATAGTTTATTATTTCTGGTAGTCTATAAAGGCCCTAAGACAAAGTCTTTAGTGAGAGTAAAATAAAAAGTAAATTTACTTACAAATCATCTGCATATTCACATAGGGCCTCTACAGACCAGCCCAAAGAGCTGGCCTGGAGGCAGAGATGAGGAGGTGCAGCTGCATGCTGACTGACCCAACCCCAGCCTGATGACGTCCTGATGCCGCACACTGTTACGTACGGCATGAGGCATCAGGATGTCCTCCCGGCACAGCACCTGGACATGCCACGCCAGAAGGGGTGCTAAAGAGCCTCACACCGGCTCTTAGGGTGGCCTTTCAGGGGCAGCAAAAGGGAGGATCGGAACCATGGCATGCAGTTGCCACAGCCCCGATCCACAGCTAGCAGGGACAGCCCACAGCCACCCGTCTGCATAGCCCCATACACAGGTCTAACTTCATGTTGCAAAGAAAAATTAGGTAGAAAGAAGTTCACATGCTTCTGGAGCAAGTTTACTCAGCATGCTAGGAAACTTATGCTGCTCCAGACAGAAACAAAAGATAATGGTGATTCCTCTTGGGACAAAAGGGAAGCCGTGCTCATCAACAAGAAATGGGAAGGATCACTAATAGAGCAATAAACTATTGTAGACATGCATCTTGATTCCTAGAAGGTATCAGAATGCAAAGTTGCCATTTCCAACAATCCTTCCCTCTCCCTCCCTCCTCCCACCCCACCCCACCAAAGACTAAGAACAAATAGGGAACTTATGGCCTAAATCAATTGCTTGTCTCAACTGGGTAGAGCCTTCACTCAGTGAAATTTACACAAGTGTTGATTTAACATTCATCCACTGACTCAATGGACCTACTCTAGTCAGGCTAGCTATTGAATTTAAGATAAGGCAGACAAACTATCTGTCCCTAACAAAAATAGTACTGATGAATGCTAATATAAGGCACCACAGGACTAAATGGCTTCCCTGTCCCTTGAAAAGAGCAGTCTATATATTACATGAGCTCATAGTACCGCCATTTCTTTGATATTTTCTTTGATCCCATCCCATCCACATGAAGCACAGTAGAAAGCCTATAATTTCTGTTCAGCATGGAGTGTGTCTTTACACTACTAGAGCTGACTACCATTGCATAGATTTTGGATAAAATTTCATATCTTAAAGTCAAATTCTAATGTATGGCGAGAATCAGGAGGTCTTTGGAACCAGAAGTCACAGCAGCCCTAGTCAGCATAGCCAGTGGAGAGGAATGGTGAGAATTCCAGTCTAATAACTGGAGGTCCATAGACTCTTGCCTCATTCTTGTCACTGGTTAATATTTCTAATCTTATAAGGTCCACTATGTGCAGTAGCAGACTGAACAAACTCCTTAAAATCTGCAAGGATAAATTTCTGACTCCACATTTTATAGATCCTGATTTAATTATTTATTTAATTTATATTCTGCTTTTCTCAGAAAGTGGCGGACACCATATGATAAAAATACAGCTGAACAGGCTGAAATACAAAAATTGAAAAGAAAGAAAACCAGCAACATTAAGCCTGCTGGTGAGAGGAGAACAGGAAAAAGGCTAACCAAACCTCCATAGCAGAGAGTTCCATAGTCAGGGAGCAGCCAGCAAGAAGGCTAACCAACCACAGCTGTAATGGTGGTGGAACCAAGAAAAAGCCATATCACAAAATTTTTAGAACTTGGATAGGCTTTTTAGCCTGGAGCTAAGCCATATAGGGCTTTATAGATCATAATCAGCACATTGATTTCATCCAGGAAATTAATGGGTAGAAATTGAAACTGTTTCAGGGGAGTTATAGACTCCCTATAACCAGTGTCCCCCATCATGTCAGCAATCTAGCTGCAGAATTTTGGACCTATTGAATTTTCTGAACAGTTTCCAAAGGCAACCCCATGCAGAATATGTTACACTAATCCAAATAGGATGTAATCAAGGCATGTGTTATTGTGGCATGATCTGACATCTCAAGGAATGGGTGTAGTTGGTGCACTAGTTTTAATTGTACAAATGTACTCCATAACACTGCTGAAACTTGTGCTTGCAGGGTCAGTGTAAAGTCCAAGTTACAAACCCGAGGGAGTGTAATCTATCCAGCACAGACTTAATCCTATTCTCTAATCTGCCTTCAAATTTTCCAGGAGGACCTTGTCTTAATGCAGCTTCGATTTGTTTGTTCTCATTCAATCCATTACTGACAGCAGACACAGATTCAGAACTGAGGCAGTTTCCTTGGAATCAGATGGAAAGGAGAGACAGGGCTGGATGTCATCAGCATATTGCTATACCAAACTCTAAAAACACTGGATAATCTCTCCCAGCAGTTTCATGTACTGTACATGTTAAAAAACATGAGGGACAGAACTGAACATGGAGGGACACCACAGACGAGGTTGCCGAACAGGTGTTCCCCAATATCACTTGCTGAATGTGCCCCTTGATCAAAGTATGTTGCAAATTACTCACAATGGAATGTCAAGGAGGACTGAATTTTGTTCATGGGCAGAGAATAGATGGATCATAACCACTCAAGACAACTCTGCTGATTGACTCTGAGCAGATGCAATAGTGGCAGAAAAATACAATTTATTTGCTGCCACCATTGCCACAAAGTAGGCTTTCCAATGGGCTATAGGCCATTTTAGTTTGGTTAGATCTGCCTTGAGTGTTCTGCCATCAATATACTAGTTTCTGTCCGACTCATTTTATCTTTGTCGGCTCCATAGTAAATCAAAGAGCTTGGTTAGCACCACTCCATAACAACAGAAGCTCAGGTGCAACTGTATCCACTCCATTTTCCCATTCCAAGGATCAATCTGGGATTTGAACTATCACTTGCCATGGCAACAGGAAACTCACCAAGAACCATCAGAAATCTATCCAGATCCATAAACCTGCTGGGGTAGGCCATCTTAATCAGTCCCCCACACCTGTAGGGATTGAATCCCATTGAATCTAAATCCTACCATTTAGCATTCTTTCCATGACAACAAAACTATAGAAAGTTCCTCCACACTCAGATCCCTATAATTCTATACAGAGAAGTCCAGAATGTCCTGCAGCATGAGTGGCCAAAGATACTACTTGGGATAGAACCATGGTCCTCAGGGAGGACATGGAAGTCTGAGCTGCATCTTTCAGATTGGTCTCAGCATGGATACTGAAGTCCTCCCCAGTACAACAAGCTAGAAGGACTCCAACAATACTGATGAGCCCAAATCTCTCAGCTCAGGAAGGGAGACTATTGGGCCTTTGCAGACTGCTAGAAATAGTGCAAGTTGAGTCCACTTTAAGGGTTAGGGTTAGGGTTGGGGAATCATGGGAACTGTATTTTATTGTGGCACCAGAACTCTCTGACAGAGAAGGCTCAATGTCTCAGAAAAAAAAATTCCCATGATTCCCTAACCCTATATATATTGTCCCTGGGTAAACTTATCAGCTCTTTTGGTTTCTCTTATCATCT
>CM034703.1:78173171-78192370 GCA_020142125.1 Phrynosoma platyrhinos
TGTGTGAGCAGTTAGCTCAACAACACCTGCACAAGGAGACATTAGGGTCTCAAGTCATTCATTCTCCAACAGTAGACCAAACATTAGATATACAGCAGAGTACAGTACAGCAGGCTATCAACCATTCACCTGTAGTAACAGAATTCCCCAGGGACATCGGCTATGGAGGTTGGGCAGTCAACCGTAGCAGATGTAATGGAGCTTTTGAGGAAAGTTCCTGGTGTGGGACAACAGGGTGCAGCTGCCCCTGTGTTAAATCAATCCACTATGGCTGATCTTTTTAACTTTGTGCAAAAAGTTGTTGTTTCAGGTCAGAGCAACGCGCCAACTCCTGAAACTGCAGAGTCCTTCAACAAAGATAGGTTAAGTACTACGGTGAGACACCACAACACCCGAGCAGCTACTGCGACACTCTTGGTGGGAGCTCAGCAAGCATCGGCTGATGCTTCAAGTCAAGCGACGAGCTCAGGTTTGTCTCATGATTCCAATATGCAAGCAATATGGCCTTCATCAGTGTGGGCTCCAGGTGATCAGACAGGATTGAGATCCGGAGTTGAGCCTCCTACTTCTGCACCAGTAACAGCAACTGTGACAAATGCTGGACTTGCTCAGGGCTTGGACTCGGGGATGCAAGATGGCATAAATGTCAACAACTCGATAGGGGATGGCGGGGGAATGGCGGTTGTGGGTGCGTTAAGCATTTCTGGGCCAGATAAAATGGTTGACTGCAACCCATATGCAGGTATGTCTACTCCCCTTGGATCGCACCTTCCCCTGGCTACTAAGGAGAGAATATGGAAAGGTGAGTATATTGATTTATTTTCGCTCACCTTCCATGATCCCGAGCCGAGGATCATGGTTAAGTATGGGGTGGTTTTTGCCCTTCCAAAAGAATTTCAGTCACACAAAGGTCCTAAGTTAGAAAGAAATTTTGTCAATTGGATCATGGGCTTTATAGGGGCGTTATTGAAGAAAAAGACCCTTATAGATCTTCAGAACTCTCCAAATATCAGGAGATCCCTGGGAAGAAGGCCTACTTAAATCCACCCATACACAAATAGGCTTCTTTTATCCTTTATCTTGACTACAGGTGGACAGCGATTAGATCTTGATCTAAAGAAGGGCTAAATAAACCTTTCAATCTAAAGGGTAATAGCCAATGTTAAGTGGAAGAAGGAACTCACATGTGTATGTTCATGTGTGCACAAACACATGCAGAGAGAGAGAGAGAGCTTATGGAGGGGTTAATGAAGCTAGGATGTGTAATCTTTGGGCCACAGCTTGGGCACCCCAGCCTATAGAGTAAGGCATCAGCCTGCATTCAGGACAGCTCCTTCATTCATTTGGTACTTACAGGTATCTGATTAATGAACTGGGCTTCCTCCCCCATCCCTGCTGTGATGTGCCAATTGAAAAATATGTAGTTGGCATGATTTAGTCATATTGTTACAAGCCCTACAGTTTTTCTCCCAAAACCTTCTAGAAAATTGTGATACTAGAGTTCAGAATTCATTCAATCAATTAAGCGATGGGTATGCTAAAGCTCTGATAAGATAGAAGCAGATAGTATAAGAGATGTGCAGCTGTTGCAAAAGGAACCTATGATTACTACATATTTTCCTTACTCTCTCTGTCATAACATAAGAATGTATGGGTGTGGGTGTGGGTCTGTGCATATGTTGTTAGCATACCTATACCTCTCCTGTTGGATATGCGGTTTTATAATTAATATCTAGAGTTCAGCATGTTTTGAGGTCACAATGACCTACAGAAACTAGAAATTATACATGTGTAGAAGTCATGCTGACCAGAGGACTTGTGGAGACCTAGATAAAACTATGGAGATGGGTTTGATGGTTACTATGCTCTCCTCCCACCAAGAGTCCATGCATTTCTGCTTATAATGGAAGCAAAAGGACTCCCATTGAAAGGCAATCAGTGATCATGCCCTCTACCTTATGACATGTTCCTAAACACTCAGGACTAGGGAGGTAATTTACATAATATCAACATTATTTGTCTATTATGTAAACCTCTTGGCACAGCATGTGCACATGTTGCACCAAAGCTGGGCAAAAGAGCTGCCCCCAAAATGAGTGGCATTTGCCCACTCTTTTGGAGGTGACAAAAAGGAGGATCAGGGCCGTGGCATGTGGTTGCCGCAACCCCAATCTGCCACTCCACCTACGTATGGGCTGTCTGCATTGGCCCTAAGAGTGGATTCACCACTTCACCTACATATAAGCCACCAGCCAGCAGTATTTTAATTAATTAAAATTAATTAAGTTTTAAACTGAACAATTCCAAGATGCTTAAGATTTATTTAGTGTACATGTTAAGTTCCAGAAGTCTAGGTTTGCATGGTCATGCTGCTATAGCAGGAACTTAGATAGATATATTTACATACAATGTAATTATAAATTTGAGCACATACTTTTTTGACCATGTTTTTGCACATGAAATATGTGAACAGACAATATTTATTGGTTTCCCATACTTAATTACCATCTTGCATATAATGTGTTATTAAACATTCTGTAGAACATCTCTTAAAAAGTACATGTAAACCCTATTTTGACCAACATATTCATATTAATATTAATATTACAGAACTTGTAGCTTTCCCTTCTCTGCCACTAGACACCAGTAAGAATGAAAATGAATATGCCCAAATTACTGTAGCTGTTCTTGTGGAACAGGTAGAGCATTATTACATACCACCACCATCTCTCTTATTTAAAGCTCTGCCTCTTACTTATTATATTTACATTTCGCACACCAAACCTCAAAAGACCACAAAAGTGCATAAGAACTGAAATATCAAAGTGCTTGGAAGGCAGAAGTTTGTGGGCTTGTACTTTATCTCCACACCTTTTCCCAAACACCCACAATTTCCTGTAGAATTTTAATTAATAAAATTATGTCTTTATCATTTCAGAAACTAGATTTGCTGTCTATGACTTTATAGGTCAGAAAATGTTATGAACTCAAATATTCAAGTATAAAGGTCTGTATCAGATCCATAAATAAATTCTTCCCAAGTTTTTGATTAATTAATACTATGCTGACTGGTCTCACTGGAAGTTTTATTTTCCCCTGGTACATTCTCATATTCAAATCAAGAAGACAGTGGTCTCTATCAACTGCACAAATGGGTGAGCCACTTTTTATGTGAACTCAGGGTGCTCTGGAAATTTCATAATGGGCTTAGAAAATCAATAAAATGATAAAGTCTTGCCTGAGTAGTCCAAAATCCATCCAAAAGAACAGCTGTTCAGTAAGCCATTAAACTCATGTCTATTGTCAATCCAAAATATTTTAATGATGGAGAACAAAAATATAAAATTGCTCCCGACCCATTCTATATGGCATGGAATTAAACAGTGGAATTTGCCTTCAGAAGATGAACTGATGACCACCAATTTGGATGGCTTTAAAGGGGGGAATCAGACAAGTTTATGAAGAAAAAGACTGCTAATAATGAAGGATATATATTAATTCCCTGGTTCCTTCAGTATGCCTTTGAAGAACATGGGTTGCTCAGGAACACAAGCAGCTCATGTCCTGTTTGTGGATTCCCCATAGACCAAGTTAGCCACTTGGATAGAACTTAGTTTGATTCATGAGTAAAGCATGTTCTTAGGACAGCCATTTAGATTCAGTTCAATCACTTTTCTGAATACTTTAGTTTAATCTTGTTTACAATCTCATCATAAAACTGAGTGACATCATGGTGTGGTTTTTTTAATGTCATTTGAGGGAATTTCAGTAGAACTGAGTTCCACTTAGATATTCCTCATACTGGAACTCAAAACTAACAATCTATTTACAAACAAGCTTCAAAAGTCTCTTGACTTGTCCCTCAAAGAGCTGTATAACCACTTGTCAGTGTCAAAAATCTGTCTAACAAAGATAATCTCTCAGTCCTGCCTTCAGAGATGAGTAATATTTTTTTTATATTCTTGGAAAGCTAAAAAGGAAAAATCCCTTTTGTATCATTAAATTAAAACAATGTGCATTTCATAGGGTGTTAATCTACATACATCTTCGAAAAGAGTTTTGTTAATGGCCCATCATTACACTTCCTTCAAACATGGTTAATTCCTCCTCACAAGGTTAAATGTTTATTCAGGTTAAATGTAAGCTCATCTTTAGATGAAAAGAACTGGTTACTGTAGTAAGCATTCTGTTCTAGACTGCTTGTGTGGGATGACATCAGAGTGTCAAATTGCATGTTACGTTAAAGCAGTGGTAGACAACTGTGTGGGGACAGAAGGCAATTTTCACTCCATGTCCCCTCAATCTGCACTGGAGCATTGTGGTGCACTAGAAGTAATGTTGTATCACTTTCAGTTTCAAGTCTGACCATGATTTGGATGATTTTTGCCTTTGTGGTTTGTATTCTTAGGGGGCTCTAGCAGATAGCATTTGCTGATGATTTGTGGGAATTTTGACCTATTTTCAGGTCAAAATTGGCTGAAAATCAGAGTGATTTTTTTTCTTAATGGGAGTGGGGGACCACAATAGTGGGCTTCAGTGACTCCATGGGGACCTGTGAGCTACACTATTCCCACTTTCCTTTAAGGGCATAGCTAACAGTATTTTTTTATTCACAGAAGAGCTGAAGTGCATAAGGACTGAGTCAAGGAAGGACTCTGGCTCTTTTCTTTTCCCCTCACTGTGGTCTATTTTACCTATATTATAATGCAAAAGAAATAAAGCAGGTAAACCAGATAGCCAGACATCCTCTGCTTTAAAATCCTTCAATGAGGAAAGTCTATCACTTTCTGATGCAGCCATTCTACCATCAAGCAGCATGCACTATCAAGGTTCTAATATATAGTAGAAATTTCATTTCTTGCAATCCATTGTTTCATATCCATCCACTTAAATTTTAAAATTTGGGGTCTCCAAACTTTCTGGGCAGTAGAAAACAATATTTGTCTTCTCTATAACTTCCCTTCACTTGCACATGGCTGTCATATCACTTCTCCATTGTCACTTTTCCAGGCTAGACATAGCTAACTCCTGTAGCCATTGCTTATAGGCCTTAATTTCCAGACCCTTCACCCTTTTTGTCATTCTCTTCCAGACTTGTTTCCACTTGCAGATATTTTTTTTTTAATTGAGCTGCCTAGAACTGGATACAGTACTGAAAGCTGGGAATGCTGGTGATATCTGCTATGGAATCTACTGATACAAATTTTTCCTAGTTGTGAAGGGGCAGCATCCTCATAATGTCAAACTGCTTTGTCTCAGGCAAATCTGTGGTCATACAGGAAGGATTCAGTGTAATTCCAGCATATGGAGAAATATAGAAAAAATTGTATTACTTTTGAAATAATGGATGATTATGAAAGAGATGCATGTAAAAGAGAAGAGAATAAGATTCCCTTTTTGGGTATACAAATGCATATAAGTAGCTTCTTATGAGTGGGTCTGTTTAAGAGAATACATATTATTTTTTTATGTTACTTTCTGTTCAAAATCCAGTAGCATGTAAAAATATGGAAATATGGACCATGAAGGTGATAAGAGCACCTGAGATTCTGAAATACAAGAAGGATTATTTTCATGCATACATCACTAGTTGAAGTCAGGTCAGACCTGATGAGAATTACATTAGCCTTTTTCCCCTTTGTTTCTTTTTCATTCTTTTTCTCTTTTCTTTTCTTTTCTTTTCTTTTCTTTGGGGGGGTATTTTGACAGTTTTTGTTTGTTTAGCACTGATACACCAAACTGTTCTCTCATGTTTTGAGGATAGTCTACTAAGACTTATTTACAAAAATTTGCCAAATGTCGTTGCTCATCCTATGTTTGTGCATCTATTTTTCCCCTGTTTGTAAAACCTTACAATTATACTGGTCAAAACTCATTTTGTTTGTTTTGGCTCAGTTGAAAGTTTTTCCGGTTTTCCAAGGTCATCTTGAATACTGTTTCTTTGGTAAATAATATTTTCTATTAACTGTCACTGTGGATTCTTTCATTATAATATATTTTATTAAGTATTTAACATAACAATAAGCACACAGTAACTGTTTATTTGTGATGTTTTATATATTTTCTCCCCCATATTGTTTTTATTTGTTACAATATTGTTATATTATGGGTTGTAGTCTATTATATTTTAAATTAGATCTATCCCAAAGAAGAATGTGGCAGAATCAAATAACAAATTTTTTTAAAAGTATATTTTTAAATATTTATACAAAGACAATTCCAAAATTTGTATTTATGGGAATGAAGTAATATAAAAGCTGGTAACATGTGGATGGCAGCCATAGGAATCCCTCTTGGGCATATATATTTGATTACTTCAGAGAATGGAATTTACAGTACCTGCTCTCCTATCAAGAGAAAGAGATGAAACCAGAGGAAGAATTAAATAAACTAATTGAGAAAAACTGGTTTCTATATAGACAATTAAAGGAACGATTCAAGATATACAAACTGGACAGAGGATTCATGAATGAGTAAACAAATATAGACAAGATAATGTTTGATAAAGAGGGAAAACATATCTCTAAATATTATAAAATATCGAAAGAAAGAGACTTAAAAAATGAATGTGTAAAACATGTAATGATGAGATGGGCACAGGAGGTTGGGAAAACTATCGAATTAGAGAAGTGAGAATAATCTTGGCTAGACATCAACAAATTTACATTATGTCAGGATTACAAGGAGAACTATATAAAATGCTTTATCACTGGTATCTGACACCAGTAGCAATTGATAGAATCTACAAATCTGGGAACGAGAAATGCTGGAAATCCCAAAAATCAATAGGAACATTATACCATTTATGCTGGGAATGCAAAGAAGCCAAAAGATACTTGAAGATTAAGTTCTGAGACATTAAAAATACAAATTCAGCTTGAACCAACACTCTTCTTACTAAACATAACAAGTTTGATAGGACAGAATTAGAAAGGAAATATAGAATAATAATATTATACATTGTTACAACGGCAAGAATCATTTACGCTAAATATTGGAAATGAACCGAAATACCATCATAAAAAGAATGGGAAGGTAAAATGAGAGAGGCAATGGAATTAGATATATTAACAGCATTAATGAAGAACAAATCAAAGGAAGATGTAGAGAGATAATGGTTGTTGTTTAAGGAGTATTGGAAAATGGACAACTATTGAACATAGTGTTAGATTGTTTACTTTAACACAACTTGGAAATTATAATTTACAAAGAAATAAGAGCAGTTATAAAGCATGGGTTGTAATGGCAAAATAGAGGCCTAAAACGTCATATAAATACATATTTTAAATAAGGGTTTCAGTTAATTCTAAGTGAAAGGGTAAAATTAAGGAAGTCATATTTACTATGCTAGTATAATAGCATAAAAGAAAGCATGTGTATATGTGTAGATAGGAATATGTCTACGATTGAATGTTGGGATGAATGCAATATGTATTGGTATGTTTGTATAGTGTATGACATGCTTAATGTCTTTAATGTCTTTTTTTTATCTGAAATAAAATTAAATAATAAAAAAATCAGGAAAAGAAGGAAAGGCAACTCATGAGTACAAAAATTCCTATGTATATAAATGGGTACAAATACAGCAGCCAGTATCAAATCAAGATGGATAGTATTTACTGGAGCTGAAGCATACTATGGTAGGGTTTGCTCACCTTACTTTTGGTAAAACATGCTAAATTGCAAAACCTGGCAACCTTCAGGACAGATTCTATAGAGGAATTTGAAGGATATTTCCAGTGAAGAAGTCCATAATTTCAATCCTGGAAGCCAGGTGGAGAACATCTGGATCAAAATTAAAGGGGTGGGAAACAACAGGAATGTTATTGTGGGAGTCTACTACAGACCCCCAAGTCAGAATGAGGAATTGGATGATGCTTTTACAGAACAGATGACCACACACTTAGAAAAGAGAGATGTAGTAGTGATGGGTGACTTCAAATATCCTGATATTTGCTGGAAGTCAGATTCATCCAAAACCTTAAGGTCTAGCAAATTCCTCACTTGCTTCAAATACAAAAAGGTGGAAGAGGCAACAAGAGGATCCACTATTTTAGATCTGATCCTAACCAACCACTGTTAGGTATGAGCTGGTCAATGGGGTGTAAGTAGTGGGATCCTTAGGTGGGAATGATCCTGTTCTCCTGGGATTTGTTATCCAGTAGAAATGAGAAGCCAGGCATAGTCACACACACATTCTAGACTTTAGGAGAGCTGATTTCAACAAACTTATGGAAACACTGGGAGTGATCCCGTGGTCAGGAATACTAAAGGAGAAGGGAGTTAAGGATGGATGGGACTTTCTCAAAAGGGAGATACTGACGACACAGTCTCAAACTGTTCCAGTGAGAAGGAAAAATGGGAGATGTCTTAAGAAACTGGGTTGGATGACAAAAGAACTTTCAACTCAACTAAGTTTTAAATGAGAGATGTATAAGAAATGGAAAAAGGGTGAAATCACTAAAGAGGAATTAAAACAAATAGCTAGCACATGTAGGGCTAAAGTCAGGAAAACCAAAGCACAGAATGAGCTCAGGGTTGCTAGAGGGGTTAAGGACAATAAGAAGGGCTTTTTGGGGTATGTCTGTAGAAAAAGAAAGAAGAAGGGAATGGTAGGGCCACTACACAGAGAAGATGGAAAAATTCTAACAGGGGTCAGAGAAAAGGCAGAACTATTCAACACCTTCTTTGCCTCAGTCTTCTCAGAAAAAGAAAAGGGTGCTCAGTCTGAGGAAAATGAAGCAGAGGTCACAATAGGGGAAATGCAGCACAGAATAAGTAAAGAGGAATATCTGGTTAATTTAAATGAATATAAGTCTCCAGGACCAGATGAACTACATCCAAGGGTATTAAAAGAATTGACAAATGTAATCTCAGATCCATTGACAATAATCTTTGAGAACTCCTGGAGAACAGGAGAAGTCCTGGCAGACTAGAGGAGGGCAAACACTGTCCCCAACTTCAAAAAGGGAAAAAAAGAGGCTCCCAACAATTATTGTCAAGTTACTCTGACATCAATACCAGGAAAGTTTCTAGAGCAGATCATTAAACAGATAATCTGTGAACATTTAGAAGGGAATGTTATAATCACAAAAAGTCAACAGGTGCTTCAGAGAAACAAGTCATGCCACACAAATCTGTTCTCTTTTTTTGATAGAATTACCAGCTTGGTAGATGAAGGGAATGCTGTGGATATAGCATATCTTGATTTCAGTAAGGCCTTTGACAAGGTTCCCCATAACATTCTGGCAAACAAATTAGTAAAATGTGGGCTAGACAAGGTAACTGTTACATGGATTTATAATTGGTTGACTGGCCAATTCCAAAGGGTGCTCAACAATGGTTCCTTTTCATCCTGAACAGAAGTGACCAGTGGAGTGCCACTGGGTTCTGTCCTGGGTCCAGTGCTATTCAACATCTTTATCGGTGACTTGGATGAAAGAATAGGGGGCATACTTATCAAATTTGCAGATTACACCAAATTAGGAGAATTAACTAATACCCCAGAAAATTCAAAATGACCTGAATAGAAAGCTGAGCCAAACTTAACAAAATCAATTTCAACATAGAGAAATGTAAGATACTGCACTTAGGGTGGAAAAATCAAATGCATAAATATAGGATGGGGGACACCTGACTTAATGCAACTATGTGTGAAAGAGATCTAGGAGTCCTAATAGACCACAAGTTGAACCTGAAACAACAGTGTCATGTAGCAGCTAAAAAGGCTAATTTTAGGCTGCATCAATAGAAGTATAGTGTCTAGATAAGAGAAGTAATAGTGCCACTGTATTCTGCTTTAGTCAGGCCCCACCAGGAATACTGATCCCAGTTTTGGGCACCACAATTCAAAAAGGATGTTAAGAAGCTGGAGCGTGTCCAAAGGAGGGCAACTAAAATGGTGAAGAGTCTGGAAACCATGCCCTAAGAGAAACAACTTAGGGAACTGAATATGTTTAGCCTAGAGAAGAGATGGGTAAGAGGTGATATGATAGCCCTCTTTAAGTATTTGAAGGGGTGTCATATTGAGGAGGGAGCAGGCTTGTTTTCTGCTGCTCCAGAGAACAGGACCTGGAGCAATGGATGCAAGCTACTGGAAAAGAGATTCCACCTCAACATTAGGAGGCACTTCCTGACAGTGAGAGCTGTTCGACAGTGGAACACTCTCCCTCAGAGTGTGGTGGAGTCTCCTTCTTTTGAGGTCTTTAAACAGAGGCTGGATGGCCATCTGTTGGGTATGCTTTGATTGAGAGTTCCTGCATGAAAGGGGGTTGGACTGGATGACCTTAATGGTCTCTTCCAACCCTATGATTCTATGATTCTTTAATTCTAAGGAGGAACTGACATGCAAAAATGATCAGGTCTTCCTGGGAACACCTTCAACATTGGATCTATTAACTGGGAATGAATGGTCTTGCAATAAAGATATTGTAGCAGAACATGACCACCCATTTTGACCATGCCTGGTTGGCAAGGACATATATATTGCACATAGAAGATTCATCAGTATCTCTATTCCAGTACAGCAGATGGCAAGATGATAAAACAGGCAAAAGTAAAGACTCTGGAGATTACTGCATGAGGATTGAATGATGGAACTGAAGTGGAATTACAACTAGTTCCTCCATTTTTCACATGATGTAGGCACTCATTGTTTAACCATTGCCCTACTGTTAGCATCATGCAACTTTACATTAATGGGTTGATGTAGACCAGCCTAAAGGGAGGCCTGGGGGTGGAGTTGGGGTGGAGTGACTGCATGTCGGCCACCTCAAATCCGCTCCAACACCACTGTCATGCTGTGCACCTGACTGCATGGTGTGTGGTGTCAGGGAGCCCCGTCGGCCCAGTGTGCACACACGCTGCACCAAAGGGGCATAAAAGAGCCACCACTGTGGCTGTAGGGGTGACTTTTTGCTGCACCAAAAAGGAGCGGCATTTGCCAGCTCTTTTTGGAGCAGCAGAAAGGAAGATCAGGGCTGCAGCGTGTGGTTGCCAAAGCTCTGATCTGGCACTCCCAGGAGTGATACAGAGCCACCCTGTCTGCATCAGCCCAAAGAGAGAAATCTATCAATGATCACCAATATCACTAAATTCACACAATTGTACAAGTGAAGATTGTTTTATCATTACACTAGTGAGATGACAAAGTCCATGTTGTGAAAGTAGGCATGTCATTAACCATTCTCCTTGCTTCTGCTATGTTACACAACTTTTCTTGTTGGTATAAAGGAGAACGCTTGCCCCCAAATCAATGAAATTGTACTATTTGTTATTGTATATATTTTATTTAAATTTAGCAGTGCATAAATTTGAGGTTACAATAAATTGCTGTGATATTTCCTGTTTCTGTGTAAGTGATTTTTCAGGTTCTCAGGGTACATATGGCCTCGGCAGACAACTAATAGAGTCGTCTCCAAGGCCTGGAAGAGGAGGGGCAGCGGCACAAGCGGCGCCCCTTCCTCTTCCTGAGGTTGCCCTCAGAGCTGCCAGCCCTCCGCACAGCCGGCGCTTCTGGGGCAACCTCCCACCGCAGCGTCCTCACGTGCTGCGGCGGAAGAGTCAGGGAAAGTGCGCTCAATGCATTTAGGGCGCACTTTCCCTGACTTCTAAAAGGAGCACCAATTTGGCGCTCCTTTTAGGGTTGCCGCAGGAGCGCCGCGGTGCGGCTGCCATGGCTCTGCTGTGCTCCGGACCAGGGCGTCCTGGACACCCTGGTCTGCATCCCCCCATAGTGCACATTTAAAGTCACACACATGTAAGCCAACATAAAGTTTCCCAAAATATACTTCAATTTCATTGGATGCAAGAGATGAAATCATGTTGCTATCTACAGTCACAGATTCTAAAACCTAAAACAACCACACACAAGTCTAAAATCACAAATCACTGGAAATGAGAGGAGGGAAAAGAATGTTGCAATTGTGGATCTAATCTCATTGCTGCAAGATTTCTTTCATCCTGTAGAGAAGTGTCCCAGATCTTGGGCCTTGGCAAACAACTAATAAAGTCATCTCTGAGGCCTGGAAGAGGAGGGGCAGCTGCACGCGCCGCGCCCCTTTCTCTTCCCGAGGTTGCCCTTGGAGCTGCTGGCCCTCCGCACGGCCGGCGCTCCGGAGGCAACCTCCCGCCGCAGCATCCTCACACGCTGCGGGGAAAAGGCAGGGAAAGCGCACGCTACGCTTTTAGGGCACACTTTCCCTGTCTTCTAAAAGGAGCGCCAATTTGGCGCTCCTTTCAGGGACGCTGCAGGAGCGCTCTGTCCGGCGGCGTCCTGGAAGCACTCGTGTGCTTCCCCCCTTAGTTTCTTAACTCTGGAGAATCCCAAGCAAAGTCAAATAAGGAACTGAACCCATATTTCTGTAACTTCTCCTTTATAGACTCAACCAAGTAGAAGAAAATGTATCCATTGGGATCAGAGGATAAGATTATGGTATCATATGCATACAATAAAACAGATATTCATAGGTTTGCTAATTTATGGGGATGAGAATCTTTATTGGATAGGAACTGAAATGTACAGTTAATATGAAAATTAAATGGAGGGGAGACATGATTCAACCCTGTTTCATTCTCCTCCTGATTGGAACCAAAGTTCACAAAATTCATGTGGGTTGCATTCCATTTCGAGGGAGTTGTCATCATCTAATATGTGTAAGTAACACACAAGCACTTGTGAGAAATAAATCACCAGGAACAGATGGTATACCAATAGAATCACTTCACTCTACAGAGACAGAATATAATCTGGTTCTAACTAAAACCTGTCAACAAAGAGCCCTGGTGGTGCAGTGGTTAAATGCCTGTGCTGCAGCCACTCACTCATAGACCACAAGGTTGCAAGTGCAATACTAGCCAGGGCTCAGGCTAGATTCAGGCCTGCATCCTTCCAAGGTCACTAAAATGAGTACCCAACTGCTGGGGGGCAATGAGCTTACAGTTGTAAACCGCTTAGACATCCCATAGCACAATATGAAGCGGTATATAAATGAACCTGCTTTGCAAATATGAAAAACAAAACAATGGCCCACAGACTGGAATCAATATACATTCCAGTTCCCAACATAGGGAACACCAGGGATGAAAGTAACCACAAAACCATTGCTTTCATTTCCCATGCAAGCAAAGTGATGCTCAAAATTCTACTACAAAGACTTTTACCTCAATGTAGTAAAGCCTTTGACTGTGCAGATCATGAAAAACTATGGATGACTCTTTAAGAAATGGATGGGCTGCAACTTTTTATTGTGCTTATGTATAAACTGTACTCAGGATTAGAGGCTACTATCAAAACAGAATATGAAGAAAGGGAACAAGGGGACAAACACAGCTGTAATTTATCACCCAATCTGTATAACATATGCTCTGAAAGTATCAAAGGTAAAGCAAGATTAGAGCCAGAGGAAACAGGTGTAAAAATTGGAGGAAGGAGCACCAGTAAGTAGAAAATAGTGAAGACTTGGAACAATGACTGATAAAAGTCAAGGAAGAAAGTGCAAACACAGGTCTACATTTGAACATTACAGTTGAACATTAAGAAAACAAAAATAATGACCACAAATGATTTACATAACTTTAACGCAGATGATGAAGACATTGAAATAGTTCAAGATTTTCCATATTTTGGCTCAGTCATTAATCAGAATGAAGACTGCAGACAAGAAATCAGAATAAGACTTGGAATTGGAAGGGCATCTGAATTAGACAAGATCCTAAAGTGTAAAGCTATGTCATTGAATGCTAAAGTTAAGATTGTCCATGCCATCACATTTACCATTTCTATGTATGGTTGTGAAAGCTGGACAGTGAAGAAAGCTGATAAGAAGAAAATCAACTTATTTGAAATGCAGTGCTGGGGAATAGTTGTATGGGTGAACTGATGGGGTGCTAAAAAGATCAATACATTGGCCCTAGAGCAAATCAAACCTGAACTCTTCCTAGAAGCCAAAATGACTAAACTGAAATTACTGTAATTTGATCATATCATGAGAAGACATGACTCACTAGAAAAGACAGTAATGCTTAATAAGGCAGAAGGCAGTAGGAAAGATGAAGACCACATTACAGATGGCTAGACTTTAGTCAAGAAAACCACACCCCTGAATTTGCAAGACCTGAGCAGAGCTGTTGATGATTCAGTGATTTGAAAGTCTCTCATTTATAGGCTCACCATAATTTGAAGCTGACTTGATGACAGTTAACAACAATAACAACATGTGGTTGAGTATAAACAATCTGCAGTCTAGAGAGGAAACCTTCGCTCCAGAGTCAGTCTTGGGGAATACTATTGAATGCTGTTTTCAAATAGATAATGGCAGCATAAAGTGTTCCTTGTGACTTTTCTTTGCCGGATGGTGCAAAATCAAATACTGATTGATAGTAGAATGGTCAGACCTGAAGCCTGCTCGTCTGTTTGCTAAGATGTAGTCTTGTTCAGGCCAGTTTCAAAACTTCCAGCTCAGGTGCCTGGTGTACAGTTTATTCACTTTACTGAGAAAACTGTTAGGTTGGTAGAGAGATTAGACATGGAGTACTTTGCATATATTAGAATAATTATGACTAGGTCCCAGTCACTGGCAATCTATGCAGACTGGTCAATGAATGTAAAAAGTACTGCCTGCATTGGAGCCCCCCAGTCTGAAATACAGCTCAGCAGAAATCATATCTGTTTTAATTGTGCTATCAACTTTCTAACATCTGATGTTGTAACAAGAGACCAGGGAGGGAGATATGACGCATTTCTATCTAAATTCATGGCGGGGTCAGAATTAGCAGAATAAAGGGCATGGAAGTAGGTAACCTACAAGTCAGTGGAAACAAGACAGGACATCCTGTCCTGAATATCATCTGATACAATGCATCAAAAAAGTGAGAATTCAGTTCTGGTTACCATGATCAGCTGAATGATCCTATCATTCATAACTAAACCTGATGCTTCCACAATTATTCTTGATTTGCCATTCATAAAATAAACATGGACCTGAGGAACTTGGCAAAAAGAGGAAACTTTTTTTTTTTTTTAAAAATGGTAACAATAAAAATAGTAGATCATGATCATCTTCTGATTATTGATTGGTGCTCACCTCTGCTAAATTCACAGGATGTATTAACACAGGAGGACATTAGCACAGTACACTACAATAGCCTTAACCTGTTACCATTCTCAGTTCTCCCCACCGTCTTTTTTCTGTCTCTCACACACATGGGAGACATGATATCTAAGATGGGGATGGTCTATAGTTGAAAACAATTAAGCAGTGATCTGAAAAAAAGACACAGAATGTTATAACAACTATAACAAAAACAAAAACACAGAGGAAACACCCTGAACATGATAGGTAATCAACCAGAGCTAGAAAAAGTTATTTTTTATTACAACTCCAAGAATCTGCTATCCAACATGGCCATGCTGGCTGGACTTTCTGAGTGCTGCAGTCCCAAATTTTAACTTTGTCCAGGTCTAGAATCAACATCTAGCCAGCTATTTTGGTGTCCATAAAAACTCTTTACAAGTATTGAGGTATAGCTAAAACTATACTTAAATCCCCTTCTTTTTATAACTCCACTATTGACATTGAGTTAGGTGCTGAACCTAGTTCAAGAAAAACAATTGTTCAGCTGATATCTTCAAAATAAAAATTGAAATCAATTAAAAATGAAAAACCTTAATTCCTCTCCCATATCTTTTTTTTTTAAAAAAATCAAGATTCAGTGGTTTAAAAAGTATTCTGTAAAAAAAATGTTGCAAATTTTTAACTGCTTATTTCATTTCAGTTCTAATTGTACAAAGATTAACTATGGAGCATGTTCTGTGGGTTTCAACATAATGTTCCACAGAGTTATTGTACTTAAGGGACCATCTTGTATATATATATATATATATACATTTACATTGATATTAGCATTTCCTAGTGACTTATGACTTCTTACATACTGAACTCTTATGATTGTTCTGTTTCTACATTTCGTTTGGAGTTATTTAGTGACAGAACTGCACTTGTGAGGGTCTTAAGGCTCTCCAGTTTTCCTTTAGATTTGGATGCTATTTCTTAAGCTGCACACAAATATTTCAAGATTGCTTCAGAACAACTACTTTTGCTTAGCAAATAGGATACTTCCCCAAGTAGAATGAGGATCTCCTGAAATATGTGTGGGTTGAGAGCACAATTCCCTGGCTTTTTTCTCTTTTCTTTCAGTCCTCAGACTGCTTGGTCTGAAGAAGCTCCATCCACTTCATTGGCCTTATGCTTTGACAATAAACAATTCATTTTAAATGACCTTCACTCTGCAATAATTGGAACAGCATAAGATGTTTCCAGAAAACCAGGCATTCAGATCTCTTCTATACACTTCATTGTAGGGGAATGTATTGTAGGTGTATCAAAATCATCCATTGTCTGTTGTACTGGAGCTATAGGGCAGAACAGAAGCACACTCTGATCTCTACCAAGGGTCCAAGGACTCTTGAGAGTTAGTAGTCTCAATTCCCCAAGAACTACAGTGTACAGATGTCTACCCTTCTTCCATCCATTATTTTGATATGGATGAACCAACCAATAGATGAATTTGAAAAAAGTTGGTTCAGGGACTGCAGCACTCAGAATCCCCTAGCCACTATGGCCCATAGATGAGCCAGGCACTGTTTCCTCTTTCCTGCCACTAACAACCCCCAGTTGATATTTAAGAGCACCACACATAGATCTTTGTAATTAGTCAGAGGATTAAAGGCTAATGAGTGTGTGTGTATTTAAAGCACAGAGGCTCACCTGTCCAGATCAAAAGATTTGACTGAAATTATAGCCCTATTCAGTTGTTGGAACCATTGCTATACAACATATGGTGGAACTAGCAAGTACAGATAAGGTAGCCATATTCCTTGATATTGATGTATACACCCATCCCCCTGTAATCCTATATTCCTGCTTTGATGAATCCTTGAGAAGTTAAAAGTAGAGTGGATTGTAGAACCAGCATGGTGTAGTGCTTTGAACTTTGGACTACAACTCTGATAAACCAGGTGTGAAACCTACTGGGGGATCTTGGATAAGATACATTCACTCATCCTAAGAGGAAGGCAGTGGCAAATCACCTCTGAAGGTGTAGTGGTTTGAGCACTGGACTATAGGTGGAGACCAGAGTTCTAATCCTGACTCAACCATGTAAACCCACTGGGTGACCTTGGGTGAGTCACACTCTCTTAGCCTGAGAAAAAGGCAATGACAAACCCACTTTGAAGAAAATTGCCAAGAAAACCCTGTGATAGGTTCACCTTAGGGTTGCCATGGTTTCAAAACATCTTGAAGGTAAACACCACCACCACCATCACCACCACCAGAAAAATGCCATGATACATCTACCTTACAGTTTTCATAAATCAGAACAACTCAAAGGTACAAAAAACAAAAAAACAAAAAACAAGCAAAGTGGGATAAAATAAGACTTAAAAAATTAAAATCACAACTGCTAGAATCCCTCAGCCATGCTAGCAGTGTTTCTGAGGACTTCAGGATTGGTTGTTGTTGTTTTTTTTTGGGGGGGGTTAATGGCTGGGGAATTTGAAATGTTAAGGTCCAAAAAAGGTAAACTTCTCTAACTCTGTTTGGTATTGGAATGATTTTCATCCATATTTTGGCCAAAAATAAAATAAAATAAAATATAAACATTGTTAGCAATAACAACCCTTTGGTTCTTTACAGATATTTATAGTGCATGATGCAGGTACTGAGAATCACAAATGCATGGTTTTCCTCTGTTAGGGGCTTATTGGCTGCCTCGCTCTTGACTACTCTGGTCTCTACACATACATTCCATGTAGGTATGTCATATGAAAAAAGTTATGGCATAAAAGAAACAATTATAAACACACTGAAAGCTATAGATAATGTTTGTAGTGTGTGTCCAATTTGTGTGTAGTGTGTGTGTGTGTGTGTATGAGTGTGTGTGTGTTTGGATAGAGAGAGTGGGGAGGGAGAGAGACCTTTTTTTTAAAATGAGAATCTTAAAGGTTAAAGCAAAAGTACATAATGGTCTTCAACATCCTGCTGAGGATGACACTGTACATCCAATCTCAGTTTCGAAAGCCCCTTATGTGAAGGTGGGCAATGCAGACAGCTGATGACAGTGGAACAAACTGTTCAAAGATCAGTTCTTAATAGGAGGACATATGAAAAGATTATTGTCACTTACCAGCCACTTGGAAAATGCCTGTATAGAGCTGAAAGAACAATACCACACCTGACTGCAGGTTTCTAACCCAACAGATATGACACAAAATGAATAAGGAAAATAGAAAATACAAAAGCAAGGAAGATAGGGCATGCTTTGTTGGTTGATTGCAAAGCTCACCCTTACAAGTGCACTCTTCAACAAAATGATTCAGTATGCCACTCAGTCATATTGCCCCTCTCCACAGTTGTCCTCACCTCTTCACCTCATTCTCAAACAACCACTTGGCATTCTTTGGCTATAAAAAAGATGTCCAGTTTCATTGGGCTGTTTGGAGTTGTTTAGTTTTGTTCTGTGTTCCCTTTTATGGTCCCCCCCCTCCTTTTTAAAACTTCCTCACCTTTTAAAGGTTTCTCTGAGAATGCTGGTATCCACTTGTTTATTAGTGATCCTGCTTTTTCTACAAACCTCTTGGCCCTTTCCAGCTGAGTTGACTATTAAAGGGAGTGACACTATGCTGGAGTTGCCAAAAAAAAAAAAAAAAAAAAAGACAGAATGAAGCAGAATGACCACTCATTCCAGTTTACAGTTTCAGATGAACTCTAGCAAGGTTTATTGCCTCTTCTCTTCATCTGAGGACAGAGTAGTCAAAGAAGAATAAAGTATGTATGGTAATCATATATCTGATAGTCCTATACATACTGATTGTGTTCAAGGTCTTCAACAGAAAATTTAAATTATTATTTTTAGTTAGTAACAAATAACAGTTATGGACAATAATGTTGGAGTTGGGCAAGTTTGGCATGATACATTTTTCTGGATGAGACAAAGGAAAAAATAGTGAATTCTTCCTCAATTGTACAACCAAATTGGCAGTTGACTACTACACAAAAGTGGGGTGCCACAGGGTTCTGTCCTGGGCCCAGTGCTATTCAACATTTTTATCAATGACATGGTTGAAAAAATAGGGGGCTTGCTTCTCAAAATTGCAGATGACACCAAATTAGGAGGAATAGCTAATATCTCAGAAGACA
>CM034703.1:78192470-78214037 GCA_020142125.1 Phrynosoma platyrhinos
TGCTCCAGAGAACAGGACCTGGAGCAATGGATGCAAGCTACAGGAAAATAGTTTCCACCTCAACATTAGGAGGCACTTCCTGACAGTGAGAGCTATTCGACAATGGAACACACTCCCTCAGAGTGTTGTGGAGTCTCCTTCTTTGGAGATCTTTAAACAGAGATCAGAGGGGATGCTTTGATTTTGAGTTCCTGCATGGCAGGCCGTTGGACTGGATGGCCCTTGTGGTCTCTTCCAACTCTATGATTCCATAAGGATCCTGGAATTTAATCACAAGATACATTGCTGCTCATAAATACTTCCATGAGAATCATTTCACCTTCTCCTTCTCCTTCTCCTTCTCCTTCTCCTTCTCCTTCTTTGTGTGAAAAAATTCAGCCAAGGAGTTGGGAAAAGTTGAGGGCCTTCATGAGCTGAATTAGACCCCACAGCCATACTTTGTCTGCTCCAGTTTAAATCTAATTGCTAGTCCCAACTAGAGCAGATCCATCAAATCAGTGGAAACCTGTTAAATTAAAACTAAAGGCTTGTCTACACTAGTGAAAAACACCATACTCACCCTAAAGCCGGTGCTGGCAATCTGGACAACATACAATTACTTCTGAAAGAGGATCCATGTATTTTTTGGCCTTAATCAACCTGACTACTCCAAACTATGATGTGTGCTTCTTTATTTATCTTTTCAAACTTTTGTATATTTCAATGTAATTTTATACTGTTTTAAATGTGATTATTTTAATTCTGTCAGGTTTTAACTGATTTCTTCTGTAAGCTGCCTTGGGTCCCAAAGAGAAAGAAAACATCTTATTTATTTATTTATTTATTTATTTAGTTAGTTAGTTAGTTAGTTAAATTTATGATAACCTAGAAGTTAAGATCATTAGCTACATCTTTAGCAATGTATTGTAGGATTTTGTGATATCACATATCCAGTAATTTCATTAATCCATTTCAAAACAACAGTCCAAAAGCTGTGCAAGACATGTGGCACATGACATTATGACTATGTTTTGAAGCTCCTATTAAACACACACACACACACACAACACACACATGTCTGAAGGTTCAGCCTACAGTAGAATTCAAGATGTGTAGGTACTTTGAGTCAAGTTGAGAACTGTGCTGCCCTCCAGATTTGTAGGACTGAAGTTTACAGCAGCATTAGTCAGAACAGACAATAGTGAGGCATTTGCTGTCCAACATTTGGAGGGACACACAGTTCCCACCTGTTGTTCACATATTGTATTTAAACATTGGTGCACTTGTGTAGCAATAGTGTTTTGCCAGGTAATGTATAGTGTTGCCCTTGGATGCCCTTGGATCACTAGAACTCTGGCTACAATTCCTCTATAACAAATATACAAGATTGGACCCTTGTTAACACAAATGCATGTACAGCAGGAGATGTACATACTTCTTCTGACATAGTCCATGCTGTCAGGAACATTGAAATACCATCCTATTTAATGTAGTGCTGCTTCTGTGCGCAAGTGCATTTCACTCCTACTGTTTATATTTTCAGAGACTATTATCTGGTTGTATGAAAAGGGCTTATGGATGTTTTTTACTGATGTGAAGAACAATAAAGCCCAAGTTCTCATACAAACTAAGAAATGAGAATGAATCAACTGTTAAAATCCTGTTTTAAAACATTTCAGACAACATTCTGCCCACATTATGTTACAGAAGCTACTTTTGTCAGTGTGTGTGTTTTTTTTTTTTTAATATCAATGTGAAGAAAAATATATGTTGACAGTAAGCTTCTGTGATCCTTTCTCTTTTTGCTACTGAACCCTCTTCTGTGGAGTTTAATTATAATCTGTCACTGGAATTTGTCACAGCTGTCTTCACTCCTGATCCAGAAATCAAATGAAGGGTTTGTTTCAAAGCTCTGGGAGGGGATCTTTCTTCATTGTGTCCAGTCTGTGATTTTTAATGCTTTCCCATAATATTTTTAGAACAGAAACAATCAGCAACATTATATGAAAGAAAGAAAAATACATTGCTCTGGATCTGCTTTGTACGCCTATCACTCTATTCAAAATATAGTCTTGTGTTATATACAATGAGTATCAAACAAATATGATTATCCTATTCATCATTCATGTGAGGTTTAAGGTCTTGCTTGAACTAAAAATCAAAGGATGATGGAATTAAGTGGAATTCCTTAACTGGAAGTATTATAACTGAATTGATTGGAAATCCTATGAACCAATGGTTTTTGGTTTTTTTTAATGCAACGGTGATTGTCATGGTTCTTCTCCATTCTTGCTGATCACATGAACTGTGCTATGAGCAGTTTGATCTATGGTTTTATGAAGCTTCCTCAAGAGAGAAACAAAACTCATATAACCAATATTTTTTAGGTTTGTAAGATTTATCCTTGAGTGACAAGGAACAGTATTAATAGTAACAATCTTCCTTTGATTGTGAGATTGTCATAGGAGAAGCCATGAAAGCTGGCCTGTAATTTTAGTACAATATATTTTTTAGTTTTTCGTTAGATCTCAAGATTACAATCCTATCTATCTATAAGGAAGCATTACCCACAGTGAAAGATTAGGCAATTGATGATGACTTCAACATAATCCTAAACATATTTGCCTAAAAAATAAGGCCCATTCAGTTCAGCTAAATTACTTTCAAGGAACTATATTTAGCTAAGACTGAAATTTGGGAAATCTCCATACAAAATAATAATAATAATAATAATAATAATAATAATAATAATAATAAATGGATGGTTGCTTCAAATCAGCATGAGTGATTCTGCTTCCTTGGCCTCTTTACATAATGGGGCATTTTCCTGCTTTTCTAAACTTTCTGCTTCTCCAACCCATAATGACCAGATTTTGGACTTTGGAGTTGATTTTTTAACTTGTCTTTTATTGTTCCTTGTCTCTAGTCATTGTATGGCCAATAATGGGAGGGACCTCTGCCTGCATTGAGATCCCTCAATAACATCTTAACTGACAACATCTCAACCAGAATGTAGGCCTCCAACTGTAACATCATCATCATTTTTTTTTTCTGTACCATTTTTAACATCTTTGCCTGATGAAGAAGCCAATGAACCTTGGAAAACATGTACAATGCATTTTATGCTTTGCTGTTGGCCCTATAAAGGTATTGCTCCTAGTGGATTTTGGATTTTGTAAGATTTTGGATGTTATATGCAATGTCAAACCATTTTGTTACAAGGATCACACCTTGCTGTCTTCTATTAAGCATTGACTCACTAATACATATACTACATTTTTATGTGGTGATTTATGATTTGGTTCCAGATATTTTAAGAAAGAGAAGGGGAACCTATGTCCTCCAAATGTTGCTGGACCACATGTCCTCTCTTGGCTGCAAATGCCTAAACAGGATCAGACAGTTCACTGGATCAAGTGGAAAGTGCAGGAGAGTCAGCCCTGGTGGCGCAGTGGTTAAATGCCTGTACTGCAGCCACTCACTCTAGACCACAAGGTTGCGAGTTCAATACCAGCCAGGGCTGAGGCTCGACTCAGGCCTGCATCCTTCCGAGGTTGCTAAAATGAGTACCCAGCTTGTTGGGGGGCAATCAGCTCACAGTTGTAAACCGCTTAGACATCCCATAGCATGATATGAAGCGGTATATAAATGAAGCTGCTTTGCTTTATGGGGTGGAGCACAGGCATTGGTGTTGGATACAACAAAAGGTAATATCAGATAAATGTGTCTGGTTCCAGTAGCATCCCTGCACCATGTGCTATCTGGTGCAGGGCCTGCATCCTTCCGAGGTCACTAAAATGAGTACCCAACTGTTGGGGGGCAATCAGCTCACAGTTGTAAACCGCTTAGACATCCCATATGAAGCGGTATATAAATAAGCTGCTTTTTTTGCTTTTTGGTGCAACAGTGGATCTTCTAGCAGATGGGTCTTTTGGGGAGGGCTTCTGGTGGCAACATCAGCTCTCTCTTCCCATGTCACTCTTTTTCTCAGTAGGAAAAGGTTAGCATGGCAGATGGAGTGTGGGAGCGCATGCAGGGTGGAAATTTGGGGATGGCACATGGGGAGACTGCTGGAATGGCATATGCGGGTGGGAATGTATCCAAGGTGGAAGCATAGGGACAGCACACAGAAGGTGGGAGCAAGTGGGGAGAGCACTGGGATGGCACATGGGGGTGTAAGTGCACATGAGGAAGAGGAGGGAACACAGGGGGAGGGTACAGCTGTCTGTCACCATCTTCTGGGATGTTACCTGGAGTGGACCACACCACCGCACCTCCCAGTGACACCACTGTCAGACTGATTCATTAAGCAAAAAGAAGAAAGACAAGGAAGAGAAAAGAAAATATAATAAGGGTCAAAGGAGTCAAGGAACCCCACCACTAAGAAAGAATGATACAGACATGTTTTATAAGCCAAGAGAAAAAATGTTCAGAATCCTGATGGCACACTATACTGTAGCAGTTCTAAATGAAATTAGGCTACACTAGCCATGCAACACCCCAAACTTTCCCTGGACATTCTGTAACTGGAGGAGAGTGGAGGAGAGAATGGACATGAGTCTGATTATGTTCCTATAGGCAGATTTTAAATAATTAAATCTTTCACCAAAGTCCACTGGGGGTCTCAGTCATCTGACCATGAAATAAAATCTTGTCCTAAGCACAGTTTTAAACAGGACATAGGCTTTGATATATTTTTAATCAGCATATCATATTCAGTGTTTTCACACCCTGTAATTTGTGGTATACTTCTCTCTGTTGATGCATCAATCACAGTGAAGTTGAAATATTCCTTCTGAGGGAAGAGAAGATCTTCAAGATCTCCTGCCATTGAATTAAATAGTTTGTACCTTTGCTATTCCTGTTATAACTCAAGAAGCTTATTGATCATTTCAGTTCCCTAAACTCCCTAGCACCTTAATCATATTTCCAGTTTTCATAGTTTCTTGTGCTCAGGGAATGCAGATAATGTGCTTCCCATTTTAGCACTTTGTGATAAAAAATAATGTAATTCAGTCAGATGATATTGAGTTCATCTGCTATTAGTCTCATTGTCTCCTCTTATATCCAGGACCATGCCTGCTTATAGTCTTTAGTTGGAATATCTTTCTTCTTTCCATTAATCTGTTAAAGAACATCCTGAAGTTCCTTCAGACTGATTTACCCCCCAAAATAGGGAAGAAATTTGTTTGGTTTGCATTTAAATGTGAACTTTTAACTGAGTATGTAACTGTTGGTTATCTGTCAGAATTCACTCTACTCTGAATTTTTCATTGAATTTCTCTTTTCAAAATACATATAAAATGTGTATACTGGGGTAAAGGAATATATATTCATGATTGTATTAGATAGATAGTGGGTGCTTCATGGTGATATTGGGTAAATAGTGGGTACAGTGTATATTGGCTTCATTGCTCCCACATTGTTGATTCTTGAAGAACAGGCCTCATTTTGCTTCATGGAGAATTCCCTCAACAGCCCTCGACAGGATTTCCAAGAGTTTCCAAGAGATCTGCTTTACATTGGATTTAAGAATAGTTTGGATTTTGAAATTCCATTGAAAGAAAGAAAGAAAGAAAGAAAGAAAGAAAGAAAGAAAGAAAGAAAGAAAGAAAGAAAGAAAGGGGATAGGTTCCAGTGTAATCTGACTAAGGATTCATGCCCAGAGAAACACAGGGATAAGGAAAAGTTGAAAGAGTAAATAAAGAATAAATATACAAAAGTTTAAATAGTAATATACAACAGCAGAACCAGGCAAGTATTAGTGCACTGAGAAAAACATAGAAAAATGTTTGGGAAATGGCACTGTGTGTATTCATCTTCCCAGTCTGAGCAAGGAGTGGAGATAGTTCCATAATAATGTCATTATGTAATTGTGCAATTGTGAAATTTCAGCTGCCTGTTTTTGAATAAGAGGCAGAGCAAACAGGAGGCTGTAAATAATATTGTTATATTTCATGTGTGAGAAAGCAAACACAAGAACTAATGCCACTCAAGTACAAATGCAGTGATACTGTCAAGGAGTGCATTGCCATTCCACTACCTTTCTGAGTACGGTGGAAATGGCTTTCAAGCACAATGACCCACAACAACTGGCCAGTAAGGTAAGTACCAAGAACACAAATTCATAGAATCAAATTACAAGAAAAGAGACTCTGCCTAAGTATTAGGAAGGATTTCTTTAAAGTGAGAGCTGTTCAACAGTCGGATGGGCTCTCCTTTGGAAGTTTTTAAACAATGGTTGGGTGACCATTTCTCAGGAGTACTTTAGTTCTGAATTTCTGCATGGCAAGGGGCTGGGCTAGATGACCTTTCCAATGCCTTCCAGCTCTATTATTTTTAAAAATTCTATAGCTGCAAAGAGTGATGTGATGATTATTCATCATGTTTCACTAAAGACACAAAGTGCTGATTTCTCGGCTCCTTCAATTGATTTATGTACAAGCCAAGAAATTTGCCACATGATCACATAGGGTGTGAGAATTTTCACATGGCTCAATTGCAAATGAAGTAAACGAATGAGAAATTTCTTTTGGAGTTTGTTGTTCCAAATTATGTTATTGTTTTATGGCATCACTGCCATAAATGCAAAAGTGTGTTAATTTTCACACACTCAAGTCACACACAAAGCTATCTTGCCATTGAGATGTCGTTTTTGCAATGACTGGATTCCCATTTGTCAAAGCCCAAACAGAAAATGTCATGCAAAGGAGGATGGGAGTGAGGGAGATAGCTTGGTCTAGTTTCTGAAGGTGAAGAAGACACGGGGATCAGTTTTGACAGCAAGTCTTATATGGCAAAAGAGTTGGACTGGATGGCCCCTGGAGGTTCCTTTCAACTCTAAGATTCAATATAAATGTGAGCACTACTCTCTAGAACTCATCCTTTTGCCCCTCTGGTGCTACAGGGCCAGATATCTGGCTACAGGGGCTGCAGAGATAATAAAGTGTGTGTATGCACACACATGCGCCTTGAAGAAGCCCATGAACTTATGGGGAATCTTTGAATTTCCTAAGGTTTTCTTAAGCAAGGAATCCTCCAAGGTAATTTTGCCAGTTCCTTCCTCTGAAAGCTAGCCTATAGCAGCTAGTATTATTCCCTGGCACTCTCCCATCCAAGTGCTAACTAGGGCAGACTGCCCTGCATGGCTTCCAGGATCTGTATGTTGGTGGACTGCAGCTCCCAGCATTCCTCATCATTGGCTACCCCAGCTAGGGGCTGCTGGAACTTGCAGTCTAACAATAGCTAGACTCCATAACTCCCTTGAGTTCAGTGCATTATAGTATGTGCTGGATACAACAAGGTAGACAAAGAAAGAGAATTAGAGCTTTGAAAATTTTGGACTACAGCTTCCATAATCCCCCTTTCAGCCATAGAACTTGTTTTCTACAAAGCTATCTCCCTCACTCCCATCCTCCTTTGTGTGACATTTTCTGTTTGAGCTTTGACAAATGGGAATCCAGTCATTGTAAAAACAACATCTCATTGGCAAGACAGCTTTGTATGTGACTTGAGTGTGAAAATTAACACACTCTTACATTTATGGCAATGATACCATAAGACAATAAAACAATTTGGAACAACAAACTTCATAAGAAACTTCCCAGTCCTGATTGGAATGGGTGATGGCTGCCCTTTGTGAGGGAATGAGATGCTGTAATTATCTGACACTTCTCTTGTGGGAGAATAGTAATTTTATTGCCCACTATTCATTAGGCATGAGAAGAATTATTATGTCATTTTACAACAATAGCTGTAAAGATTCTCATTATTGATCTCAAAGAAAGAATAAAGGTCATCTATAATTAAGTCACAATAATCACAATTGATGTCTTTAATGAAATATCCAAGTAGTTATTACTGATTTACTAAAAATGTTCATTTGGCTCAATCCATATAATGTTTTTGCTAAGGAATCAGCAGGAACATATTTTGTTTTGGTCTACACAATGAGATTTTTCTGACAACAAATACCCTAAGTCATACTTCATATCAGGACTTGGTCTACCCTCTGACTGGCAGTAATATACAATTTCTCTTCCCCCCCCCCCTTGTCCATTTCAGGTGTTTCATTGTGTTCCTTTCACTCATTCTCATAGTGAAGTCAGTTGATGAAAGCCAAAAATGTTGGAGCCAAAATGGGACAACTGAAAAACAACAAATCTACAAAAATAGAAAGGTAACTTATAAATGATAGTTTACAAATAATTTACTCCTGAAGGAGCCATTCCACTGTCTTGGTAGTTGACCTGGAAAACCCCATGAAATCAATTGTGTTAAAAATTGCCATTAAAAAATATAACAGAACAGCATGCTTGCAGAGCAACTAGAGTTGGTCATCTTCATTTATTCCCCACCCCCACTGATTTTTAAAGATATAGACAAAAGATGCTTCACAGGGTAGCTATATATATTTTAAACTTATTTATTTGGAATACACTCTCTTTTCACATTAT
The DNA here is from genome assembly GCA_020142125.1 of Phrynosoma platyrhinos. Lineage (NCBI taxonomy): Eukaryota > Metazoa > Chordata > Lepidosauria > Squamata > Phrynosomatidae > Phrynosoma > Phrynosoma platyrhinos. The sequence goes on from CM034703.1 coordinate 78,200,906, forward strand.
AACCCCATTTTGAAATGCCATCCATTTTGTGTCAGATGTTTGGATTTCACTGTCCTTTATAAGGAATCATAGACTCTTTCTCACTTATCCATTTCTTCTGTTTTTTTTTAATATTTCAGTTTATTACTGGTTTGTTGGAGATAGGTCCAATCCTCAAAATGTTGCACTGAATACAAGGTCACTTAAAGCAAATAAGCTTTGTATACCAATGGATGTGTGAGAGAGACTGAAATGATAAAACTCCTGTGCAGAAGAAAGTTGTCCTTCTGTTTTATTTCATATTGATTTTACATTGCTTTAGGATGCAAGGACTAAGCCTCTGCCATGTGACCCTCATGACTGTTATTTTCTAGATGATTCCATTCCTTAAATTGTAACATACTTTTTTTAATTAGAGATGCACACCTATAACTTTGAGGAAGTAAGTGGAAATCTAAGGCAATTAAATCAATTTATAGTACTTTCACAATGTAATCTTTTAACAGCTGCGTATAAAACTGGTTGCATTAAAAGTATGTAGGCTAAAGGATAAAAAAAAATCTTTGAATTCAATTGGCTATGACAGCAAATCTACAGTAGGATGTGATATATGGATTCTATTCTATCCCAAATAATATAGAAATTGTGTGCTGTTGTTGATAACTGCCCCCAAGTTGATCTCAATCCATCAACAAAGAAATTCAGTTTAACACTGCTTTAACTACCATGACTTAATGCTGCGGAATTCTGGAATTTGTAGTTTTGTGAAATATCTAGCTTTTTCTGTCAGAGAGCTCTGGAGCCAAAACAAAGTACAAATCCCAGGATTCAATAGCCTTGAGCCTATGACTAAAGTGACATCAAGCTGAATTATTTCTGCAGTGCAAATTAGATCACAGTCGAATGCCATCTGTTTATTGGCCTGGATTGCTAGCATAGCTTCAACAAAAGTAAAACTTTAGACCTTCTGAATATGAGGCCAAAAATTGCAGTCTTTTTTCATTCCTTCTAGAAGACCAGATATGAAGTAAAAAATTATTTTACAAGAAACAAGCACATGTTTTTTTCAATGCTTAACCAATTAGCTGTTTGCAGAAAGTGAATAATGTTTTACAGAGCTGTTTGCAAACATAGAACATAGAAAAGGAGGTTAGTCACAAAAAGGAATATCAGCATGGAGCATGCATTGCAATATATGTTATTATTCTTAGTCTGTATGGCACCAACAATGTACATGGATACTTTACATGGTCCCTTTTCACCATTTATCCCCCCCCCCCAAAACCTGTAAGTTTGGTTTGGCTGGGAGTGTCCCATGTCAGTGACTATCTCAGGAAAGTAGAACGTATAGACCATATGTAGCTCCCCAATGTCTTTTGGGGAGCCAGCCTGGTATAGTCATTTGAGTGTTGGACTATGGGCGTTTTCACACGGGGCTTTTGGAGGACGCTAGCCGGCCTCCCTCCGGCCCCACTCCAGCAAATTGTCAAATTTTTCAGATGACATCGCAGCAAGCCCCGCCCCATCCAGCGCCATCCCCGGTGCTAGCCGGTGTCACTCCGGGGCTTGCTGCGTGTGTTCACATGATGTCACAGCAAGCCCCGTCCCTTTTTGCGCCAACTCCAGACGCCCTCCAGCTTAAGCCCCGGAGTTGTAATTCCTTTTTTAAAAAGGAATTAAGGTTGCTGCCACCGGAGCCATTCCCGAATGGCTCCAGCCGGCTTTGGACAATGTGTGTGTGAAAACGTCCTATGACTCTAGAGACCAGGGTTCAAATCCCCAGTCAGTCATATAAACTCAGTGGGTGGCAAGTCACACTCCCTTAGCCTCAGAGGAAGACAAAGGCAATCCCCTTTCCGAACAACTCTTGCCAAGAAAACTCTGTGGTAGGTGTGATGAAAAGAGAGACAGCAGGGAGCTGTGAAGACCAGAAGACAGCTGACCAATCCTGAGACAGCTGGAATCAGCCAATGAGAGAGCATCTGGAAGGAGATAAATAGCTCAGGCGGTGAGTGATATAGTCAGTTAGGCAGTTAGGAATTGTGGAACAGAAGGCTCAGAATCTTTGAGAGTTGGATCTGACTTAGATAGAGGTACAGTGAGGCAGTACCTTAAGCCAGAGGCTGTGGATTGTTTCTGAGGGAACTAAGTGGAACAAAGATAAGAGTCAAAAGGAAAGAAAAATAACTTTTTTGTGGTTCAACATAGTTCTAGTGTAGAGAGTGTCTGTGTGGTTAGATTGTGAACATAAAAACAGCTGAAGGATTGTATTTGACATAGCTACAATACACTTGAACCTATAACCAAGTAATATTATTAACAAGTTTGTAAACCAAGAAACATTGCTTGTATGTTTGAAACACAATAAAACCATCTTATATTTTATAAAAACATATTTTGGCCTCAGTGTGAAAATTTTGAATGAACGCTACCAGTGTGTTAATAGTTATTGGACCGGTAGGTGACGAGGGCTATGAAGCCAGTCACATAAAATTCTAAAAGAGAGAAATAGTCAAGGTGGCAGGAGTGGTTCGTCACAGTAGGTTCACCTTAGGGTCACTATAAGTCAGAAATGACTTGAAGGCACACAACAATGACACATTTTTTTGAGTCCCTCCATTGGAGTCTCTTTTTTTAAAAAAATAAAATAAAAATTGTGCCTGAGGCACAATTCCCCATGCATACATTTCCAATTAAAAGTAATATATCTGTGACAATACCAGAAATTAAATTGTATGAGCAGGAAATAATGGAACAGTTTTGATAAATGCTAACTAAATAATTAGTATTATTTCCAAATGTGCTTTCAGTTTGTTATTGAATAAATATTAAATAAGCTGTTTTATTACATTTTGAGTGTACAATTAGTTTATATAATTAATGCCATCAAGTTACCTGCTATCATAATTGCACTGTGGGTCAATAAGGATCAATGAACACCACTGAATATGCACAAGGACATTTTCAACAGTTCTAATTAAAATGTTGAAAGCTCTAAAGATCTCTTAGAATGCTAGATGAAAATAGTTATTGCAGCTCATCATCTTAGCCTTTTTTTTATTTATTCTGAAATATATATAATTTGACTTTGTTTTTTCTTTTGTTTTATGTTTTGTTTTCTTTTGATGACAGAACCAAAATATTGACAATCCTACTACAGTTAAAACTGAAGTAATGTCTTTATGATGCCCGGACTAGGATGGGATCAGATCTTGGAATTAATTAGATTAATTGAGATTACCTATCATGACCAGATCCAATAGAAGAATTGTGCAGTGTAAAATTACACCAGCAACACCTATGCCACTGGTTGTGTGATGCCATTCTTATTGTATTGCACCATTGTGCAACTGCTCAAACATCTGACACTATGCTGTTATTCCCATTACACAATGGTGATTAGGCCTTCTGTCAAAATGGGTGAGGGGATTCGCTTAACACAACACCTTACAAAATGCTTCTGTTGTTACTGTGGCACAGTTGCATTTGCACAACCATAATCAAAATATGATTGAAAAGTGCATAAGACATTAAAAGCTGCAATCATTAGCCATCAACAGAATGTCTTACTTTTCAAGATGGAAAGAGTAATAGTATTTGCTTTCCTCATTTTAACATCAACAGTAATGGTATTGTGATCTCTGGTATAATGAGTAACTTGAACTGAAATATAATTTTTGAAGGGTTAGTCTGAGGAATTTTCAGGAGTTTGGGGGCATATGGGCTTTTTGGTGTTTAAGGATTTCTTAAAAATACATTGGAAGAATTAAAATAATGCATTATATTAGCAACATATCAGTGCATATTACTAGTAAAGTAACACATTACTAGCAACTAAACATGTAATGAGTAATGTTAACAATAGTAGAATTTTTCCCTCTTAGCAAAGTGTCTAATACACTCATCCTTCCACATTTACTGGGGTTAGGGGCATAGGATTCCCGTGAATATGGAAAAATCACAGATAACAAAAACACTATGTTTTTACCTGAGAGAACACCTCTCTAGGAATCTCTAAGTCCTCCAGTGCAACTCTGTGGTCAACATCTGCCAGACATTGACCATAGAATTGTGATGGAGAAGCTACAGATACCTAGATGCCTAAGACACTGACTCTGCTGATTGCAAGATTGACAGGTTGGCAGTTCGAGGCCCAGGTGCTGCATGATGGGGTGAGCTCCTGTCACTAGTCCCACCTTCTGCCAACCTAGCAGTTTGAAAGCATGCAAATGCAAGTAGATAAATAGGTACCACTTTGATGGGAAGGTAAACAGCATTCCGTGCAATCATACTGGCCACATGATCACAGAATAGTCTCTGACAATGCTGGCTCTTTGGCTTAGGAATGGAGATGAGCCCCACCCCCTACAGTCAGACACGACTTGACAACCTTGTTAATGGGGAATACCTTTACTTTTACCTTTTACAATATAATAGAGAAGTTATACTATCACAGCAGTGTAACTTTAATGTAAATCCTGTGCCATCTTAATTAAATTACTTTGAGGAGGAGGTAGCTGGTAGTTCTAACAGGATAGTTGGGGAAGACCAAACAAGAGCCAAATCCAATCATTCCCTTTGTAACAAAACATCCTGCATCCCCATTGGCATGCAGTCTTAACCAATGGATTAATAGAAACTGCAGCATCAGTTGGCTTGAGACAGTTCCAGATCTGTTTGAGTTCAGTGATAGCCCAAGATAGAAGAAACTTTGCCATTGAAGCTGCAGCCTGTCTTCTGGACTTTCAAAGCCATTTAATGACAGTTCAATCTGCTATTGTATTTTATATTTTAAAGACAAGTCCAGGTTGGTGTTTATCTTTTTGTTAGAATTTTTTATTTGGCATGCCCTTGAATTTTCATTGCCCAAAATACTGTTTGCCTGCTATTGGAATTTCAAGCTTTAGCCATTTTTAAATGCATTACACTATGATTGTAATTGTTTTGTTTTGTTTTTGAATCTATTTGCTTTAATTAATCTGTGTTTTAATGTGTACCTGTTTATTCACAGGGTCCACTCTTGGGAAAGGGGGAGGGCACAAATCTAAATACATAAGAATAAAGTAAGCTCTTTGCACATCTTTAGTATCATTTTTCATGTGTACATTTTATACAAGCTGGTGTTTTCTCTTGTTTTGTTCTTGTTTTTCTTGTGTATGTGTGTTGTTGTTTTTCTTGGGTGTGTGTGAGAGAAACCTCTTCCATTTTGCAGTGATAGATAAGTGGCTACATTTTCCCCAACCTTGGCAGGATAACATGGCAAAATGCAGAGAGTGATAACACTGGAACTATCTGGTAGAACTTGAGCAATTTCCATTTTCCTTCAGAATCCTAAACACTAATGAGGTGGCACCTGCCACATATATATTTATGCGATGACTTCTAAATATTTTGAAAATGCTTCAGCTGAAACAATCAGCCTGCAACCTCTTATATATAACATAACTCTGTATGCCAAAACCCAAAGAAGCATTGAAAGATGGCATTTTAAAAAAATATTAAAAATAAATGTTAGTTTTTAATAAAGAAAAGCAAGCCTTTATTAAAATGCATAATCATAAAGTTCAACATGAAGAGCCCTTTAACTGGTGAGTACTTTTATCAAGAATAATCATGTTATTTTTTTTTAGGTATGAAAAACCTCTGCTAATATTTATGAATGGAACTATCATATCACATCAATATGATAACAATTCATTTTAAATGAAGGGTTGGATTTTTTGGCATTTTCAGTGGAGGGAATAAGTAATTTCAATTTAATATTTAGTGCACTAACTGAATATATGCAACACCTTGGAGTTAGGTTCTACAAAACAAAAAATGCTTAACTCTGAGCAGATATGCATAAGATTTCACATTTTCAGTTCCTAGAGTTTTTGGCTTAACCAGACTACAGATCTATTTTAACAGGGCAGTCACAGCAGTACTGACAACTTAAGTTCTAAGATGATATACATGAAATGAATGACCTTGCCAAAAGTGTGACATTTTGAGATCTGAATAACAAATTTCAGTGTTAACAGATGTTTGTGGAAGGATATAAGCTAGACTGTCACACAGACCAGTGTGCATGCCAATTTAGAAATATTGTTCATTTTAACAGTTGGTGGGGCTGTGTAAAAACATCAGAATCTTCTGACACACTTGGATGCTCATTTGGTATTGAACAATTAATACCTTAAGGGTTATTTCTAAAACAGAATTGTGTTGTCAAGGTCAAATCAAATAAGCAAACATGCACATGCTCATCATAAACAGACAAATATGCAATGATTGCTGAAAATATTATGATACAAAAAAGCAGAGACTGAGATCTTATATCAAGCAAATGAAATTTAATGCTCTACCCACACAATTATGCATCCTCCCCTCACCCCAGAAGATGTGAAGCCCTGGGGAGCACTGCTGATTACCAGAAACAAAGGCAATTTAGATGAAAAAGCAGGTAATCTGGGCTCAGAGTGTGAAAGAAATAAGTGTGTACTCACAGAAGGAGTACACTCCCCTTTTTCATTCTCTCAGAGCTCAGACCAGAAACATCTTCATCATCAAAATCCCCTTCTCACAGATAAGCAAAAGCAGGCTCCGGGGGCTTGACAAGTGGAAGGGGGAAGAGTTTTGAAGGTGGCACAGAGGCTACAGAACAGCTTTCTGTGCCCCATCCAAAAAAGACATATAAGTGCATAAAGCCACACTTACTTGCATGTATATCACTATTAAAATCCCATTCAAAATATTCTTCAGAAGATATTGTCTGCATCTACTCTCTTGGGTCCAACCTCTACATGCCATGAAATGTCATTTCACATTTTACAAAGTTCTTAGAAAGGTGTTTGTTTGTTTGTTTTGCAGTACAGTTCCTAAAATCAGTCACCAGTCATATCTGGCAAGTTGGCTTCCATTAATGCCATTGGATTCTTCCAGGGATAATGATAGTGTCAGATAGGAGGGGAACAACAGGATGGTGTGATGAAGGTAGAAAGCAGCATGTTCTAAGGCCTACACATGGTCGGGGTTTTTTAATGTTGAATAATGCAATGTTCATACATTCATGTATTATGTATTGCTGGTAGGGAATACAAAGCACTCCCTTCCTGCAAATCTCTCAAAGAATTTCTCCCACCATTTAACTCTTATCATGGTTCCACCCATTTTATCAAAATAAGATTTTAGAATTACTACAATTACCTAGTCATGGTCCTCCCCACTAGAATTGACCTGGTCCACCATTCACTTACATGTCCTAAAACAGGTGTACCAGTACATTCAGAAACTTAATATATGTCCAATTAAGTTTGTTCACTGAAATAATGTCTAAACTAGCAGTTTGGTGCCACATCAATTCATTTCATTACCTAAAAAGAATGCTGGAGATTCATATTTTGCTCTTGCACCTGAGATTCAACATTTTCTAAAGGCTTTTTTTGGTGATGAGCACATTATAGGATTTGTTTGTCTGTGTGACTTCTTACTTATTCTTTGTATCTGAGGATTTCTTTTTGCAAAACTTTGTTTCTGGGAACATCAAAAATTAGCATATAAGAATAATGTGTTTTGTGCATTATACACTATTTCATGCACAAAACTTTTTTTTTTTTTGAGAAACTGAAAAAAGAGAAATCTTGAAAAGTGCAAAATAATGTAGTGGTTGACTTTTCCCCATTGAGCTATCTCATTAAGGGATGAGTAAATGTGTGAGTATCCTTTACATCCATACAAATCACAAGGCAAAAGTTTAAAATAATACAATGTTTGTATAGTTACCTGTGAGATAATATATAATCTTCCTGCATATGAACAAAAGCTTTTCATTCTCTTCCTACAAGAAAGGTGAGAAGGCCATCAAAAATATGATTAATGCTGATCTTCTTAGTTCCTCTCTTGTCCCTATCAAATCCCTTGTTCATAATATCAAAATATTTTAAATTAAATATATGGAAAATTCAGTGGCTTTATGAATTAATCTGGAACCAAATTTCATGGAGACTGATCAGGTGGATTTACAGATATTTAGTGCTTTTAACTCCAATTATATTCTTGTCACAGCTTTCAGTGTCTTGCCTCAGTGGTTCCATACAAACAGAGCTGAAAATATTAGTCTAATTAATATTAACCAACAATGGAAATTTTAAATCCCAGTTCTAAAAATAATCCATACTTATAATACTAGTCAATTATGAATCAGCTCTGTTAGCTGCTTCTCCTAGATATCCTCCCTCCCGCAGATGTACCCCCCCCAAAAAAAACCCCTACCTAATCCTTTAAGTGACTAAATATGTTTTGTAGTGATAGGACATCAAACATATGCTGGGACCAGTCACCTTAGAAGAGAAGGTCATCAAGCTTCCATTTCCTGCCCTGCATTGTGAAATATGTAGATAAATCACCATGACTCTGAAGCATATAAGAATACTAGAGATTCAAAAGGTCAAGTCAAGAATATTAAAGTAATTGAATTCATGGCACAAGAGGAATGGATTCCAAGACATAGTCACTACCACTTTTAATATAAGTTCATCCTTTTTTGCCATGTGAGGCAGGGAATTTATTTCTGCTATTAAAATGATTTTAAGAAAAGCCTACTGAGATGAGTACATTTGATTTAAATGTTTTGTGTCTTGTTGACTGACCTTGCAAATACACATCAATGCTGAACAATGTTCTTGTATTGTTTAGCAAAATTCTCTTAAACTATTTATGTCTTTCTTCATGAATAAAATAATTAAGTGGGGAGGATCATGATCTGGAAAAATCTGCAAGTAGTTAATTCTAAACATAAGCTCTAATTTGAGTTAAAGACCATATTTTTCCCATTAATCATAATAATAACGAAGGCTGCACTCTTCTGCTCACTTACCTGGAAATAAGCCCCATTGAACTCAATGGGAATTATTTCTGACTAGACATGCATAGGATTGTGCTGTAATATTAGACATCTGTGAAGTCGTAGGCTTTCATGGCTGGCATCCATAGTTTTTTGTGGGTTTTTTGGGCTGTGTGGCCATGTTCTAGAAGAGTTTCTTTCTGATGTTTCACCAGCATCTGTGGCTGGCATCTTCAGAGAAAAGATTTCTCTGAAGATGCTAGCCACAGATGCTGGCGAAAAGTCAGAAAGAAACTGTTCTAGAACATGGCCACACAGCCTGAAAAACCCACAAAAAACTATTAGACATTTGCATATTAATATATGTAATAAATAAAGGTTTATGGCCTCAGCTGCTAGTATTTAGGGAAGCAGGGAGGCAGTAAAACATGATACATGAGACACATTGCTTATGGTAAATTATAGAGCCATAACTTTATTGGTTGCAGTAGAAATGCCTTGGCACAGCTTAAGGACAATATCCAGATAGCAGGTGGCCTAGTTATTGAGTGATGAACCACCTTCTGGCCTGTCTACCCAGAAGGAAGCTTCCAGATGCAGAATATGAGATCTCATATGGGCATACACCACCACATTGTTCCCCTTCTACCTGGGGTAGTGGTGGAGGAGGAGGCAGTTTCCATATCCCACATGCTGGGCATCTTTCTGAAGGCCATCATCCCCAAGATTCCTTATGGAATTCCCTAAATGTGCAGAAAATCAGTACCCAGACACTATTTTTCCTGAAATGGCTGTAACTCAATGTTCCAGTCTTCACAAGAGGCAGTCAGAGGTCCTCCAGATCTTCACTGAGACTACTTTAGCTACAGCTGGAACAAGAATTCAGAATGTACTCCATGCAGTGTCTGCTTCTAGTCATGAAGTTGGAAAAATTCTACCTGCTTAAAACAGATGAGAAAATGCCTCATAAGATGTTCTATGGCTGCAGTGACAAATTCTTCTCTTGCCTCATGGACCCTTCTCCTAGCAACATCATCCATCTCAGGGTCAAGAACCCATTGCCAGGAACACCTCTCTAACATCTCCATTCAAAAATATCTGGGTTCCAGACAGGCAAATAAACAATAACCCCAGGTCATTTCTTTTTTTTTTCTTTTTTTTTTTAACATAAATTTTATTGAAAATACAATAAACAACAAAAACAACAAAAACAAAATAAAACAAAAAAGACAAGACAAAACAATCTACATAGAACACATCTCATAATTTTAAAACAATAACAAATAACTAACTTCCTTCTAAACTCGACTGTTATATTTGATGTACCATATATTTCTTCTATTAATTTTTGTATTTACCTTACTATATTATGTTAACTAACCCCAGGTCATTTCTAGGTGCATTGGCAAGATATAAGGCCCTAAACAGACCAGCACTAAACGGCAGCATCAGGCAGAGTAGGGGCATGGCAACCACCTGCTGCATGGAGCAATGCTGCCCCAATGGCAGGGTCATGCCACCCATGTCCACCAGATGGTGGGCAATGTCATGCCACTACTTTGGTGAATCATTTAGATGCGTTGCACTGAAGAATCAGGGTAAAGTGCTGCTGCAGTGGCAAAGACACACTTTCCCCTTTTTAAAAAAGAGCAGCATTTTGCCACTCCTTTTTGGGCTCAAAAACCACCAGATTGGGGCCATGGGATGTGGTTGCTGCAGCCCTAATCCAGTACTGAATGGGCTGCCAGGATGCCACTCCAAAGGGGTGGTCTATTTAGCCCCTAAGTCTCTAGAAAACAGGTCATTCTCCGCAAGTTGGATGGTGAACATATCTAGCAGATCCCTCTGCTCAATAATGCCAAGGATGGTTTGAATTATTTCTTTCCATAGCATCCACCTCTGCTGAGTTCCGGGATTGGGAGGGGCATTTTGAGGGAAAAGTGCATCCTCCATCCAATTGATAATGTATTGATCTCAGTCCCATGAGTGGTGTTATTGCTTTGTAATCTGAAGCTTTAAATAAATAAACTAGACTTTCAATAGCAAGATCTGGACTGAGGGTACACATGTTATATACCTTACCCAATTTAGCCACAGAAGTGACAGACCCAATTCTGAAAGAGTGAGATCTAAATTGTTCTGATAGAAGGCATAGATCTGATAGAAGGCATAGTCCAGTCCTCCAAACTCTGATGATTTGAAACTTCATGAAAGAAGCTTTATTTTCATGGAAGCATCAAAGCCTCAGAGACATGTGAATCAGGTAGTAAAAATTATTCTGGAAGCCATAAAGTAAATATATGATTCCCTTCCCTCATACAGGAAGAGCTGCACCATTTCCTGTGTAAAGAATGTGATGGCCTGTAATGTGGGACCAGCCTTGAGGGATTCTGCCACAAAGTGGAAGCTATTTTATTTATTGGGAAAGCTTTGAAAAAGACCATAGAAAAAGACTACACTCTTGGTATAACCTCTTGTTATTACAAACTCTTGGAACAGGACTTTGCCTTGCTTTAAACTTCACAAGCTCCATAAGCAGTTTCTTTGTTTATTGTTTAAACTATGGCTATCAGCATTTGGCTGCTTTCCTGGACATGATATAGCCATTTCATGTCTTAAGGTCAAGTTAATATCAAATGGCTTCCTGGACAGAGACAGGTTTCCTAACCTTATCAATCCATTACAGAGCCCACATGGGGAGCATAAGGACATGATCCACCACAAAACAATAAATCTTCCATAAATCCAGTGACTTCTCATCAAAGGACAACTCACCTGATAATAACCTACCTGATGCCATTTGTCCTCTTGGTGCAGATTTGTATTTTTGGCATCATTTTTAGGTGGTTTCAATTTCTGGGACACCACTTTCTGGAAGTGCTAGGTTCATGTTAACTGCTGGAGAAGCTAGAGTGATTTGATGTGATTTCAGTCTTCTAGGAGTCCCTGCAGGTGTCCTTGCTCTGATGCTATTAAAAGTTGGGAATCCCACAGTATCCTCGATGGGGTTTGTTGAAAGCAGTGCTGAGACATGAGTCAGCTTTATGACTCACTGTGTAAGAGTTCTGAAGAGGCCTGTAATAACTGTAGTATTTCCTGATCCTATTGATGAGGGATGCTGCCATGAAAAAAGAATTATTGATGAACTTCTTGCTACATGAATTGGCAATGGAGGTTGCCTCTCAGGGACCAGACTAGAGCAAGATTTTTTGTTTGTTTGTTTCAACATTCTGTGCCATGGTATGTGACACCTGTTGATGAGCCTGGCACTGATCTTTGAAGGTGGTTTTAAACCTTAAGACAGGCTTGCTTAATTAGCTTTACATGGTTTTCTCTTCCTTTAATATTCCTGAAATAGAAAACAAGAGAAATCTGCTATGTGCCTGATTAGAAACAATCATAGTTTCTCTAAAACAGCGTGAAAATAGTCTAGATTTCAGAATTCTCACAGTTAATTCATATATTGATTACAGTCACAGTAAAACCTCACATATTTAAACCCCACATATACTGACTCTACCACCTTATTTTGGTTGCAGAGATATTTATTTGATATAGCTGCCATACACAAATCTCTAGAGCTACCATTCCAGAGAAAGGTCTAAGAACCAAACATATTCTCTGATGTAGTAATGGTTTCTTCACAAAATGGAGTGGTAAATTGACTATTATTTTGACACAACTTCTGCACATATAATAAGCTACATAGTAGACTGGAATTCAGAAATGAATTTTTGATCATCACTGGATATACATGTTCCATGCCAATAAATATTTCATCTTTTGAACTACTGCCTATAACCGTTAAAATCACTGGAAACCTAACAGAAAATGAGAAGTAATGCTAGTATGAATCTTTCCATGATGAAGACAGAACTCATTGAAAGTGCCTGCTGTTTTCCACTAGCACGTTCAAATATGCATTATTTATAGGTGCCTTTCATCTTGTTCTGCCCCACAAACATCTTGATACTGTCCCCCACACACATATATACTCCCCCAAATGTATCTACAACCTGAAGAAGAAATTGAGAGATTCTATGATGCAGTCCAGGAAGAAACTGACAATATACCATCACAAGATTTCAAACTAATCTTTGGAGATTTGAATGCCAAAGTTGACAACAAAGAAGAATAAAAAACAGTAGGAAGATTTGGACTAAGAACAAGAAATAAAGCAGGAAAGTGTCTGAAAGAATTCTGTGAGGCCAATAATCTATTCATTGCAAATACCTGCTTCATACAACCAGATAGACTATACACCTAGACATCACCAGATACTAAACACAAAAACCAGATAGACTGCATAATTGGAAGTAGAAGATGGAG
>CM034703.1:78222165-78237710 GCA_020142125.1 Phrynosoma platyrhinos
GGCTGCCATTTTGTTTTCCAAAATGGCGTTTGTGATGCGTTTGCACAGCGCAGTACTCATGCACATGCGCAAATGCGTTACGGTTGCCATTTCGGAAAACAAAAAGGTGGTCGTGGCGGTCGCAGCTGTGCAGTGACCAAAATGCATGGCGGCGGTGGCAGCGGTGGCGATGGTGGTGGCAGGGGTCCGCCTGGGCCGGTAAGTCCGGCAACCTGGGCCAGAACTGGCCCGGGGGCCGTAGGTTGCTGATCCCTGTGTTAAAGTATATAATTAACTTTAGTATTAACCAGGAAGTCTAGTGAATCAAGCCACATTAGAGATAAATTTATATCTGAACAAAATAATTGACTTGTATTTTCCAAGCTCTGAGAATGTCACAAGTAATTATCATAAGAATGAGGATGATTTGAGGATTGTTAGTTTTATTAAGTAATATGAGTTATTTATATAGATGAAGTGTAACTAACAGCTGGAATTAAGAGGGTTGAAAGCAAGGGGTGAAATATATCTGCAGTAAAGATAGTTAGAAGTAATCCTTTTCTTTGTCATTCCCTTAGTTGTAGTTTTTGTTAGGTTATGTTTAGCTTTGTTTTCTGCAGTTTGTTTTCTGTAGTAGTTCCTCTTATTTGTAATATTCATTTTAAAAAAATCAGCATAGTTTTTATTCAATAAAAATAATTGAAGAATGGGGAGAGAAGGAGTTGGTTGTAAGAGTTCATCTTCTTGATTGTGAAGTCTAGACTCATAGTATTTTCTATATTTAACCTAAGTAGAGTCCAAAAATGCATGTAACCATGAGGTGAATTACACAAGAGCAAAAACATTTATTATGCTCAGAAAACTAATACTTAGAGGTCACATGATTGTGGAATCCACTGAACTCACTGGATAGGAAAATAAAAGCATGCATGTCACATTTTCCCTCCTGCAGACTTCCTGTCTGAGTAAGAGAAAAAAGAAAACTACGGGGGGAAGCAGACTGGCAGCCCTGGGCCGCCCTGGGAAGGTGTGCCGTGGGACCGAGGCATCCCCACGCTCCTTTCACAAATAGCGCTCCTTTCACAAGTCAGCGAAAGTGCGCTGCAAAAGCTTGCAGCGCACTTTTGCTGACTTTTCCGCCGCAGCGTGTCCGGATGCTGTGGAGGGAGGTTGTCCCCGGAGTGCCGGCCATGCGGAGGGCCAGCGGCTCTGAGGACGATCTCGGGAGGAGGAAGGGGCGCCGAGCGTACGGCTGCCCCTCCCCTTCCTTGCCCCGAGGATGGCTTTTTAAGCCGTCTGCCGAGGCTGTACATAGAATCACTACTCCTGCAGTGTTTGTAATATGTTGAAGGAGAAAATGTTCTGCATCCTGTCATGTAGCCGCTATAGTATAACGTTAGTTGCCATTAGAGTCATATGTTTTAGACTCTATGCCTTTGGCAGGGCTGATTGTCTTTTTCATTGTTTCATTTTGTGAAGCATCATGGACAATAATACTAGATGAGGAGGGAGGAAAAGGAGGAGGGAGAGAGAATTTCAATTTTAATGGGGTAAAAGGGGGGTTGGAAAGGGATGGAATTTAACAGAAACCAATATATTTCTACAATTATCATTCTTATTAGTAGGTCCAATTTGCAACCCATCTCAAATGAGAAGATAATTTTATATGTGTACTGCAATATATTAAAAAGCTCTGTCCTAAGTATGCTTACTCAGAAGTAAGCTTCACTGAATTCAATAGAAATCTGTTTAAGATGCAAACTCAAATATTTCTTGGGTTTTTTTAATGTTTCTTTCTAAAAATAATTATAAGTAAGATCAGGGATGGGGAAAGTAAAGTCTGGAGGCCTCCAATGGGCAGCTTTGTTGCCCTCTAGAGGGTGTAAGGACAATTTCTACATGCCCCTCATAATTTTAGGCCTGAGGAGGCTTTTTCTCAGAAAAGAACAGAAAATCATCTAGAGTTTGGGAGAAAATATTATCACTAACATCATCATCATCATCAATTTGCAAGAGATCCATCAGGGATATGGCCCTGCAAGGTTTCAAGGCACAGTGTGGCCCCCTAACCTGCAACAGTTGATCATCACTGGTTTAAATCTTTATATTTATACATGCATAAATATAGATGCATATCTATTGGCTGTCAGTCTTTAATTTTGCATTCCATTTGTAATTTATCAAACCTACATGAATTTTCAGACTTGGCTTATTTTCACAATAACCACATTACGTAATTGTTCCCATCAGATGGAATTATAGAAATTCTTATTGAATAACCTCTCCTTGAGCTGATCCTTCGAATCAATGATGATATTATGATTGATCACATATGTAAAACCCACTGATTCAATGAATCTATTCTAGTTGAGTCTAACAAGAGGATTCAGGCTTCAATTTAAGTTTTCTGTACCCATGCATAAGCTGAAGTGCACACAAGACTAATGCTGATTATAATATACCTCCTTCTTAACTAATTTTATTTAGCTCCATAACATCTCATTTGAAATAATTATTAAGAAATCCAAAAGAACTTGTTTACCATCACATTGTGTTCATTTGCAAGAATAATAGTCTCTTGCTATTTCATATAAACATACATAATCAACAGACATTCTGTACAAATCACCTACTGCTCTGCATAGTAAATATTCATTTGTAATGCTGATATGCAGGTGCTATGTCTGACTGAACATAGTCTCCTAATTACCAGCATTAAACTGGATTAGGCCTTGCCATCTGAAATGAGCCTTAGCAGGAAATATCATGAAAACAGATACTTATTAAGGTTTCAAAACTCAAGCATTTCATAGCTGAGGTTTAAGACAAAAACTAGTGAGAGAAAGTTACACAGAAAATGTGAGGCTGGCTGTTTTTATTAGGATATTTGTGCAGAAGACATCACTTTTGTAGCTCATAGATTTGCCTACTACTGAAACCTTTACTTATGATAAAGCAGAA
The DNA here is from genome assembly GCA_020142125.1 of Phrynosoma platyrhinos. Lineage (NCBI taxonomy): Eukaryota > Metazoa > Chordata > Lepidosauria > Squamata > Phrynosomatidae > Phrynosoma > Phrynosoma platyrhinos. Next base: position 78,225,106 of record CM034703.1, read on the forward strand.
GATAATTAAGAAGAACATTAGGATTCTTAAAATATCATATATAGATCTGTATATGATATTTTAAGATGTTTCCACATCAATACAAGGGATATTACATTTGTGCCACCCTACAGGGCAGGTCAACCCAACTAGTGGTACTCATCCTACTTTTTTTCTATATTACTGTTCACTTCTGTGCTCTTTCCAGCATTAATCCTCTGCAAGGAAGATTAAAATGTGAGGGATACAGAAAACGTAAGTTGTGACCCAATCCCAAACCAGGGCCAAGAGTGATTCCTCCAAGAATTCCATGTGGGCAGGTAAGAGAGACCCCCGCAGGCTGGTGTGCTGGGAATTCAACCTGGGCAAGTGTGTACAGTCACAGTGCAAGTTTGAACATTGTTGTGAACTTTGCATGGGCCCACACATCAATATCATGTGTTTCTGCCTGTCTGGTTCCCAGCAGCCCTTTTGATCAGGATGCCCCACCCTGGCAGCCTTTGGCAAAACGGACGGAGCTCCCAGATCTGGACCCAGAGGGTTGGGGGGCCCAAAGTGAGAGTGCTGAGGCTGGCCAGTCCCATTTTGACCTTTCCTCTATGCCGGTGTGTCCTGTGGCACTGCTCCCACTCCTCAACAATTACTCATCCAGAGAGGCAGCTACCTTTTTAGCCAAAGGCTTCACACAGGATTTTAGCATCCTAGCTCTGCTAAATCTGCTCAGAACATGCCACAGATTCTGAATTCCAAAATCCAAAATCCAAAAGGAGTATGAGGCTGGTAGGGTGGCACACTCTTTCAACTCCCCACCTATGCCCAACCTTAGGATTTTCCCCCTTGGAGTGGTCCCCAAAAAATCCCCAGGAGAATTCAGCCTCATTCACCACCTGTATTACCCTCCTGGGGCATTGGTCAACAATGGCATCCCTCCTGAGCTGTACTCGGTCTATAATAATAATAATAATAATAATAATAATAATAATAATAATAATAACAACAACAACAATAAATAATTTTTTATTTATAGCCCACCCATCTGCATGGCAATCGGGGCGGGTTACAACATTTAAAACAGACAGAATTAAAACATTCCCTCATCCCCTAATCCAACCCTCCCATCCCCTTAAAACAGGATTAAACTTGGGGAAAAAAATTAAAATACCACAATACAGTGAAACAGTGAAAACAATAAACAGTAAAAATACAAAGTACAAAGTACTATGCCTTGTTTGACCATGCTATCAGGCTTGTCCAGTCATGTGGGCAGGGGGCTCTGATGGCCAAGTGTGACATTCAGTTCGCTTTCTGGCTTTTGACTGTCCACTCCAAAGACTATTGTCTCCTGGGATCCAAATTTGAAGGCCATTGGTACTTTGACAAGGACATGCCCATGGGTTGCTCAGTCAGCTGTGCAGCATTTGAGACCTTCAATACCTTCTTTGAGTGGGAGATCAAGCAATGGCCCATGCCCCCTGGTCACCCATTACCTGGTCACCCATTACTATTCATTGGTGAGAAAGGAAGTGATGGATGTGCCAAACTTTTGTCCACATTCTAGTCTCTGGCTGCCAAGCTGCGTGTCCCCATGGTGGCTGAAAAGACACAGGGCCCTTTCACATCACTCACTTATCTAGGAATCCAACTGGATTAGGTGTTAGATTTCTCCCACTTGCCAGAAGACAAGCTCACCTCCTCTGTTCCATGCTCCAGAACACCATCTCTGCCTATAAAGTCATCCACAAACAAGTCCAGGCCATACTATGTCATCTCAATTTTGCTTGCAGGGTGGTTTCCTCAGGCAGAACATTCTACACTAGGTTGTACAGGTTACAGCTGGGGTCAAGGAGCCACACCACCACATCTGCTCACCAAAGGCATGAAATAAGACCTTAGTGTATGGGATAGATTCTTTAGAGATGATAATAGGATATCCTTGTGGCAGTGAATCTGGGTCAGGGCCTCCAGGTACACTCTGATGCCACTAGAAGCATGGGCTTTGGTGCCTTCTTCCAGGGACATTGCTGCACCCAATGATGGCCTACTCATTGGGAGCAGGGTGGGATTCCACATTCCTAGAGTTTTTTCCTATTGGGGCAGTGTCTTTGCCAACAGATCAATGTGTTTCTCATGTAATAACCAGGCAGTATTAAGATCCTCAACTGCCAAACCTCCAGGTCCAAGCGGGTCATGCTCCTGGTTCACCCCTTTGTTATGCTCTGTCTCCATAATAACATCTCATTCAAGGCCTGTTTTATGCCTGGCCTCAAGAGTAACATTGCAGATTCTCTCTCTCATTCTCAGGAGGCCAGGTTATGGCAACTAGCACCAAGAGCAGGCCCCTCACCCATGACCTTGCCAGAGAAACTGTGGGAGGCTGGAAATTTGCTGTGATGCAGGGTGTTCTGTCTTCATTGGCCCCAGCTACCCTTAGAGCCTACAGGAGAGCTGTCACCAAACCACATGTCTTCTTTGGGGTGAATGGCCTATGGGCCCAGAGGCCAGTCTGGCCCACTACTGTCCTTCAATTCATGGTTTGGTTGAGGGAAACTGGAATTTCACCTCAGACCATGGTGGTCTGCTTGCTAAGGGGTCCGCCACCATTCTGAGAAGACTACAAGGCTGCCACCTGTGTCCAGTCTGGACTTTGAACATGTACTCAGGGCCCTCTGTTCACTCACAAAGATGGCCCCTCTGCTAGCTCAGTTCCAAATGGTGTCAATATTGCAGTTGGCCTTACAGAGTGCAGGACTTCCAGCTTAAGACTTTGGGGGACATTCCTTTTGCATTGGTGCAGCCACAACTGCAATGGGTTGCAGTTTTTCAATAGACTCTATAAAAAGGCTTGCCAGGTGGAAATTTGGAGCATTTGCAGGCTACATTCACCTGAGAATGGACTCTTGCTTGGGGCTACCTTAGGTGAGGGATATAGCCGTCGGGGGTTAATGGAAGGCAGGCTCTGGGCCAGCCTGGCCTTCGGTGGTGGTAACATGGGTCTCAGATCTGGTAGGCATGATTTCCATGGACCCATGGGTGCTGAGAGCATTGCAGTATTGCCATTATGGGGGCAATGCCAGATCAGCATCCCCCGTGACAAGGGGTAGAGATGTGGACATCCAATTGACTAGTTACATAAGATGTGAACATGCGATTAGCCAGTTACCCCTTGGTCATTCCTAAGCCTGGCCATGACCAGGCAAGTTGGTTCATCAATCAACTAGGTGTTGGTCAATGCCAGATCCAGACTGCATACATTTCGGGTCAGCCCTACCTTGTCAGCTGTATTTAACAAAGTTGTGGCCTTTTTGTTCCAAATTCAGTGTGGTGTGGTCATTCATTGCGGTACCTCTCTTCCATGGCAAATGAGGCTGCCCAATTCACTGGATCAGCCTGGTTGCTGTGGGGAGGGGGACTGTGATGCTGCACTGGTTTCCCACCCTGGCACCGGCCCATAAGGCCTTGCTGTGGGGTTGCAGGGCCCAGATTGGTTGATTGGGGTGAGGAGGATGGTACTTCCAGCCCCATCACCAAGACTACAATTCCCAACATGCAATGGGGTGGAAGTGCCACCCTATTGGCTGGCTCCAGGGCAACACTAAAGCCAGATTGGTGGGGAGACCAGAAGGGGTGATGGTTGTTTGGCCTATATAAGGCCACGTGGCACCAGTGCTTGGTGCCATTCTAATTCAGCTCTCCTCACCCTCCCACTCTATATTTGCTGTTACAACATTCCAGGGGTGTTAGCATGGGTCTCAGATCTGGTGGATATGATTTCCAGTGCTGCGGAGCACTGGTTTGGGAGTCCATTGAGTACCCAGGGATGCTGAGAGCATTGTGGTGTTGCCATTGTGGGAGCAACGCCAGATGAGCATCCCCCAGTGACAAGGGATAAAGATGCGGACATCCAATTGACTGGTTACCTAAGATGCAGACATATGATTAGCCAGTTACCCCTTGGTCATCCCAAAGCCTGGCCATGACCAGGCAAGTTGGTTCATTGATCATCTAGGGATTGGTTGATGTCAGATCCAGACCACATGTGTTTCAGATCAACCCTACCTTGTCAGCTGTATTTAATAAAGTTGTGGCCTTTTTTTCCATATTGAGTGTGGTGTGGTCATTCATTGCAGCACCTTCCTTCCATGCCAAAAATAGTTGTGACCCAATTCCTGATGTCCCCAGAAACCCTGATCAGTTTCCTAACATTGGTATGTCGGTGAAGGTCACATACAGGAAACAGAACAGCTGATCCCCTCTGCAGAACTGAGTCCAAAATGAATGGGACAGCACTGGGAAGCCACATATGATAACATATCAGTCTTATCCGAACTCATTTCCCCGTATCCCAACAATATCTAAAATGCCATACTATCATGACCCCTTTTTAGAGGACAGATATATTTTCTATTTTTATTTTGTTGCTGCCACATGCTGCTGCAAAAAGCAGAACCATGTGCAGCAACAATGGTCTTGTCAAAACCATGTGGCACCCATGTCTGGAAAATGACATGGATGTGACCACTGAAAGGAACAGGAGCAATAGTAGCAGGGTTATTACAATTCAAGTGGCAGGGGCATGAGTCAGCATTTGGAAAAGTGCACATCATGGGAAGCCTGATGCAACATGCACAGTGGATGAGACAAGCCAGGTATGCATCATGAGAGACGTGATGCAATGGGCATTGGGGATGAAACCAGCCAGGTTTCATTAGTGCATGGCTGTCTCATGTTCTCAAGAGGACCACCTATATATGGGAGAGAGTCAGAATCTCTGTTGTTAGTTAGTTGTTGGTGGTGGTTGGTGAAGCACTTTGTTAGTCTGTATAGCTGTGAGTATTCAAGCCAGACATCTGGTACTCTATGTATCTTTGTAAATATTTGCAGCAAAGATTAAATCCCTCACTGAGTGAAGTCTCACTGTCCAGCTATTCATTCCTCCAAGCTGAAAGCAGCAGCTACATGTGGGAGGATTTTTCCTGTGCCGTCTGGAGCAAGATTCTTTACAGAAGACCATCTTCTGGGCATTCCTGCCTACGTGCTTTAACTATGCATGTGTGTATGCTAGATTCTACCTGTCTGCATACTCCAATAGGTATTGCCATCCTGTCCATCATTTTGTATCTAACCACAATGCCCAGGAAGTACTAATGTGTGTGCTGTTATAGGCAGTAGGGTTTGTCAGCTACTGCAAAAAACATATCCTCCAACTGTTCTAATTTGGCAGGGAAAGTCCTGATTAATTCTCTATCATTCTACTTTTTGGCTGCTGTTTAAAATATTCCAATTTCTCTCTCTTCCTTTTACTTTCCTTCTTTGTCATCAGCTTATTTCAATTGCTGCAAATAGAGTTCAAAGTGCAGAGGTATTTTGCACTCTACTAACTCAACAGGGAATAGAGGATTGCGAGTGTATGTGCCTTCAGGTTGTCTGTCGACTTATGGCTTGTTGTTGTTGTTAATTGCCCTTGAGTCAGCCTCAACTTATGGTGACCGTGTGGATGAGACATCACCAAGGCCACCTGTCCTTAACTGCTCTGTTCAGACCCTATAGGCTCAGCCTGTGGCTTCCCTGATCAAGCTTAACTATCTGGCATGTGTTCTTCCTCTCTTTCTATTGCCTTCTACTTTCCTAGCATCATTGTCTTTTCTAATGATTAATTCCTTCTTATGATTAGGCCAAAATATGACAGCCTCAATTAAGGAGATTATCAGAGCTCTAATTAAAACAGCTTACCTGAGCCAGCTTAAAATTTTAAACAGGTGGAATCCTCATGTTATCACAACGATTTTGCCACTGAAATCACTGCCCAGGTGTAGCCAAGGTCCATCCTCACTCCCAGGGCTACTCCAGCATCCATTTCCTTAAGCCAGAAAACTCCTGGCTTTGAAAAAGCCATACTGGGTGGCCCTGGGAGTGGGGCTGCACCCGGGCTGCACCCAGGCTGCACCCAGGTGGTGATTTCAGTGGATAAATCCTTGTGGTAACATCAGGATGACACCCATTTTAAATTTTAAACCAGCTCAGGTAAGCTGCTATAATTAGTGCTGTGATAATCTCCTTGGTCATCTTGGCTTCCAGGGAGAATTCAGGACTGATCTATTCTAGAATCCATTTGCTTATTTTCCTGGACATCCATGATATCTTCAGCACTCTTCTTCAGCACCACATCTCAGGTTATTTGAATGTCTTTCTATCAGCTTTCTTCACTGTCTCGCTCTTACATGCATTGTGATAGGAAACACAATGGCTTGGACGATCCTCACTTTAGTATTTAGAGTTATACCTTAACACTTTAGGATTTTGTTCAGTTCTTTCATAGCTTAAATAAAGAAAAATAAAGAAAACAGACTACAGCATCTGGCATTCATTGTCACTCTTTCATTCTGATATTAACCAGTGCTTACAGGATCAGTTGGAGTCTGGTGTCTTTAGGGTATTTAGGCCTTCAGGACAGGTTGACAAACTCTTGCCCTTCCCAGTAGGCTCAAGCAAAAGTACACTGTTGCAGCCTCCCCTAACCTGTGTGTTCTTCCTTACTCATAACCTTTTACCTCTTGACCACACTGTGATGTTGCTTGGCCATGTGTGTCCCCATTTTCATGTGTGAAAGAATAATCCCAGATATTATCAGAAGAATGATATTTTGAGAGAATATAACAGTAATATCTCATACAGCCACCCCATCAAGGAAGATGCCAGTATATTAGCAATAGCATTGCAGACAAAACTAACATGCCACACAAACAATTGTACTGGAGTGGGATAGTATGTTAATGACAACAGGAAAGTGGGAAAGTTGCTGTCCCAAAGAATCCAAAATATCTCTCAGTTTAGAAAGATGTTGTATTTTTCCTCTGATTCCCCTTCCCTGAAGAAGATCTGAAATCTGCAGAACCAGAACACTAGTTAAACTGGACAGAAATTAATGAAGGTGTCACAGGACTGGAAAACAATGCTGGCTGTGGCCAAATAAGCAAGCAGGAAGCAGTGGTGATAACTGTCACAGAAAATTTGCTAAGAAAAAAACAAGAGATTGGATAATTTAATATTTTCCAGTAACTAGTTGTAGACCCTTGTTTTCTATGTCTAAGGAACAGTTTCTGTCAAGTTTTCCTTTTCTGTCTGCAACTGACAAAAACAAATCAGTGAAATGCCACTTATATCCTGTATATTTTGTTGTATGTCTGTGAAGAATGTTATAGCCCAAATAAAATGTTGCATTTGTGCAAAGGACTGTACTTTGCATTTTGCCCAAAAGTCTATACACAGCAAGAGGGAGAGAGAGAGATTTACAGCAATTAATCCCCACCAAATATAGATGTTTCTCAGTTGCCAAAATCACAATGGAGTTGTATCCACACTGCAGAAATCATCCAATTTGACCTCACTTTAAGTGTCAAGGGTCAGCGATATGGAATTCTGGGCACGGTAGTTTGTAGAGGCACCCGAGCTCAAACTGAATTATTTTTGCAGTGTGTGCAGTGAGGGTTAAATTCTGGTTTATTACATACTATATCACTTTTCAAAAGCAGGTTTTGGAACTGTAGAGGAACTAGGTTTGTAAAACCTATGACAGCAAATTAAATGTCCGTGATGATAAAAGACTAGTTTTGGAGATTTATCATTCATATTTAATCATAATGCTTTGTTTCCTATAATGATAATTTTGCCTTTTTTTTCTCATTGGCTTACTTAGATGGGTGCTAGTGACAATGAGTTCAGTACATCATCCATTTAAAAAATTATGCTTTGTTCTCATCACATAGAAATGACCAAGTAGTAAATATATTTTCTACAGCTTTGAAATTACAGTTGTGTTTTTTTCCAGGATAACCCTAGTATTAAGAATTCACACAAACTCTTCTCAGGCTCTTCTATAGTCTTTCCTCTGACAAGCATAAAAAAGATTCAGCAAAGCCAAAACCATTTGAATCCTGGGAGCACCACGTCATGCTTGGTAGTGAGAAACTTGAAGAACCAGGAAAACATCTTTAAGTGTAAATTCACTATAGCTTTATTTCAGAATCAAGATATTTTGCCACAGCAATCCTTTTAAAAACAACTCTAAGGATCTCCCACCAAGCCTGTACTTTAAAGTCCTCTGACCAAATCCCCTTTCCCCCATACCCAGTAGTCCATTTGTCCATATCAAAGGATCTTTGAAGTTTAGTTCTTCCAGGTCCATCTTCTTTCATCTCTTGGGATTGGAAGGCAAAATCTCATCCCAGTCATAAACCTGCCTCAATGTCCTAGGTACTATTTACAATGCCCATTTGCCATTCCTTTTGATTTCCCCCTCCCCCCACATGCATCTTCCTCTGATGGTCAGATTCCTATGAAAAACATAGAATCCTGACACACAATTAGCAAGGTTGTCCAAATGCACTGTAATTTTAGAATTTACAGAACACTACAAAGCTTGTTTTCAGCAGTTTTTATCCTTCTTTTTTCTTTACTTTTAAAAAAAAAATCTGAGGAGCAGTAAGGTAGTTAAAAGGCTGACGTTTAGTCAATGAAAGAAAGGAACTTGCATCTTTCCTATTTTGATTAGCAAGTCTTTTCTGTTGTAGAAATCAATAAATTGGAAGATTGATTGTAGAAAATCAAAACAATCCTATAAAGCTACAATCCTATAAACACCTGAGAGCAAGTCCCACTGGAGTGGACTTCTGAGCAGCTCTGTATAGGATTGTGTTACAAAAAAGTCAGGAAATTGAAGGAGTGTCAGAGGTCACGCTTCTCAAAATTTCAGTGCCTCCCTAAAAAAAGAGAGGGTATAGAGTGGCAGAGGTGTGCTTCTGCAGTGACTTCTTTAACTGTCATGGCTGCATCCTGTGGAAGTGTGGGGCTTGAAATTTGGTGAGTAATTGGAACTCTCTGGATGAGATTTTTAAAAACTCCTTCATAAATTGAAACTCCTGGAATTCCATAGATTATTGCCATGGCAGTGAACATGGGATTACAGCGCTATAATTGTGTGGTGTGAACAGGCCAATGCGAAAGAAACCAAAAGAAGATCTGCTTATGGCTGGTAATCCTTGCTATCATGAAAATTCTGATGCTGGAAATCTTGCAAGATGTGATTTAGGGGGGATGCAGACAGCAAGAAACACCATCTTTAATCCCAGGAAGGGGAGGGCTAGCCGGATGCTGGGCTCCCCTTCCCCTTCCTTCTGTCCGCCACACGACAGGTGCTCTAATTACGTTCTTCTGGCTCAGCATTCAGACATGCTGAGCCAGAAGAGATGGCAAAGGGGTGTGCCACACCTTTTGCCGCACCCCTTTCACAGCTTGTGGAGAGAGCACTATTTTAGCGCTTCTTTTGCAGGTGGCAAAAGGGAGGATTGAGGCTGAGGTGTCCGGCAGCCTCGGCCTCGATCCTCCACTTTCGGGGGCAGCCCAGGGTTGTCTGTCTGCTTTTCCCCTTAGTCTAAAGATGGAAAGAAATCTCATTGGACCCAACCCTTAAGGAAAAAAAATAGCATGTACACACTTCCAAGAGTGGTTCCAAGAGAATGTGTATCTCATTGTTAGCACTTGAAAGACTTGTGGGACATTTCTGAGAAATAAAACCTACCAAAAAATGGAAAAACTTTTAAAATGAGAATGGTTAATGGGCACATGATTAGAAAAAAAAATACTCCATTCAGTGGTGGAAGACTGCATAAATTTGGTAAATTGTATAAATAAAGTTAGAAAATAGAAATATGCACTAAAACTCAATGAATTTCAGTTAAGGGAGAAAACAGAGTTTGGCAATACAATATGAAACAAGTACATGAAGAAAATATAGTTGGAATTTAGAGACTCTCAATGAATTTGAGACAGAACAATGTTCAAATCCCTTAGTAGGTGGCCTTGATATGTCCTACCCATATAATATGGTCTCTGTCCAGCTAAGGCCTTATCTGTGTGGGGCAAAAAGCCCGTTTCATCTCTCTTCTGTTTGGATGATGCACAGCCCAAATCCCAATTCTGATGTGATCGGTCTGGATGACATCCAGTACATCCTACACCAGAACTGGAGCCATAACAAGGTTAATTTGAACTAAAAAAACCAAACATATCTGTTACTTCTGATCTTCCAGGAAGATCCAGAGCCATCCGTTTCTGTGCCATGATGGCTGTCTGCACAGGCATCTTTTTGTGCTGCCCTGTTTATCTGTCACCAACATGGGTTGCTCATTCTGAGACCATAATAAGGTGCCCAGCATGTGACCATTCCTGGGACCCTCAATCTGACCAGGCAATGTGTGACTTGAAGGTCTCTCATTCACAGGGATGCCTGTGAAAATAGCCACCACGGCACAGAAAAGGAGGGCCAAGTAATGGGGCAGAATGGGGCAGGTGTTGGGGCAGGGTACGCTGGGCTTCTCCTGGAGTATCTTGGCCAGAATAGACAAGGCCTAAGTTAGCCATGTGTCCCACTCCCTCATCCCCAGCTTGCAGGTTTGTCCATGCACATGTTAATTGTTCTACTGGAAGCCAGAAAATATGTGTTATTTCTTGTATTTTTTTAAAATGTCCTCTAGCTGGCACACAGAATTGACATGTTTTCTACCATTTCTGGAAAACATATTCAGGGGTAGCCATGCTGGCCATGCCCTCTCCCAAAAGGTACACACCCCACAAAAGAGTGATACCTTTATGGGCCAATAAAATTCACAAAATGCATCATGCAAGCTTTTAAAGCTTCACTGGCTTCTCTGTCAGACAAAGATATTAAAAAACATACAAGAGAAGAAAAGTGATAATGTTACAGCCAGAGGCCTACATTTTATATCAGATGTTACTTCTGTTGTCAATTAACAGAGAAAACTGTGACAAGCAGCTAATGGACTAAGACATAACTTTTTGAGGTGTTGATGTTCAACAAAAATAATCTCTTTCATAACTTTTTGAGGTGTTGATGTTCAACAAAAGTAATCTCTTTAATTTGGGTTGGCAAGTTTTACCTATACAGCACCTATTTTTTTTTAGATGTAGCAGTATAGAGACTTCTTTAGAAGTTCAGTGTTCTCTACCCTAAGAAAGGGGTAGCTAGCTTTGCACAGGACTGAGACAAGCTGGATCTCAAAGGAAGTTACTTTCCTGTTGCTAACAGAGTTGAAATGTGTTAATTTTATTGCCCTTTGCAAAGAGGAATGGCTTCTGCCTGTATTGATATTCCTCCAGAGTAGACCTTCTTAATTGATTAGAGAAGTAACATCTGAGGCAAAATGTAGACCTGTGACCTAAGATCATTTTCTTCTCCTGTATAATTTTTGACATGTTTGCCTGATAAGGAAACCAATTAAGCTTTGAAGGCTTGCATGATGCATTTTGTGCTTTTGGGTTGGCCAATAAAGGTACCATTATTTTATTGACCTTCTCTGGCAGATGGCTTGAGTAAGACATACAGGGGATTATGTTATTTTTCTTTCATTTACTGTGAGTTTTTTTAAAAAAATATTAATATGCAATTATTAAAAACAAAAAACCGCAAGATGCACAAAATCAACACAGCAAGAAACACACTAAATAGCACATCACCCAAATTAATTACAATATTTATCCATCAGTAAGTAAATCTTTTCTTAAGTTGATTTATGGAACAGGTGGGCAATATTGACCACTATTATTTGTTTTTGTTAACTGCAGTTAACAAAACTGACAGTTTGGTTAACTGTCGAAGTTAACTTTGACATATGGCAATCCTATGAATGAGAGACCTTCAAGTCACACTGCAATCAATAGCTCCACTCAGGTCTTGCAAACTCAGAGCTGTGGCTTCCTTGACTGAGGAGTGAAACAGACAGCCCCAAAGAGGAGACATCAAGCCAGCCCAGCTGATGCAGGATTGGGTCCAAAGCAACCACATGGTGCAGACCCACTCCGCTGTCTTGCCAGCAGAAAAAGAAGTGGCACTCTTTTTTGCACTAGCAAAACGCCAGATGGCTTTTCAGTGCTCCTGCAGTGTGCAGCATTTAAATGCCACACTGCCAGAGTGCCAAAAAGCTGCCTGTCAGAATCATGCCTGTATGCATAGATTCTGTCAGATTTATTGTTTAATTTTAATAGTTTAATAATTGTAGTTGATTGGGAATTGTGGGTGTGTTAGTAGTTGTAGCAAATATGCTAGCTGGGATGGGGGGTTGGGAGTAGTGTTACTGGGTTAGAATAGTTTTGAGAATGTTAGGTCTTTGGAATTTGTAAGCTGTGGGAGGCGGTGAGTTGGTGTCTGGATGTACTGGAAGGAGAGGGTTGGTTGGAATGCTTGTGCTGGAGAAAGATAGTGCTGGTGAGAAAGTTTGGAAAGGGGGGCTGGCTTGATGGGGGGAAATGCTATGGGAATTGGAGGGGGTGCTGGTTTTGGTGGCAAGGGTGTTGGGTGGAGTTTGATGATTTGGAGGTTTTAAGGTATTGTTTGGCTTGGAGGGGGCAGTTCTGGCTTAAACTCTGGCTGGTGAATTTCTGACCATGTGGTCTCTATAAACTTCTTGTTGTTCCAACTTGCTGGATTTATTGATACACAGAGTTCTTGAATTTGCTCAAGTCTGACACTGCCTCCTGTGTGGTTGGTTGGGTGGCTTTATGGCGGCTTCCCAGCAACTTGGGAGTATGCATTGTCTAAATGACACCCCCCCCCC